>VXAZ01002759.1:120339-478092 GCA_013399875.1 Gymnorhina tibicen | reverse complement strand
CGCCTCCCTGCGCGGGGGCTGCGCGGGGCGGGCGGCGCCCCCGCGGGAAGGGCGGCGGCGGCGGCGACACCGACACCCGCTGCGTGCGGAGCCGCTAGGGAGCCGTCCCGGCCCTCCGGGAGGCTGCGCGGAAAGTTGCCCTAGAAAGAGGCGGCATCGCTGGCGGTGTCTAACGGTCTCGAACCGCGGTGAACCCGCGGTGCTGCCACTGTGGCCCCTCGGAGTGCCGCTACTTTGTTTGGCTTAACCATTGCCTTCCCACGCTGTGCACTCTGCGGCCACCTTTGAAGGGTTCAGTCCTTTTCCCCAGATGATTTCTAATTGAATCTAAAAGTACGAGTCAGTTTGAAATACCGGATAATTCAAAAACTCTCTGCTCAGTTCCTCGTGTCTTGGTTCTGGGGCTTGGGTTTTTGTTTTGTTTTTTTTGCTGTGTCCAAAAATCAAGAACCAGAACCAAGTGTTGAGAGCAGGTCAGTTTATATCTTGAAGGGATTACCCTTTAATTGAAAGTTAAATTAAGCAAATGGTCCTGCCCCAGAGAGTGCACTCCATGCACAGCAGCAAGTGCGCCGGGTATGAGGCGGTTCTGCCCCGTTGCACGTATGTAAAAAAGTGGTTGAGCCGTGAGAAACCACAAATGGCAATTCCGTACTACGGCACCACGGTTTAAAGGGTTGGGACTGAGGCTGGGCGTTTTGCGTGGGATTTACGGCTCTTTGATGTGTAAACCTAAGTATCTAAGTAGCAGTATGAGTTTGTAGGGAGTCCCAGCGCAGAGAGAGCTCTTGCAGGCACAGGGCCTTGGCACCTTGCATGGGGAAAGCAAAAATAACTCTAGGTTTGTGTGAAACAGTATTTGGGGGGAAGGGTGGGTGACAAAACCCTGCGGTCTCCTTCTTCCCTTCGCAGCTCCTGGGGACATTTTCAAGCATGGTGTTATACGGCGAGTTAGCATATTCATGAAATGATAGGAAAACAGAACGGAATAAAATGAGGTATTTCATGAAACAAGGGGGTCTGTTGTTCTTCTCTATTTACTTATTTATATTTTCTTTTTGCTGAGATTTTAAAATCGACAGGCTGTCGATGGCGATGGAGGTCGGGACCTGCTCCCCGGCCACTGCCGCGGGTTCGCCGGAGCCCGGGTACCCCGAGGAGTCCGCGGCGGAGGCCGGGGCTGGCTTCGGGCTTCCCAGCAGCTGTGACAGCGACCCGTAAGATGGCTGCTGCCATCCCCGGCGCTTTAAGACGGACTGGTTAAGGTGGAGGAGCCGCTGCCCTTGGCGGTAGCAGCCTGGAGCTTAACAGGAAATGAAACGTGATAAAAAAATCCAGTTTCTCTGAAATTTAGGAAAGAATTATCTTCGTCTTTTATTTTTAAATTTTTGTTTAAGTGTCCGAATCGCGTTTTAAAATAGCAAATAGCCGCTGTATGTTAGCAGCCACCTAATGAGCTCTTTGCTTGCATTTTTTTTTTATGCCGCTTAGGTTTCTGCTTTCGGACTTGAAAATGAAACTGTTCTTGCTTAGTTTCACTTTCAGCTTTCCCACGACTCCTCCTCGGCAGCAAATGTTATAAGCAAAGAGCACATCTGGAACAACATGCTGGCTTCAACGGACCACTTAATATCTATGCCTGAACATACACTCTTAGTTTTCCTGGGAGTTGCTGTACCTTTACATCCCCCAGTATGTTTTTCCTTTTTTTTCTTTTCCAAATCACCAGGTTCTCCTTTAACCAGGTAGTTAATGATATTTAACCCAGCATTAAGCTTGCACACTTGCATGTAATGAACTACAGTTTTGATTCTGAAAATACATTTGCTGTTTTCACAAAGGTGAATAACTTCACTGATGTGCATTGAGGCCACTCGGTGGGCATTTGTGTCTGAAGTTGCACAGGTGAATGCTCACAGGATCACAGCCTAGGTGAACAACCTTATTCTTTAGGGTCCTAAAAGCCTGAAAACTTATTACTTCCATTAAAGTAAAATCAAGATAAAAGTTGTCAGGAAGCAAATAATTTTCCTGCAGTTCCTTCTTGAATCCTCAAGAGCATGGCTGCCTTACAATACCATATCTTTTTTTTCCATTATACCCTGATGCTCACCAGATAACCAGAAATGTAAGTCTACCAGCTTGTGGCTTCAGATACAGTTACTATAGTAACATTTATAAACACTAATTTCACTACATTTGCAGAACTGCTGCCTGCTAGGAGAATCCTAGAAAGAAACCACTCTAACTGCAAATAGGTAAGTCTTTCTCTTTTTTTTTTTTTTTTTAAATATTAAGCCTGATCATTGCTCACATTCTAACTTTGTGCAAATATATTGCTAAAAACAAAAAGAAAAAAGCTTTGCTTTGTCTTAAACCGCTGTAGTGAAAAGTAAAATATTACATTCAAAATTTTAGCAAGAATCAGGAGTGAAAAGACCATTTACTGTCTGGAAACATGGGACTGTTACTTGGGTTGTGCTGGCTCCAGTGAATGTAATTAGGTCACGACAGGTTGCACTGCATTGGGGAAAAATACCCAAAACCCCCTATGCGCTGACATACAAGTGGATACATGTCATTCTCGGTTACATATATCCAGGCTGTTTTCTTCTGTTAGCTGAATTCACAAGTACAGTACATACTAATTTTCTAATTATAATGCATGCATAAATCTGAGCACCACATAATCCGACTGTTGATTGTTTTTCATCATTAAACATGAAGATATTAAATTAGATTCAAACTCCAAGTATTGTCTGAAAAACCCTCACCACATTTTTCAGTTTCTGTCCTTTGGGGCATGTCAGTGGGTTTGCACAAGTCGAGCTGACTCTGAAACCCACATTTAGGAAGCACGGGCAGGAGCAGATGATCCTGCCTGTGCTGCTCAGCTCACAAGCTCAGGTGAATAGCCAGGTGACTTCAGGAAGGCTACTCATCTGCATCAAATTAAGGAAGCCAGGAGCTAGGTGAGACACAAGTGCCAGTTCATGTGGGTTTCAGGTCTCGCTCAGGCTGCTGATAGCCTCGAGGAGGTGCCTGCTCAGAGCCCATGCTCCCAGCAGATCAGACATGCATTTCACATTTTTTGCTCCTGCGTGAATTCACCGTGAACACCTGACAGGCTTAAATGCAAGAGCATGTGTGTTACTATTATTCCAGCGAAGGAGGCATCTTCATTCTTGAGTCACAAAAGGGGAAATTAAAATACAGTTTAGGGTGTGCCTGACTCCTGGTTATTACCTAGTTGTCATTTAGGGCTTTTGGGGCCTATCTTGCTCCCATAAATTAAAGAATGACTCAACTAATAGCAGCCTAATGCTGAATGTACTGCTCTGACAGGGACCACCCAGCCTGCATCTGAGCTCTGGGAGTCCACCCCTAACCCTCATCCCTGTCTCACAGCCCAGTCAGATCCAGCATGCCCAACCCACCCTTGTCTCCTTCCTTTTGTTCAAGTGAGATTTTCTTCCAATGCTCCCACCTGTTTTTATTCTCGCCATTCAATTCAAATAGGAAAAGTGTAGCTCTTGCTCTTCCAGGGAACTTCTCTGGGTAGAAAATCCTATTGTGTCCTTTCATTAGCACATTCCTTGTGGGTGAAGTGGCCTCCCTCTTGGCCACCATGCATTCAGGACTGCTATCAATATTTTATGAATCACTGGAAGCATTAACAGTACTAAAGTTTTGCTCATTAGGCTGTTTCTAGCATCTCACAGCTTCCCATGGTGCTCACATGTGACTCTAGTAATACAGATGGTAGACCTTCCCATCGGGTTTTTGCTCTTGTAGGAAATCTTACACCCCAATTACCCAATTTTTAAAGAAAAAAACGCAGAAAAATAAATGGAGAAAATGTCATTGCAACACCCATGGCTGCTTCAGTCAGACAAATTTCTTGTAAGTGATGGACCATTTAGCAGTTTTTATTTGCTTCTTACCTAGAGGATGCTCTTCTTGACTGTGGTCAGACTTTTGATTTAACACAAACCAAGAGAGAAAATTAAAGGCTGGAGTCACACAGCACAGGACAAAGACTCCTGCCTTTGCACAATTTGAACTGTGTGTGTGAAGTCCAGAAGCTGTTTGTTGAAGTAAGAGAAGTTATTTAGCCATCAGCAATCACTGCATAGGCTTACCCTGTGTTATTTTGTGGTAGTGAGAGCTCTGGCTTGCTTCATGCAAACATGGGATGTACTATTTATTTTTCCCTTACCTTCTCTTCTTTTTGACTCCTCACAATTCTTTTGTTTATTCCTTTCTCTAGTGTATTTTTCTGTTCTTTCTGCTCCTTAATTCGTGGCAGAGATCCCTGCAATCCTCTAGGACTCCCCTTGGTGTACTTTGACTGCTTGCTCCATGTAGGGCAGGTCATTTGGTGCTGGAAGCCTGACAAACCCCTGGGAGACTGGCACAGGCATTACTGGCAGGGATGGGAGAGGAAGGGCCTCCTTTCTGCTACCTGCACATAAGGTGCAGGTGCCAGCCAGCACCCTTGATACAACCCTGACTTAGATAATAAAACTCTGCATAGAAGATCCCTATTATTTCTGTAAGATGAAGTTACAGTGGCCTAAGTACATCTGATTGTGCAAACCCAGCAATGGGCCTTCCCCATATTTGTGTGGGGGACCACCTGAAAATCCTGGGAACTAGAGACACAGCCACAGGCACCACAGCTAACCACTTGGCCAAGCAGCAGAAACTAAACAGGCTAAAAACTTCCATTGGACTGACTGTAATAGTGCTGTGTACAGCTGAAAAAAGCAGGGGAACCCCAGGAGTACAGCACCAACCGCAGATGGGGGTTTGTGGGGTGAGGGAGGCAGGATGTCACTGGGAGTGCAGAAGGCACAGTTACGTTATCACCAGCCATCTCCTACCTTCTGCCACAGCTTTCTTTGCAGATCCCCAAACCCTCACATTCCTCCCCTCCCATGCCAAGGCCAGCAGGCTTGCCATCCCCACTCGATGTTTTGTGGCCTCTCTGCCCCACACAGGCCCTTGGGGAGTAGCAAACTGCTATCTCTGCCCCACTGAGGCTGACCCATCTACCAGGAAGAGCTGCAAAACATCTGGAGTGTAGAAAGAGCTGGTTTTGTCATGGTTTCACTACTCCCATTTCCCAGTTCGATGCTTCCTCCCAGCTGAGGAGCTGCTCCTCTGCACAAGTGGACGGTGTCACAAATTACAACTCTCGCCCAAGAAGACCTAATGACAGAGACTCTTATTTTATAGGGTGGCACAAAACCAGGGGGCCTGGAATCCCGGGATTCCGGTTTTGGACAACACTTTAGAAGATAAATAAGGAGACTAATTATCTTAATTTATTCCATAATTACGTTAATCATTAATCACTTCCTTCTTTCTTACCTATTATCAGGTTTACGGGTGGGAGTGTTCCCAAGTCCTGAGTGCAGGCTCTGCCCCTGGCATGCTCTCGTGACTCACCAAGTTTGTCTTTATCTCCTCCCACACCTTTCATAACTAGACTTGCTTGAAGCTGCATCATTGCTTCTGGGGATGCAGTAAGCAGGCTATACTATGCACACCTAAGTTGACTCTCTTGGGAGAAGATGTCTTGTTCCTTCTGTACCATTCCCTCTGCAGATGGTTTTGGAGAATGAGAGGGCCAGCTCTGCCAAAAAAAAGTGATGGAAGGTACAGGGCATGGCTCCTGGGTTAGCGAATGAGTTTGTTTTTTCACATGAAGAGTTTTTCAGAGGTCTTATATGAGTTTCAGGAAAGCTTTGTAAGGGTTTTCATGTAAGATATTTGCTCTTTGCTGCTTTGGCCAAAGATGACCACGTGAAGCTGGGACCTGCTAAGGCAGCACCCACCCAGCAGAGGCTGGTTCCGACTGTGCTGCAGGACATGAGCTGCACAGCAGAGTCACACTGCACCAGACAGATGCTAATGTCCCACTGCCTACCCAGCATGGCTCCTTGCCAGGTGCTGGTGGCATCAGGAACCCTGCAGCTCGGGGACAGACAGTCCTGCCCATGCTGAGAGTCTCTGTCATGGTTTCTGTATGTGGGTGTGATGCACACACAAAGAGTTTTCCAGGGGAGGTGCTGCTGCCAAACTGTGTGATGGGCAGGGGGGAGAGAGGTCAGCCAGGACGGGAACTGTGCTGAACATGTGGAGGCAATGAAGCCATATCCTGGCATCACAGGCACATGGGAAAGAGAGGACTGAGAGGGAAGTGCTGACTGAGGCATGAGCAAGAAGTAAATCGGGGAAGAAGGAAAAGACAGGCAAGGAAGTTGGTGCTCATTCAGCAGGAATTTGCAGCAGTGAGGCCTGTTTATATGTATTAGTTGATAATATTTTGATGAGAAACTCAGGGAGACCATGACCTCCTTTTTACACCACACAGCCCTTCTGTGCCTCTTCCCGTCACCCGCAGGCAGGCAGGCAGGCATCTTTCCAGTGCTGGTTTCAGCATCAGTAACAGTCACCATTTGCTAAGACCACAAGTATGTAGCAAATAATAAAACCCCCAAATCTCACAGAGGAAGGAGTTCAGGCCTGGAGATTGTGCAAGCTAAGTTCTGACTGTGTCAAAGGGAAGTGAGGAAGAAGCACGCTCTGGGTGGAGATAGGAACGACATGTGTCAAAGGGAGATAACTGCATATGGGACTTGTCTGTTTGGATACAAATCAGCTCCTGGTTCCTCTAAGCTTAGGAACATCTTCCATCTTTGCTAATTAGGAAATGATAATTGTAGTGCCAAACTGCAGAAACAGAAAATAATCTTGCCTTACCTTATGAACAGCAAGCAGCTCCAAGTGTCATAGCAAGAAAGGTTTTCCAGAAATATGAGATTTACTGAGATAATGGTATCTTCTGCCAGATGAGCCTCGTGCTCTGCCCCAGTTCTGTCCCTGTTATGAGAGGCCAGTGTATGGCAGAGGTGGAGGAGCCTCCCTTTCCGAGCAGCAGGACTAAGCACTGAGCAGGAGGCTCTTTGTTATGACACGTACAGCAAATACACTTTTTTGGCCTTGAAAACACGTACAATCTCAAACTGTGGTTCACTCCCCATTCTTCTATGTCTAATTTCTTTTTATCTGCTTCTATTTTCATCTCAGAACATTAAACTGTGTTGGGTTTTGGCTCCCTAAATAGGCACAAGGAAACTGCAGTGAGCTAGAAAGCTGAATTTTATCTTTCACTGTGAGGCTGGGAGTGCTTTAGCTTGGTGTATTGTGCTGTCAGTATCTCTCTGTTATCCTTTAACCTGACAGCAAAAAACCTCCCAGTCTGTGTATGTTCCTAATGAGAGAAGTGCAAGGAGAGAAGGAAACACGGACTAATCTTTTTACTTCATAAGAGATCAACAAAGCAAATGTCCTTTTTTTTTTTTGAAATATTATTTAAAGTATTAACTATTTAAACTAATAAAGCTATTAACATAAGCAATTTATGCATACCACAAAAAATTAACATCAGGGATGCCCTTTTAATAATTATAAGCAAAGTTACTGCAACTAAAGAGTCATAGCCTATCTTGCTACATGAATTGTTATGTATATTATCCTGCTTATTTACACATTGTAATTAACTGGGACTGTTCTGATGCTTTGAAAATGTGATTTGTTAGCACTTACAGCTGCTTATGGAGACACAAACCCACGTAAAATATATGGGAGTGTTAAGAATTCAGTTTGCTGAGATTAAACTAATATTTTGCTGAAAGTTTTCAATTTCCTGTCTTTAATCCAAGGGGCTTTTATATGCACTTAATATAAAATGGGTTCATATTTAAAAGACTGACAAAAAATGGCTTACCAGGTGTTCTGTATACATTGGTCCTAATTTTTCTGAATGCATCATCGTAATGACAGCAGTGAAAAGGCTCATGCCATCCCTCAGTCTCAAATTCAAACTATGCAGAATAAAGGAAAGAAGATCTGCACAAGCAGTTTTAACCATGCACCTCCTTACCTTGCCCTGCTGAAGTGGTGCAGCATTTTCAGAGGAAGCTGGTGTTCACCTCTTGTAGAGAGACAGACTTTCCTATAAACTGCTCCTACAGCAGACTGAGAGCTGTAGCCAGCTGCAAGCCACCTCTACAAGGATAAGCTACACTACGCTGTCATAAGGGGTTTTTAAGTGGCTCTGCTTAATACTATCACCCTTTACAGACGATATGTTGTAATTGATCTACCTCAGCTGATCAGAAGCACTTAATTCATTAAGATGTATTAGGATTAATTTGGGCTGGAGGAGGTTGGGGCTTTGACTTTAACAAAATTTTATCTAACAACTGTCACGACAGAAAAGGGGCACACATTGAAACACAAACTGCAGAAATCCTTATAATACACACGTAATGGAGAGGAGTAGTGAGACAGAAAAAAATGTACTTCCTAGCTGAAATCCCGGAAAACAGTTGCAAAATAGTTTATTCAGGTGTGGCTGCATCAAGTGTAAAGAGAGAGCCCCAGTAAAGGAATGAGGTTGAAGCAGGATGAAATTCCCAAAGGCTGCTCTTGTAATGTGGCTGTGGGACATTGCTGCTAAACTATCTCTGTGTGCCCTGGTGATGGTTTAACAGCAGTTAACAGAGAACTGCAGTTAACTGAAACAGAAATCTCGTAACAGAGAATACAATAGCATATGCATTTTTGTCTGATTCTTCTCATCCATACAGACATAAATGCTAACTACTAAAATGTTCAACTTGAATATCAACACTGTGTTTTCATACTTAGCAGATAGATGATGTATAGGCTGGCAAGCTTGGCTGCTCACATGGTGTCAGGATTTTGTGTTATGGTGTCTGTGCATGTACGTCACGTGCTGGCTTAGGGGGAGAGGATGTTATGCAAGAAGCAGTTCATACTGAAATTTTCCAAGCCTGAAGCAGAATCACTTGGAAAAAAATTCTAGGTAAAATGGCTTAGCTGTTTCTGAGAATATGATTTGGAAAATATGTTGTTTTGAACGTATTAAGCCAAAAGTCTAATTTTTTTTTTAGAGAAGCTCCAAGATTGTCAGGTTTTAAACTACCACTTGGAAATTTGGCTGAAATGGCATCAGCAGTGCATCTTTTGTCCTTCTTGTCAATTTGCCCAAATCAGAGCAAGTTACAATACTTAGAAAGCAGCATCAGTTTGCCCATGCCAGGTGGAGACATGCCAGTGTGCAGGTACTGAATTCAGGCAGGCCCCTCTGCACCACCGGGGCTCTGTCAGGAAGCACCTCACTAGGAGGGTCTACAGCTCTGACTCCTGGCTTTGCGGCACCAGGTACCAGACCTGGGAATAGCATCGAGGATGGAGAGTGAGAGACTGAGCTGATGGGGGAGACTGGAGCAAGGAGCTGGAGTGGAAAAAACGGAGGTACGTGGGGATGGGGAAGATACGAGCTCTGGCTGGAAGATGGGTAGAGAGGCTGGTGCTGACTAGAGTCAGGTCCGTGCAGTACCTAAATTCTGGACTGCTGAATTCTCTGAGACACGTAGGCAGAAGATTCATTATTTGCTTGAATTCCTTGTGGATAATCCCACTCCTACACCATATTGTGATCTTTCCAATATCAACAATCCTGGTACTTCTAAGAAAGTAAGTAATTCTTTAATAAAAGCATTACTGATTTGCCAAGATAAAAATTCCACACGGCAGTGAGACATGTAAGACAGGTTTATTGTGCTGGACAACCGTGAAAGAAGGTTAGATACATGTTTTCTGGAGATCCTTGATGGCTGTCACAGTGTGACAGCTACAGAAACAATTGCAGCAAAGCTTCCACTTTTATTTCTTGACCAGCTTTCTCAAATAGATACCTCCTACAAAAATAATAATGACAAAGAGCAAATTCTAGCTTTTTTTTCCCCCATGGTAATCAAGGCAGATTACAGGGAAAAAGAGAAGAACCAGGCAACAATGAGACCAGTCCTTATGAAAGTGCATGCCAAGTCCTTTTGGAGAATGCAGATTTTTACAACTGGGAAGGAATAAGGTTTCCAAAGTTCACTGGAGTGGTTGTTCAGTGATAAAAAGAATTTCTAGCGAAGAGATGAATGGCACTGGGGAAGAAGAAAGAAAACATTCTGAAAACAACACACATAGTCCATTAGCCAGGACAGCCGAAGGTGTTGCTGGGCTACTGCGTGTTACTATCATAGGTATGGGTTTTCCACACCAGGATTTTTTTCCCTTCATCCAATTAAAAAGAAATTTAAAAAAAAGGCAAGCATAAATTAATCTAGAGATTTGTTGGTAGTTGGTATCTGGAGATAAAATGCAGCCATTCCTTTAGCTTGACAACATGAAGGAGACATGATAAATTCCCTCACAACTGATACTGCTATCAGACAATAGTATTCAGCTTATCTAATAAGTAGCCTGAGTACAATATTTGAATTAAAGCATTTAAGTCAATTTACTAATGTAAAAGACAGAGTTAGGAAGCATTCCATAATAAACAAGTGACCTCTGTAAGACTAGTATGATTTTTTTTTTTATTTTAAGTCAAGAGGTTTAAGGTGTCATCACTTTAGGCCAGGCAATCACAAATCTTTTGATTTTTGATCTGATAAAGTCCTTGTGTCAATGAAACATGCTGAAGATATTCTTTTAATTCATTTGTTTCATTGGACTAAGTGCCACCACATTTTGCTACCAGCAAACTGAAAACATGATTTGAGGGAATAATCTGAATTATTACTTTCTGAAATAGGAATCTGTTGTATTTCACTGTTACGGAAGAACTATTCAGACCTGTTTCCTTCTAAAGTAGAACCTTTCTTTTCTTTAGTACAGAATCAGTTATTTATTACGATCTGAAACAATGATACATTCCTAATGCTTCTGCACCCACCCCTGCTACAAGGAGCACCAGAAAATGCTCTTACAGACTAGCAACTCTAGTCATTTTATCTTCCCACCTGGTGATTTTTGTTACCAGTTCAGGCCTCTTGTGTATGTAAGAGAGCTGTGAGATTACAAGCAAGGTACTTGCTTTCCCACAAAGGAGTGCAGAAGCACAGTTACATAAAAAAAGTTGGTGGCTGAAGAGTTTCAAATGGAGTTGTGTCTACAATTACATTCTCTGCTTGAAGCACATGCCCAGCACTACCGCGCTTTTCTATCACTCTCCCTGGCATTAGTAAGGAGTGGGCTGACACTGCAGCTGACATTAGATCCACTCTCTTCCCGTGATGCGCGCATTCACACAACTTGTAAGACTTCTTTGTATTTCTCCATATGAAATTTGACTGAAATTAATGAAGAGGGTCAAAGATCAGTAGGAAAAGGGAGAACCATTTGAGAGACTTCATTGCTGCCAGGACAAAAAAACCCCATGTTCCACATTTCAAAAAAACCAATTCCAGATACAAAAGAGTTTTTGCTTAACAATTATTTGCACTTATCTGCCACTTTGAGAAACACTGTAAACCAACTTCATGATGCACTGACACTGAACTAGGTAACTGTGGTGTATCCCACCACCTCCCTTCTTCAATGCTTGCCACTACAGCTGTACTTAACCTCAAACAAGCTTTCTGCAGCTATGTGAACTTTAGTAGTAGAGGTACCCACACAGGTAGTTTAGCACTGGCTCAGTTTTCTTTCAGGAAATGCAGTCACACCTTTACTGGAATACAGCATTAACTCACATAAAAGTTGCAAAGTTTTCAGATGCATTTGTTTCCACCTTATTGGGACAGAAACACATTTATTCCAGAGATCGATGAAGGCAAGAACTTAGGCTGCGTGAATTCTCTACCAAATTGCTTCTGGGTCTTGTTACCTGCCTCCATCCATTCCTTACAGAGAGGGTTTCATGCTGGCTGCAATCAAGGATAGCATAAATTCAAGCTCTGCTAACAAGTTAAGGTTTGAAGTTCATCAGAGATACTTTAAACCTTTTATGATTAAAATCCACATTTTTGAACCACTACTAAATAATATTTATTTAATCTAATACAATTAATTTTCCACCAAATGTACACCAAAGGAAAAAATTCACACAACATGAACCTTCATCTTCCCCCAAGGAGTGTGTTCTTACAGAAGTACAGACATGTTCCTTCAGCTCCAGATTAGCAACTAAAGAGGACAGTCAGATACAAGGAGCAGGAGATGGTGACACGAGCCATCTTCTTCATTTGGTCCCATATTGATAGGTCAGCTAAGTTTCGTTGATTCTTTTGCCCTGTCTGGGGTTTGCAGACAAGAGACTTGCATCCAAAAGGGACTAGATTTTACTTTCTTTCAGTCAAATTGTTCCACATGGGTTATATTATGCCCTTTGTTAGGCTTAAAGTTGGTGGTCTTCCTCCAAGGGTTCAAAGGATATTTTACACATTCTTCTAGTTCTCCACGGAAATCAGAGGAAGGAGGGGGAAGCAATCACAAGGAAACATACAGAGCACAACTTAAGGCATCTACAGTTTATAATTAATTAAAAAGGTGTGTCCTTCAGTTCGGTATTTGGAATAATTTTCTGATTTAAGGCAGAAGAAATCTGCCTTCACAGACTACACTTAGCTGCCTCCTACACGCTCAATGATGCCAACACGGCCCGAGAAACACAACCACCATGTAAGCAACGCCTACTTATACACCCCTTTTCAGAGGTCTGTGCCCCAGAACAGCCAGACGATAATTGCAAATACAATATAAATGAACACACTGCAGCCAACTTCATGTCTAGAAAGCTACCACATCCCAAGCAAGTTCCTTCTGCCTGGCATCACTTTTGCCCTTATGCCATTACATCGGAGCAGACCGAACACCTCCACTAACACAGGAAAACGGTCTCTCAGGGCACCACAGAGGATCTCAAACACTACACTCACTCAAGTGCTCACAAAAGCACTTTGGTTCAGAGCTTTCCTTTATGCTCTGTGTTCAAATCTGACATGACCAGTCCCCTGCAGTGTTGCAATTTCTGACACTTTTAATCCTCAGATTTCAGAAATGTTGAGGGAAAGGGAAAATACCTCTTCCTACTAAAGCACAGCAATTAGTCCTCAACTTCCCTCAATGACTAAGAATTCTTGCTCCCTTGGGTGCCTTAACCAAGTAAGAGATTTAAGGCATCATGGAAGTAAACAGTAAATCCCACATTATGTCCGAATTATTTTCAGGTACTAAAAATTGTAGGCTGCTAGAAACAGTCTGAGCCTGAAACTTTTTGCAGAGTTCATTCAGACACTTGAAAGCACACATTCTCATAAGAGGGGGAAAAAAAGTATTTGAGAAAAATAGAAAAGTTGCACCTTGACTGGTTTTTAAACAAGAGTGCATATTTTTCATATTAGACTGCACTTTAAGCTGAATGAAATGTCACTTAAGACTCCTCGTAAGAGTTTATTTGCAGTCAGGAGATTTAAGATTCCAGAACAGTCTTCTAAGAATGGAAGGGGAAAAACCACAGAAAACTTTGCTGTTAAACAGAACCAGATTCAATGATGGACATATTGTTGCCTGTGACAGTAGATTATTAACTCTGATCTCAGGTTTCTTTCCAGTCCTTAACAAAAGCCTGCTACTGTAACAGCAGTACATTTAAAAAAAACAGTATGCTATAAATATTATTTCAACTTCAGATGATGTATGTGCAGTCTTACATAAAAATTGAAAGAGTCACTGTCTCTCAAGAGCACAGCACAACACTTCAGAATGGTGGAAACATCAGCACTAATAAACCAGATTAGTAGAGGGATACCTGAGAACTACGAGGGCTCTTGGAAATCACAGAGATCCAGTAAAAAGAACATCTGTTATACCTGTATCTCATATGGTATCTGTCCCTATCAGTGGTACTTGCCAGTTTCTTATTTTGGCTTCTAATAGGCTTTGGGGTGGGGGAGGGGGGGAGGAAGGGGGTTGGATTACTTGAAGTACTTGCACCAGCTCTTAACATTCACTCATTATTTGAGAATGCACAAACGCTGTTCAACAAAACAGAACGTCACGTGTCAGTATCTGATATCCCTCACTGGAGACAACTTAACTGACTCAAACCCTATTAAGCATCTGCAAGATGGAATACAGCTATCTTATTCCAATAAAGGTACTTCTCAGAGTGACTCAAAAGGCAATCTGAAACAAAATTAGTGAAAATGTTCTAGGAAGAATTACAGTCAAAGTAAAAATGGAATTCCTAATAAGGAAACCAATGACCACAAAAAATAGCCTAATCCAGAACTGTCTCTTTTCCGTAACAATGAAGTAAATTCAAAGAATAGTGATACACTGCTCCAATTCTAGCACACAAGGTGACTCCAAAGAACTCAGTCTGAGGACAGAAAATTTTATCTTAAGTTTTCATCCACAGTGACAGACTTCAGAGCAAGAGAAAACTGACAACAATCTGTGCAACAGGTCCAAGTCACAGCCATAACAGCTGCAAGAGAATGTGCTGGCACCAAGGTCTAAAGCCATGTAATTGCCCCCAAAATAGGCAAAATGATGCCAGCTAATTCTGACTCAAGTACACAGCTGGCAGAAAAAATGGACTCCAATGCATTTTGTCACAAACTGCATGTGATGCTGGTCAAGAACTGCTCAAGACTGTATCACTGGTGGGTTCTAAATCACCACCACAGTTTGAAAAAGACAAAAATGTACTCTATCAGTTGCAAATCATAAGATGCAGAAGAGGCACAGTCAGCTCAGAGACACTACAATGCAACACAAGTCACCTTGTGAATAACTGGCACAGACTGCATTAGCTGCAGGTTTAAGAGAGAATATTACTATTTTGATCATACTTCTAAACGGATGTGATAAGATACCCAATTACCTCAACATTTAAAAATTTATCATAGGATAACTGGAGTGCCACAGTATATATAGGACAAGCTTATATTTAGCTGTGCCATAAATTTACTTGTAAGCATATTAAATGCTGACCCATACAGTGAACAAGACAACTTGTCTGGAACTGTACAAACACAGTAAAACCTTATGAAACTCTCAATAAGAAACAGTAATCAAAAATTTTTTTAAACCACTTTATTCAAACCTGAGCACCTCAATATAAAACTAAACACTGGTGAACTGTCATTTTTCTTGCTAAACCCAGATTACTGCAAATTTAAAATCTGCACAAGTAAGTTTCTATCAGTTCAACATTTAAATAGACTAATTCATCTCTTCTGACACACTTTGTAGATTTCATATAATGAAAATAACTAAAAGAATTAGTGCAATATACTGGACTGATCAAAATAAAATGTACTTTGGAAAACAAAGTTGCAAAGTTCATTACTGACAGACAGCAGTACTTATGTTACAGATACAGGAGCATCATTTATTACTGTTCTAGCCATAAAGGAAGAACTCAGAACCCCCTTTGATTAGAGAGGAAAAAAGTTAGCTTTAAGTAACTGTACATTCTGTATACCTTTAAGCAACTCTTAAATATTACAGAAAGTATTAAACAAATGTAGACTACAATGCAGAGTACCTATTTACAGTACATTAATATCCAAATTTAAAATCAAGTTGGATGTACATAATCGTTAGTGCACTATTTTTTTTCCTTAGGGGAAAAACAAACTGTAATGGCCAGCAATGATCAGAAACAAGAAAGAAGTCACAGACACCGAGTTTGTTGTGGTTTTACTTGAAGAGCTCTTACAGTTTGTAGAGGACAAAAAATCCCATATCCTAAGTTGTAGAGTTGAATTTACTGGTCTGTACCCTCTGAACAGATTAGAAATGAAATTAGACTTGATTCATCACTAATTCATTAAGATAACTAACTGGGTTGATATAATTTACATACAGTGTACCAACTAAAACTCTCACTTTCTGGCAAGCATAGGATTCTTAAAATTGTTAATGCAAGTATTATTTGTAATAAAATTATTAAACTATGGAATGTATAACTAAACAGTGGATACCTGCAGAAACAACTGGTTGCATCAATACTGCAAATAAGTTTAAGTAATTTTTAGACCCTGTTTCTAAAGAGGTTTTAAAGCACAATTGAGAATTATGAGAAGACCCAATTCTATTTATTATGACAGTGATCAGTATTGAGGCTACAGGAACTGGCCAATTAGGTCCACAGAAAGTAGTTCTTCTACACCCCTAATAATAACAAATTATTTTTAAAATCTTTCAACTGAAGGAAGTTTATTCCGCTTCCATCTCTCCTCTACTGCTGAAACATTGCAGCCAGTGGTGGATACATGCATGTTAAAATTTTAGGTCAAAAGAAAACTCTGTATCATGAACTTGACTATTATGGTAAGTCTCTTCGCTGTTTGGAAGCTGTACTGGACCAGGTTAAGCACTCCAATTCCATGGTTATTAACAGTTAGGAAGCAGAAGAATATTCAGAACAGTTTAAAGCAATTGATCTTTTAGTTACTACAACATTGACTCTTGGGTGGTTGTGTGGGTTCAGTAAGGTCTACTCCTCTTCCTCTGGCAGAGCTGGCTCCTGCATTCTGTGGTTCATTCTTGGGCAATTTCTTTGCTGTAAGATGAACAGGAAATGAATTAAACCTGAGATTTTACTAAGATTAAATCACCTGAGTAAACAAAACAACACATTATACACATATCAGCATACTCATTGTATAATCTGATTTGATTCAGTGCATTGGTAATGAAAGAAGTTAAGACATTTAACTTCTTAATGCTGAGCTACCTGATCTATGACTTCCAGGAGTGAAATACATTGGTAACTTGAGCAGTAAAATGTATCTGCACAGGTGTGCTATGCCACTAAATGACAGCCTGTGGGAACCTACCCACACAGAACAGGCTTTAAGATCAGGATGTTAGTGTAAAAACATACAGAAACATTAAAAAGGCACAATACACAGACAGAAATGGGTCGAACAGCTCCCAGATATCCAACCAGAAATAAGTGTTTGCAGACAACACATAAAATGGCCCTCAGAACCAGATCAAGCCTCTATTTTTTTCAAAACTGTCTCTTCTGTCCAGCTCTTATGAATCAATTGACTGGTAATTTTTTTGTTGCACTTGTAGCTCCAAGGCTCCTCCTCAGTCTTAACATGAAAAAATAAGGGTGAAAGTTGTCACCCTTCTGAGCAGTAGCTTCTCCTAGATCTCTCTCCATCAGAAAATTGCTAAGTTCTACACAAAAGGACTTCCATAGGCCTATCTCACCAGGACCCAACAACCACCCTTGTTCTACAGTTTGGCCAAATGGCTTCTCTCCAAAGTAGTTAGTTCTGTCAGTTTTTTAAAGAACAACTTTTTCTAAAATGAATGAAACCCAGCCAAAAAAACTGCAGAGCAGACATTGACATGTTTGGTGCTAGATAACCTCAGGGTGTTGGGCAAAAGGGTGGGCCATAGGGATCTTCTGAGGTCCTTTCCAACTTGGGCTGTTCTACAGTTCTGTGATAAAGCCCAAGAATCCACATGGTACTAAGGTGCTGAGCCAGGACAAAAGGACAGTGCAGCAACAGAAAAATGTCTTCAGAGCAATGTTGTTTTGAATTCTAGAACTGTATCTAGAACTGAATTAACATTGTTTTTTTTAACTGGAAGTTCTGAATGCATGCTGAAGCAGTCAATTTACAAGCAGCTGCAGCTTGCACCCAACAATTCTTTCAACATTCTCATTTTTTATTTTCTCTCAGCTTTATGATCATATTTACACATGGTCCTGAGAACTGCATCCACATTTTGCATGCCATTCCAAATTATATGCAATACTTATAGCCTCATCAAAATTTCCGTTCAGAGTCTATTGCTGCACAGATCTTGTTCTGATGCACTGACAAAGCTGAATTTCACCCCACTGATGTAAAATACTCACACGGCTGAACAACATTGCAGACAAAAGACACAGTTATTAATTGGGCATCTTTTTTCTCAAATTTACTTTGTAGACTTCATTACAATACAGAGAGGCAAGAATTCTTGTTGCTATCTCAAATTACAAAAAAAACCCCTCAGGTTTTGGGGATTATTTTTTTTTAAATGGATGCACACTGCACCATTAAACACATTAATTTCGAAATTTCACCACAACAGTGTAATTGAGCATTTTTGTATCATTAAATGCAGGCCTATCTTGAACATTTATGAGAAATATATACGTTCTTGTCAGGCAGTTAAATGTTTGTGTCTATCCCCCCCTTCAAGTATTTATAGTTAATAAGAAGCAAGTACTTGTTATAAAGTGTTGCTATAGTAATAATTTAATTTGCATCTGCTTGAAGTTTGAAGGACACCACAAATTGCCTTCTGCTCTCCTGACTTGGAAAGCAGAAGATTAAGACCTCTTTAAAAACATTTAATTTTAACATCAATGATGTTTTTTCACCAAAAGTGGGTTAGAGAGGTGCAACATACAAAACAGATTTAATGAGGTTATTTGATGCTATACATTACTACTACCCACTAGCAAAGCATCTACTACAATTAAGGTTACTACTAAACAGATCAGTGACCAGCCTAAAAATGAATTTTTTCCTACACTTTCAAACATTTATTAACAATTAAATACAATTTTGGGTATATCAATGGAATACACAAAAATTCTCGGTTTATACTTACTACTACATGTTAGCATCGTTACAGAAATCCCTAAGATTATGTTAGGTCTAAAAATACATGAGCAGATTTCATATGCAACATCCTTTACCTGTAACTTGGACACTGAATTTAAGCACACATTGCCATCTTTGGCACAGCTTGTGGATTTCAGATAGGTGCTTAAACAAAATTAAACAAATAAAGGGCCTAAGGAAACTTCGATGCCAAAAATAATTTAGGTGAAAAACAAAGATCTTAGGTTAGGAAGACTGTCATGGTCTGAATCTCATGAAAACCATTCCTTTTAAAGTTCTCAGTTTGTTCATAAACTCACCAATTGCCATGAATATTTCATTTACGTTCATAGATGTTTTGGCAGATGTCTCCATGAACAATAGGCTGTTGTCATCTGCATAAGCCTGTGCTTCCTGAAAGTTACAGTAAGAATACATTACTTCATTAAAAAAAAAATTAAACTCAGACAATCATTGCACACTACTACTTTTAATTGCTACAAAAGAACAATCTCTACAGCATTTGGAAAGAAAGACAGTTTGCAGAAATACTCATCTGACAATATGTTATTCACCAGCTATGGAGAAGTTACAATTCCACCAAGCAGTTAAACAACTAGAAATGGAATCTTAAAGATCCTTCCTAATCTTAAAAATATCCAGATGGAATAATCTCAGGCAAAACTAAATAATAAATTAAAATATTTATGAAAGATACAAGCCCAATGCAGAACACTGGCTCTGATAGCAAGTACAAATAAGCTTCAGAAAGTGCCACCAAATGTCAGCAAGTCCATTATTACCCTGGAAAAAGGCAGTCTGTGAACTATCTTGAATCTTTCAAGCACTGAGGCAGATGGATCAGAACAGTTTCATTATCCTGATACAAATTCACAATTACAGCAAAGAAGCAGTATTAAGTATTTCGCCCTGTTACTTCCCTTTTCAGTATGAATTTTCATCTGATATACTGATCATAAGAACTTTACTATTTTTGCCACTTCTTATTAGTCAATTCAGCTGAGAATCTACAGCTTCTTGTGATTATGTAACTGCTTTTGCATTTAACAAGAAATCTGCAAAAAAAGCTGAACTACAGAACACCTATGATGATAAGAATAATCTACAGCACTCTACACTAAATTTAAGTGACACCTGCTAAGATCTATGTAATTATATCTGAAACAACACATTAACAAATACCTAGGAATCTAATATGTGATTTGCAATGAGAAAGGCCTGTCAAGCCCACAAGGAGCCCATAAATCCACAGCAGCAAACCCCCTAACATTTGAAAAACATTAAGACTGTAATTGTTCAAAAAACAGCACAGGTAGGTCTACTTTGGTAGTTAAATTTGATTACATTATTGACTGCACTTATGTATGAAATTTTTGTTAAATGCCACAATTTTTCATAGAACACCAAAGTCTCCTGTCAACTGTCATGGAAGTATAAAATTAGAAAACTGGCAGAAAAACACCTAAACCACTGCTAACCTTCATAATTCAACTCTCTATAGTTACAAAAGGATTCATTACTATATGCAGTTGTATCTCACAAGACCCCAAACACAGATTAAAAACTTAAATTAATGACTAATTACTGACTAATAAATACTATCTTAATTCAAATTCAATCAATCATGAATGGACCAAAACTACCTGCAGTTAGTTTTATTCACTTTGGAAGCTATTTTCTGATGACTTGATTAAACTTTCTAGAAGATAAAATACACCAGTGAGAGCACAGATGTAATCACTAAACCAAAAGAATTGCCATGAAAAGCTCAATTAAAATTTGAACACTGCTTCAACAGTACAACCTAAGCAAGTTAGGTGCATCAATCAGCTTTGTATCATACAGTAATCAAAATTCTCTGGCTGACAAGCCAGACAGAACAGTTTGCTGTTAGAGTTACTGCTATCTCATCCATTGAAACTCTAGTTACCGGCAATTCTGGGTAGAAGACAGAAAGAGGTCACATCAAAGAACAGATATTCAATTAGCCTTAAAGATATGCAAATAAATTAATTATTCCTCTAAGTCAAATTAATTATTCCAAAAAGTCTATTCCTCCATATTACTTGTACAGAAATAGGTTTTTCAGCAGCATGTATAATTTAATTAGTCTCAGTTGACATTTGTATTTAACAGCATGACCTCCATAACAACTAGCTAGGCTATGCATATATAAGCTCCCCCTAGGTTTATTTACTACATATTCAAACAAAATGCAATTTCTATGAACAAAAGTTATGTACATACCTGGAAATCCACAGCTCTTTTGTTAGCTAGATCAGCTTTGTTTCCTGCTAAAGCTATTACAATATTAGGACTTGCTTGTCGCTGAAGTTCTTTGACCCAATTTTTCGCTCTGGCAAAGGACTCCTGTTAATGATTGCAAAATGATGCAACTGAGTTTTATCATCCTTTTGTACTCATCTATTATCCCCATCTCTGTTATCTACACTTCAAGCACGAGATGCCAGTGCAAGGCTGCTACCTTAGTCCAAAGGCACACTCCAAACTGCCAACTGAGCTTTTACAATGAAACATTCCTACCTTAGCTCTCAACTTGCTTAGCTGGAATAATGCTGAAGTAAGCAGGTAGGAAGATCTTTGTGTAGACAGAGTAAGGAAAGAAATGGTTAAGAGAGAAAACGGGAATTTCAGTTTCTCTGGAAGAAACAAGTATATGAACAGCTATATTGAAAAGGCCTCAATATTACTTTCTAATTACTGAGGACTGTTCATTATGGTACGTGATTTCTGGGTTTTCTCAAAGTTTTGGGTTATAAGTCTCATTTTATCAGAAATAAGCGAAGATTATCTGATATAAGTTCAAATAAAAAGAAATCTAGTAACCTTAGGTTTTGGTCTCAATAGCTTGTGCTACCTTTCCAATCCTTAATCAAAATTTGCAATGATACAGTGTTAAAATAATGTCTTTCACTATCAGCAATAAAAGTGCCACCAGCAATGCGATGAGAGTAACAGTTCAAATTCCATGAGCTGACTTAAGGGTGGGTTAGAAACACTTCTACAAGGGGATTTGTTTTCTTCCTCTCTCTTTGATATTAAAAAAATCCCAAACAACCCAACCCTAGAAATGGTCTTTTAGCCAGAAAAGTTTAGAGACACAAGTTGACATCACAAAGTGCAATATGAAATGAGCAATCTGGTCCACAGAAGGCATCCCTGCCCATGGCAGGAGTGTTGGACTAGATGACCTTTAAAGGCTTCTTCCCATCCAAACCATTCTATGATTCTACAAAATGATGAACTGATTCACACAAGTCAGTGAGAAAAAATAAGTAAAGATCAGTGCAAGACCAGTAACTTCCAAATTCCCCTTGTGCCTCCCTAATCCAGTACTTACCTCATTTGTAATGTCGTATACCACTATAGCTGCTTGTGCTCCTCTGTAGTACATGGGTGCTAAACTGTGGTACCGCTCTTGCCCAGCTGTATCCCAAATTTCAAATTTTACCGTTGTGTCATCCAGACATACGGTCTGGGTTAGAAAAGCAGCTACAAAAAAGACAGAGGTGCTGAAACCAGAAGTCTGCTTGTATCTCTATATTCACATATAGTTATGTTCACACAGATGCAAAACAGTTCAAGCCTACTATTAAAATACAGCAGGTTTGATACAAGCATTAGCTGACAGACTGTAACTCTGATCAACACAGAAGAGTTATTTAAACAAGACTTTCCTCAAGTTAGACATAAGAAAGCAAAAATTGGAAAGAAGTCCCTTTTTCATAACAGTGAATCTGAGCAGCCATAAGCTTTCTCTTAAACCTTCTAGATAATCTGTTGAAACAGGATGAAATATATTACAGAGTACCAGTAACAGCATCCCATCATGCTATAATCCAACAGTTTGCAGTTCTACACATTTATATTACTTGAATAGCACCTTAAAACTTTGATTTTCAGCTCCTGACAACTTTACCTTGGCTAACAGATCTGCAAGAAAGAAGCACTTCTTATAAGTTCTTGTTCTCAAAGCAGCTATATTTTTGGCTTTGCAAGTGATCTCAAGAATTAATTTCAGCATTATTTCAACAGCCCGCAGTTTCAGGGAAACTTGAGGCCGTTGCTACTACAGCTGAACACATTACCATAAATAATGGTCTTCCAGTTACAGAAAATACTAAGTAACTCATTCCAAGTCTTCAAACAGTTACTCCTAGTAAAACTTTTCTATTCAGATCGAGGGACAATCAGAAGTATGGAGGCGAGTGCCCACACAACATAGAAACAGTATTACAAAACTAAGGAAAGCGCACTAATTAGCTGAAGTGGGAACTCTGATCACTAGGCACACTGATGGACTGTGGCCAATTTAAATCAAATGTCTGAAAGACACTGACCCATAACGCTTGCATACCTGGGATGTTATCCTGTCCTACATACTCTGAGACATCATAGCCTGTGAATCATGCCAAAACTGCTGCAACTCAACTCATTACAGAAACCAAAATGAAGCCAATCTTGCTCTGTAAAGGACATTGTAACTAGCATACAGAAGTGTCCCTGTCTCAGCTGTGAGCAGCAGCTGCATGGTACTTAGTTGCTGGCTGGGGTTAAACTGTGACCACAAGCTGACTCCTTAAGTGGTCAGGTGCTCCTGCTTCAGGGGTATTAGCATCCATCACAGATGAGCAGGCAGGCTGGAGAAGGTAAAGGCTTTGATGTTCCAATGCTAAATCAACATAAATCTCTCTAAATGCTACATATCCAAACACTGGTAGAACAGGCTCCACTTGGCAGCTCCCTAAGCAGCCCAGAACCAATAGAGTGAAAAAACACCACACATCCTGCACTAAACTAGGGGCTTCCTCCCCAGAACCAGCTCAGTGTCATATTTCTCCAAAGCAGAGACAAGACGTTAAGCAAGCAGATTTTGAAGTTCTCACAGACATTATTCTCTTAACAGAAAAACACTCCCTAAATGAAGGCATGTACTTGGAAAGAGACTTAAACAAGCAGTTTATTCTACGCAATCATCTGGTTTGGTTTTTGTCAAAAGGAACATTTCAACCACCTTTAAACATCAGTAATTTCTGCAAAAATGCTAACTTTCTTGCATCTTGCTAAGGCCATAGTAAATTGACAATTAATAATCTGTGTTAATTATCTGAAAGTCTATCATCTTTAACAGCCATACTTTTGTCTTAAGCAACTAACAGGCCTTGCTACACTAGTCTGAAGTGGCAAAACCACACCACCACCATCCAACATGTCCACCTTTAACTGCACTCCCTTTCAGATGTTTTTATCCAGATTCACAATGCACATAAGCCTCTCTTTGTTAAAAGGCCCTTCTGTATACAAAGAAAATTATGCCTTAGGCAACTACAAGCCACACATTTAGACAGCTTTCTCTATAGAAAACTTTTCTGAATCCCAACATTGCTGCATGTAATAGCTCTCAGCTGTATTATATAGCATTTCCTTGTTTCTACTTCATATAGAAGAGGCACAAGTTAATACAGATTACACTAAACATTATATATCTGAACTTGAACTTAGGCTCTTGTTTAAGCTTGGTTTAGACTTTGAACAGTGTAACAGGGTTTGGGTTATCCCAAACGCTAAAACAAGAAAAAACTGAACGGAAGTTAAATGAATTGGAGATCACTGAAATGGAACAATGAATTTCACTTAATTTTAATAGTTTTTTTAAACAAAAAGCCTTGTTGATATTGAAAAGTTAATTCACTACACATCTTTTGAAAATGTGCTCCATATTACCACACAGCTGTGTATAGAGAATACAGAAACTTTCATACTAACACCTATCCTCAAGCCATGATAAAATGCCTAAAGCCACAAGTGTGCATTAATAAGATCACTAAAGTAGAAAATACGTGGTTCTCTATTTATGCTGACAGATACAAAAAATAAATACATGTAACAGCTAGAAATAGGGCAAAAGAAGAATGCAATCAAATTCAGCTTGTATTTATTTCTGTAAGCTTTGTACAGTTTTTATATTTCAACAACTGTTGGTGTGTGAAGACACATACAGACCACACTGAAAGGCCTTCACATAAATATTACAATGGAACAGACTGACTCACCCAAGCTGCAACAACAGTTACTGAAGAGTATTTATCAATTCATAAAATCCATACTTTTTAAAGTCTGTATGCTGTTAGGTAGTTTTAGAATACTTTTAAATTTATCCAAGGAGGAATACAGCTCAAAGCACAAACATCTCCAAAATACAATGTAACTTAAGAAATCTGGCAAGGGGAAGAGTGTGGTAAAATCTGTTCACAGTTAAACAGATTTTTTTTTAATTCTAGTAGCCAGCACCTGTTTTGTTTGAAGTCACAAAATGGAAAAACAGCTCAATAAATTCTGTGATTACTAACACAGAAATATATCCAGAAATGTAGCAAGTTCTCCAAAATCAAAAGCAAAGTCAGCATGCATAAGTGACAAACACAAGCTTTTTGGAAGATGCAATGTTGGGGCTTTTTTTTCATAGAAACTAAGCTCATAATTCTTACTAAGCAGTTATTTCATGCAGTAAGCATACAGCACAATTAAAAGAGCCACACACCCACTTACAAACAAAACGTAACATTGAGCCCAGGTTTCAAAACTATGCAGTTCAAGAACACATTTACTACCTCCACTTGAAAAGGATGTTTGCTACAGCCTTGTGCCAATTACGTTTAACTTAGAAAGTTACAGTTCTCAATTACTGACATGGGGCTCAGATTTGATCCTTGCTGTCAATGACCCACTCTAGAAGTGCCATTACATTAAAGGTTTCCAAGCGCAAGGATAATATAAAAACTCAACATGAAACAAATTAACAGGATAATTTTCTCACCTCCAATCGTACTTTCTTGAAATTCATGAAACTGTCCTTTTACAAAACGAAGCACCAAACTTGATTTGCCAACTGCAGACTCTCCTAAAAGTACTAATTTGAATTGGCAAATTTTATTTCCAGCATTTGGCCCGTTGGGCCTTGTTGCTCCTCGATTAGCCATGTCCAAATTAGAAAGCAGTCCTTTATTTCAACAGCTTTTGAAAGCAAGTTCCACTGAGATCTGAATCCTGGTTCTTCTGCCAGTAACAACCTAGTTGTGAAAAGACAGTGGGTGCATTAGATTTACAAACCATGTAAGAAAAGTCTCATTCACTAATGCAATATATATTATATAAAACTTGACCTAATATTTACTAAAGTCAACAGGCCAGAGTACAGGTATCATCACTGCTAAGTTGTCAAGTATAGCCAGAATTTATGACACATGAACCAGTTATCTTCTTCAACACCTAGTCTTGCCATTAAAGCTTCAAATTAGGACATTAAAATCCAATTATGTTTCTTCTTGCAAGACCTCAGTCTCCAGTTATTTCTTAACAAATCAGGACTGATGTTTAACACAACAAATTCAGACTTTCAAATTGTCAGTAAAGTAACAAATGACAAGAAGTAATAACTTTTCATAATTATGCTATTGCTAACCAATATTCCAAAGTCAGCACTGCTGAAGGATGAGCAAAAAACTGAGCAAACTGGGAAAACTCAAACACCACAGTAAGTTCTTTGCAAGTGTAGTTCATCAGTTCACTTCTATCCCATCTAACACAATTTCCTTAAATAAAAGTACAGACCTTCACATACAAACCATTAATACCCTCTGAAATTAACAATTGTACTGACAAGCAAAAGTGAAGCCTTCCATATGAAAACCAATTGTCTTGACCAGTAGGAATTCCAGGCCACTTCGTACAAGCCACCAGTGAACTACCACATGATGATTAACTTCTATTTCCAATACTTACACATGTTCTAGATCAATATTAACAACAGAGATCTTTGTTAAGAACAAGTATGAACATCATATTGCTTAGTCTGCCTACTCTTCTTTCCAGCTGCTTAAAAAACCTCCACCCACAGTACTTACTCATATGGACAGAGAAGCCTTTAGACTCTGCTGGTATCACTTCTGACCCTAATATTTATCCTTTTACACACTTAACGGTAGATACAAGACAAAAGACCCCTCCAAGCCAGCCTATAATGTTGTCCTACTCCAGCTGATTAATTCTTTGAATTGAGCATGCTTTGTGGGGATACAGCTTTTCTAACATGTAGGATGCAAGTTAGATTAGAGTACATGCTCCTAATGCAAAAAATGGCTTTAAAACATATGTTGCAAAAAAAAGTAAGCAAACACAATAGTTTCAAATGACTTCCCGTTCTTTATTCCTTGTGGTAAAGCAACTACACTTTAAACCAAGCAGTAATCTTTAGCCATCTTCTTATTTCAAACCCCTTAGCACATAGATCAGGCACTTGAGCATTCCAGTTTGCTATACGCCCTCAGATGCTAAGCCTTCCTTTTCCTTCCTAACTCTCCCTTTCCCTCAACCCAGGTCCTGAAGAACCTTCTTTCCTGGAAAGTGCTTCAGCAGTCTAGCAGAACCCTACCCTTCAGCAAGATACTCCCTTACAAACTAATATTCATGGAATAAATGAGAACAAAAATCTTAGCATTATTTATTGAATAACATAACAGCTGAAAAAAAGATATTATGTTTCTCACTGTAAACGGAATACAGGTCTTAAAAATATTTTCAGCATCTTAGAGACACTTCTATTTGCTCATGTTGCTCCTTTTCTCATATCTCTCGAAATAATTTACCTTCTTCAAGGTTGGATATAACAATTTTGCATTCTGTCCTGAGTTTGTATTCTATTTGACCATTACATCATACTTAAATCAAAAATACATATTTTTTAAATTTTAATCGTACAACATAATCTAATAAGCATCACATTTTAGCTATATAATCTCAGAAACATGTGAAAGTATTCCACAGTGAAAGAATGAAGCAAAAAAGCTCCTGCAAATTCTACCACCATTCTTATTAAGTACCATGTTAATTCTATACTAAGATCTTGGTGGAGTGTTTCAGAATACAGGAATGGATCCAGTTATTTCAAAAATACCAGACCTTTCATCCTTACACCATAAAACAACAATTTTGCACTACTAGTGTGTTGGTTCTCAGGCAAAACTCTTTCCTCTCCATGCTGCTGAAATATGCTTTAGTTGTTATGGAGTGATTTAGATAAAAATGTATCAGTGACAACAGTAAATATCCCCCTAATTGTACTACAATAGAGAAAGCAGCAAGGCATAACCAAAATATAGGTGGCTCAGAATACTGTTAGCCATTTGTTTATCTTTTCCTTTGGAAAAGTAATGAAGACAATTAAGTTATTTCTGTTTTAAAATGAAAAAAAACCCCATCTGTTTTCTGTAGCATTCTAGTGTGTTTGGACAACCATGAAATAATTTTAAACCCTTTAATCTTAATACATCCCATGTTTTTCCAGACTCTGCAGCACTCATAAAGACATAAGGACAACATCCAATGACCATGCAACTTAGTATTCCTGCGAGCAAGTGACTTCTAGATGACACACAGTGAGGAAATCAAGCCACTGAACAGGTTACTTGCTATGACTGCTTTTTTGCTTGCTGTTTCCCACACTGAGAGCAAAAGGAAGTATGAGAGTAAAACAGGCAAGACTGATTTAACTCGCATAATATTTATCAGTTTCACCTGAGCATTTACAGCTTGTAGTTAATTCAGATTTTTATCACCTATAAAGCAGTAATTACTACCCCTTGCAAAACTACTTCAGAACACAAAGCTGACACAGGTTGTCAAGAAAAATATCTAGTTCGGTTTTTATAGATGCCCAAGCTACAGAAGCTGTAGTTATCAGAGAACTTCAAAGTTTACACTCTTANCGCCACCCCCCCCCCCCCCCCGAAATCATTCTAGACAGTCAGATACCATGTACAAAAATAACCAGCTGTCAAGCTGATAGCAGACCACAGTACCTGAGAGGAAGGCCATCTAAGAAACATACTGCAAACCTCATTCATTCAACAGTCACATCAATACATCTCATAAATTAATAATAAAACCTACTAGTCATACCACCCACTTTTCAACAGCTCAGGATAAAAAATTCGCAAGACTGAAAACCTGATAGAGCACATCCAGATGATTTTGACATATTAAAAAAGTCATTAACACCTTCTATAACTGTATATGGAAATCATCATCTTTTGAAGTTTCAGATGATGCCAAAACTCTGTAGTTAAAGTTCACAGCATGGCAGCATACATATACAATAAGCAAGGGAAGCATCTGCTTAATCTGAAGAGAAGCAGTACTGCAGTTTGACATGACCACTACAGAATGGTTTTGGCCTATTCTTTTCACATCTGTGAGCTGAGCACACAATGTCTCACAAAGATTCAGAAGTAGACTTCAGTGCAACAGTCCCCCATGCAAACTCCAAGTCTCAGGTCACATTCATTCTCCTATTCCTTAATTCATCAGTAAAATACAAACCTGGAGAACCTGGGAGGAATGCTACACTCAGTACCCTACACATACACTGCAAACTCAGCTCTGCTGAAGATTTCCTGGAAAAAGTCCACTAATATGCTTCCCCTTCTCCTCCCCTCCCAATTTTGTATGCAATGTAATCAATACGTTTGGAATATGTAAAGAAAGAAAACCTTGGTAAGACATTTTCATTCACCTACACAAAAGCAAGTACATAACTGCTTGACTTGAAACCAGCTCTTAAACTGATACATATGGGAGTTATGCAAGAGATCTACTAATAAAAAAATCTGCTAAAAAAATACTATAAAGATTTCTGAGATGGATGGCTTCACATGGATGGAAATGAGAGATATTTTCTTACTTTTACAGAGTTTAACTTAAGAACTCAATTTTGCAGTCTAGGGCACTACAAATACATAGGTCACTCTGCTAAGTAGGAACTTTTCTCCTGAATATCCCCCCCAAGACACAGGAGGTCCACGCTGAAATGCCAGAACACAAAGCTTGGAGCGTATTATTTGCCAAGTGCTCCTGGTAAACCCACCAACTATTTTACCAGATGCTGGGTATTCTCATCACTCCAGAAGAAAAATTTCAATGCTGTTAGATAGTCTGAATTTTATTTATGAAAGAGCCCTGAGTATTCTAACAGAGCAAACACAAATCTTATTACGCTTGAGTCTGTGTACAAAATACCAATAGCCCCAGCCAATACCTACAAACTCACACTTTAATGGCATAATTCAGTCATGTAAGCATAGGCACTGGCCTATTTTCAACTACAAGACAGCTAATACAGAAGTATCAAAGTAACACTGGTGACAAAAGCCAGCCTACTGAAGAGATTAAGACAGTGAGCACTGTTCCTACATTTAATGTGATTAAGTGCATTATCAAATACAAAGGCCACATGAAAAAAATTCACGATAAATTTAAAACTGGAACATTCCACCACTTTTATATCTCATAGCAAACAACGGTGTTTCTTACTAATAAACTTTTGTACGCTGCATTAACAGACATACAGTGCTGAGGATACAACCATTATCTATCTACTTTACATTTCTTTACACTGGACTTTCTTGAATGTTTTAAAAAGCATTAACTAAAAATCCTTATATATTAGCCACTTCTACTAACCGAATTTTCTGTTATTCCTTTCCACGTTCAGCAGAATTACTGTGACACCTTACTGCAGTGGTCAAGACACTGACAGGGACAACCAGCAAACGACTGTCACATGTAAGCCAGTTTATATTGAAACATAATGAGACTGTAAGTTAAACAAGTGAATCAACACAACTGCTGCAAAAAAAATTACAGCCTTCCAATTAAAGGTAATAGCAATCTCATAAGCTCATCCAAATGATGAATGGTACCAATTGCTTTCAGATAAACTGGTTTATCATACAGGAAATGTGATGACTATAATACCATTGTCTCTAGCCACCTCACTTCAGCCAACATCTACCTTTTCCTGACGATTCTCGTTATGGAAGAACAATACCTACATGCAATCTACCCTGACTGTAACACTGAAGAGTCACAATAAAACTGGAAAAAATCAAAAATGCCACGATTTTTACTTGGCCTGAACGTTACATGAAAGAAACTGATTAATTTCAGCTGCTTAACTAGCTGCTTAGCCTCTCATTTCCATCCCCAAGCTCTGAAAGAGGTATAAAGTAGAAAAAAAAAAAATTAAAAATGCTGAGAGAACAGCCTTTCGTGGCCCCGTTTGGAACATTTTGATAGTTCTTATGCAATTCAGCTCTCCTCTACAACATAAAAAAGCTTAGGTTTGTTCCTCCACCCTGCCCTAGCTTTGTGTCTAGTTCCAATTCAGTGCGATGCAGAAGATATCCAGCATACTAGGCCTGTCGCGATCCACCCGATGGCGACGCATTGTCGGGAGTATTTTACTTCCCACCTAGTTCACCGTCCTTCCAGCCGCAAGTGAAAGGGAAAGCGAGGGACCCATCACCCAACCTCCCCCTTCGTATCTCACAAGCAACTCGAGGGGAACAGCCCTCACGGCTGGCTCCAGACAGCGATACCTCTCTGCAGGAGCGCCCGCACGCAGGGGAGGATCCCCGCTCTCCCGGGCCCAGCCCCTTCAACCCCCGCCGCCACCTCCCCTCCCCCGCGGCTCCCTTCCAGGCACAGGAATAAGGGGAAGTGGGAAAACCGGGGGCGCCATTTTGAGCCGGGAAGGGAGAGAGCAGCCTCCCCTCCCCGCACGCCGAGCTGCCCACCTCGGCCACCCGCACCGCGACACGACACTNGGGCAGGGTGGGCGGAGGAGGGGGAAGAGGGGAGGCGGCTCCTCGGTGGGGGCGAGGGGCGGGGGCGCAGCCGTGCCTCACCCAGCCCCGCCGCCGACTTCCGCCGCCGCCTCTGCCCCGACCAAAACACACTCACACACACACAACACGCACTTCCGCCGCCGCCACGTCACGCCTGCACGCGGCGTGCCCTTCCGGTTCGCCCGCGCCAGTCACGTGGCTCCCTTTCTTTCCCACCTTCTCCCCTCCTCCTTTTGTTCCCACTCCCTCCCTCTTGCCCGGCCGCTCCTACGGCAGCCGAGCCACACTCGTCTGTAGGGTGTTCCCTCTCTCCCGCTTCTCCCCAGCGCCCAGGGGAAGAGTCCCTGGGAGCGACCCGCGCATCGTCCATCTTCCATTTACTGTGGGGGTGGTGAGGCCGGAATGGGTTGCTCAGAGAATTCAGGATGCCCATCCCTGGCAGTGTTCAAGGCCAGGCTGGGTGGGGCTTTGAGCAACCTGGTCTAGTAGGAGGTGTCCCTGCTCAAGGCAGGGGGGTTGGCACTGGGTGATCTTGAAGGTCCCTCCCAACCCAAACTATTCCATGATTCTATGCCAATTCTCTAGGGACTGCAGTGCAGCCCGAGGAGACCACTGAGGCGCCAGGGATGGGAGCTGGGTATCACACACACAGGCAAGTCCTGGTTTAATCCTTTGAAAGAACCAGTATCCACAGCTATTAGTCAAATGAGTTGAAAGGAGGACCTGCATAGAAAAACCTGAATTGCCATTGGGAATTTGCCTAACTTTTCTAAACACTGAACAGCCACTGATACAGGCTTAGAGGTTGACTTACTATTGTCAGAGTGCTAAAAACTTGAGAAATGGCTTACTAACAGAACAAGTCTTGACTGCTTCATAGATGGATATAAACAATGTCTTGACTGCTTCATAGCATGAGGCATGACCTTGTGAGAGGGCAGGATAAAGGCCAGTTGGTCACAGGCTGTAAGTGGGTTGTAGAGGAAACAGAACAATCATGATAAGTGTTTCTTCAGTATAGCAGCTTTAACAAGGCCTAAGAGTTGGCATTTGAAAGAAATAATAATAAAACCCCAAACAAACAGGTAAGACATTTAATAAGTTTATTGATAATGGTATTTAGTAATTGGTACAATTTAATGAAGTTTGTTTAGATACTCCATCACAGGAAATACTGAATCGAGTTGCTGTTGCTGTATTCTCAAAATATGTTTTAGTTCAACCACATATATTTAAATGAAGCAAAAATCAAGTTATGTAAACCCTGTGGTCACTGTTACGCTAGTTTCTCCTTCCCTAGTATGACACATCAATACATTAACTTACTGAAGTCAGTGGAGTGAAAACAGGTTGTTCTTTTTCTTTTCATCTTCATCAATTCTTCTTTTCCATATACTTTTCCACTGGTACCATTTGCTCTCAATTTCCCCTTTCTGCTTTACTAAGTTGAAGTTAATCACTTAGATAAGTGCTTTGTGAAAGACAATATGTAACTTCAAGAAAAAGTAAAATAGTCTTTGCATTCACCAGTGATGTAGAATGCCAGACTAGCTCCAGAGAAACGCTTGAAAGTATACACCTTTTTATGAGCTGTGAGTTTGCTGAATGTTTGTAAGAGTTGTCCTTTAAATCATATAATCCTGCCCTAATACACTGCTTATTTGCCATAAACCTCCGACTGGTCTCAATATGTTCAACTGGACTGCAGGATTTGCTAAGCAGACAGCAGATTCCCGATAATCACATCTGTTTTACTACACACCTGATGGCCATACATTCAAGCACCAGATAGCATCCAGTCAATCTGGCAGCTGCTCACTCACTCACTCACTCACTCACTCACCCTGCCTGCAGTAAGACAGAGAACAGAACAGGAAGAACAAAAGCAGGTAAACTTGTGGGTTAAGATAAAGACAGTGTAATAGATGAAGGAAAGAGGAAGCGAAAAGGCAGTACAAAGGAAATTGCTGGTTACCTCCCATAAACAGACCAGTGTCCAGCCAGTCTCCAAGCAGCAGCCAACTTGGAAGACATCTCTTTTGTCTACCTCCATTTTTTATTGCTGAGCATAATGCAGTATGAGATGGAATATCCCTTTGATCAGTTTGGGTCGGCTGTCCTGGCTGTATTCGGCTCCCAAGTTTCTGGACCATCACCGACATTCCTCCCTGGGTGGGGCTGATGACAAAGTGGGGGAAAAGAGAAAGTCCTCACTCTGTGCAAGCACTGTTCAGCAGTAGCTGAAGTATTGCTGTGTTATCAACAGTAGTTCAGTCACAAATCCACAACACAGCACCATTCAGGCTGCTATGAAGAAAATTAACTCCATCCCAGCCAGACACAGTACATACATGAACAGTTTTTGAGGAAGACTGAATCTATAGAATTGCTGAGAATTACACTGAATCTTTAGAATTGCTTGAACTAAATTCAGTTCAGAGATTAAACACTCATGTCATACATGACATTTCATGTTTCACTTAATCTTATCAAATGAAGCACCATACTATTCCATATGTGAGGATCATTATCTATGTTTCTAATATAAATAAATGCTTTCTAAAATTGAAATAATCTTACAGATTATCAGATGTATCTGAAGTTCAAGGCTGAATGGAATTTTTGATGCAGGAATTCTATTCACATTATATAGTTGCACTACTTAAAAGGGGGCAAAAGAGATAAAGTATTACTTTCACATGAGAGATTAGAAAATTTTTCTCTTCAAAATGATTTGAGCAGACTTCAGATGCATTGCAGTAGGCCATTTTGCTGAAACTGCTAGCATGAATGGAAATCTCCCATGCTTTTTGTCTATTAAGCATATAGGCAGTCTGTGGTTTGGATTATGTGACGGATGCACTCTGGAACTCAGATCCCACAACAGCAGAGCTCTGATGCTGTATCTGTGCTGTTAGGAAGCCTGTTTTACGTGCACGAGGTTCGTGCTGCTAACTTAACTCCCTGACTGCTACACACAGCTATAGCACATCTCTCTTGCTTTGTGAAATGCCCAAATTGTTCACAGCTGGTTGACACTGACAGAGAGGGACAGTAAACACCAAAGGTTCACTGTGAATGTGTGAAATAGAGGCATGAGAGAATGTGGCAGTAATCAAATGACCAAGTTGCAGTTACTGTATTTTGGGCTTGACAAGTCTCTGTGGGTTCTAGTGGTGAAGACAACGTTTTTTTGTTGTAGTCTGCACAAAAAGATGTTGAAGGAAAGCTCTGAAATCACATCGATAGCCCCTACCAGTGGTCATGTTTTCATATTTTATTTCATCGTGGTTCATATATCAAATACCAAAACTGAAACTGTGCTGGGTGATATTAACAAATTTATGTTAGTGGGTCATGGTTTTACCAGGTGGCTTTCCATCTATTTTAGCATTTCTCTGCAGAATTTTAACAGTATATTCTGCTCACCCTTTTTGTGTTTAAATCTAATGCTAGATGTGTAATAATAAGTGGAAGTTTAGAGGATGTGCAGAATCTCTCTATTGTGTTTGAACTTCCCAATTTATTTAAGTGTTCATCAGCTATGACATTCTTTTTTTCTGTCTTCTATCTCTAGTTGAGTACATTGTACCTACATTGGCTTGGTCGTATCATGAGATATAAAAAGTGTGCAGCACATAGAAAACAGTAATTTTCTATCTGTAATTGAATTGAATAAAAAACCATGAAAGCAACCAGGCAGTAACAGCAAAGTGCATGGCATGGCTGACATCATTCAGGCATTTCACAAAATTTGGAGTGTTTTACACAGAGTTCTCTGGCCTTCAGAGACCTTAAGGTATCTACAGACTTAGTGCTTTGACTCCAGTATATGCCAGCACCATAGTCAGAGTGAGAACTGTGTTGCAGAACATGGTGTTTACGCTTCATAAAGAAAGTAAAATGCAGGGTTTACACAGTTTCCATTCCTCAGTTTCCCTCTAAACAAGACAGAAAAAGGCATTACACTGTGGGAATTGGATGTCAGAAACTAGTGAAATGTCAAGTACTGTTGAGGAAAAGAAGTGCTGCTGTAGAATGGAAAATTTTGTTCAACTTTTTGCAAACAGCTTTCTCTAGAGATCCTACTTTTTTTAAGATAGGAGATGACAAATTCATGCTGAAGTAAAGTAAGTTTTGATCTTTTTTTTCCCTAAAATTGAGTTCAATCAGTTTTTGCCAGTTCATCAGCTTATCTTTAAAATTTCAGGTCCTTTCCACTCTACAAATATTCTTTCTGTGGCCAAAATAACTTCCAGTATAAGAAAGAATGGATATGACACTGATTTCAGAATGAGAAAATTATAGGAAAGAATGTATATTGTTAGTAGGTTTCAAAGTGATTTATAGGGACCCACGTTTCTGCAGAAAAGAAAATAACCACAGAGAGGCAAAAAAAGGCGGCTGAGGACTTCTGCTCTACTTGTTTCTGCAATAGGCACTCTTTTTATATGTCCAAGTCCTATTTTTATACCTTTGACACAACCCACGCCCATCGGGGCTGAATGAATGCTTTCAGTTAGCAAGTGTGGCCACCTACTGGGGAAAAAACAAGGTAGAAATAAATCAGCAATGTACAGAATGTATAAAAATGATAATAACCTGAGCACAGGTGGAGAGCCAGCTAGAAATACAACAAATGCAAGGTTAAAAAAATTCAAGTCCCAATTTCCTGTACCCTGTTATTACCATCTAATTTTTCCATTACTGTACTTTGCTGTTCCTCTGTATGAATAGTTCTCCCCTCTCCTGACAACTTTACTAGATAGAAATTGCACCTTACAGATGAATGGATCACAAGGCAACACATAAACAATCATTTTATTTATTAAACTAACAAAAACTATTGCTTTATTTGGCAGGAACACTCTGAACTTCAAGCAACAACAAATATGATTGAAATATGAAAATAACTGAACACATTAAGGCTTTACAAGAGCTTCTTTAGTTCCCAAGTGGACATGGATGATCCATATTAGTGGTGTGGTGCAGCCATATCTACAGCAGAAAAACATGTAACTTCTTTTGAAAAAGGGCACCAGCATTGCCACAGCTAGATCATAGTTGATGCTATACATGATGCTTCTTGCCTGGAGAAGACCAAGCTGTGTTCGTATGTGCTGGAAGTTCATGGATCATAGGACTGACAAGTACTGTTGGTGACCTGGACAGCCAGAGCAGGTCATCAGACAGCAGTGGTTGCCTGAGCCTCTCACCTTCCATTTGTAGAAAAGGAATTTATTTTAATTTAGTTTTAATTTAGCATCATTCATTTAAAATCCTTATCAAACAAGTGTTTGAGAAGAGAAGAAAATGGTAACACATGGTAATGTTTGATTAATTACGATTAAGGTCTGTATATTTATCTAAAATGGATTTTGCTGTCATAGGACTATAGAGAAAAGAGCAAGATGTGATTAATTTTAGATGTTTTACTGGGAAGAAGGGGATAGTTTGCTAAATGTCATCTGAGAATAAAAGTCTTCTTAAGAGCTGAGGGTCTGTTAAACAGTGGTGAAACTTGTTCAGTCTTACCTACGCTGCTTTTCTGAAATAATCCACATCTGTTTCTAAAAGGCAAATACAGTGGGTTAGCTATACGAGATGCTGACTCATTTAAGACAAACAGTGAGAGCACTCACGTGTCTGATACATGGGGTAGTGCTGACGGGCTTCTCTCACCCACCTCCATGCTGTGTGTGGGTGGGAGCTGCAGTTTTCTCTAGAGGTATGCCCCAGCATACAATATTTTAATAACATGTGACAACATTCGTGAAAGAGGCTGTATTTTTTATTACAGTAATAAAGATTGAAAGTTTGGTCAGACTTTTGACCATGTAAGACCTCATTTCAACCTCAAGACTCAACCTTCCTGTCTGAAAGCTCGTAGATTTTCAAAGATTTAATAATCGTTCTAAGGAACGTGCGACCTCTGCGGCTGGGCCTTAATTATTTTTCTAGATCGTGACATTTAGAAAATAGCCGAGTGCAATTTATTTCCTGACTTTCGCCGAGGGGTGTGAGATGTAAGGGGGGTGGCGGGTACTGAGGGCGGTAGAGAGAGCGCTGTGAGGGGCAGGACGGGGGGCGCTGGGTGAGGGAGGATGGCGGAGCGCTGTGACGGGCAGGACGGGGGGCGCTGGGTGAGGGAGGATGGCGGAGCGCTGTGAGGGGCAGGACGGGGGGCGCTGGGTGAGGGAGGATGGCGGAGCGCTGTGAGGGGCGGCCGCACCGCCCGCCTCCCACGAGCGCTCCCGGCGCCGCCGCCGCCGCCGTTACCGAGCGAGCAGGGTAAGCGGTGGCCATGGCGGAGCAGCTGCAGCCCTGCCCCGAGGAGACGGCCCTCGACGGGACTCCGGAGCAGCCCAAGGTGAGCACCTTCGCCGACGGGGTCCCACGGATGCCGGGGAGCCGCCCATCGCTCTCTGCGCCTTTCTGGGGCGGGGTCTCGCCGAGGGAAGGGGCTGGAAGAGGGGCAGCGTGTGGGAAGGGAAGGCGCATCTCCCTGCGAGCCCCCTCTCTCCCAGCAATGGGTGTGGCTCCGTGCTACCCTCCAACCCCCCACCTCTCCGTCAAAGCGGTGACAATTGGACAACATCCCGTGCATAGTGTCGCATTCCAGTTTGACGAGTCGTGTGTATTATGACAATGAGTTTCGTTATGCCTTATTTATTTTTTGATTGCATTGTTTAGGCTGGAAAGTTGAGTCCCGCAGGCAACACGGTTGCGAGTTGTCTCGAAGAGGTGTTACCCAGGGTGAGTTGGTTTTGCAGAGGCTCCTGGTTTTTTCTACATCCCTTCTCTTTTGAAACTACAATTTATTTCAGTGTTGGTTTTTGTCACATGGAGTTACAGAGACTAGCTGGCAGGATTGAAAAACATTTCATTAGTTCATTTTCATTCCACGTGTTTTATAGAAGTCACCGTGCTTGCTTAGTTGGGACTAAATATAACTGTTTTAGATAGTTTTTTACTCTCGTAATACAATTAGACTAATTATTGGGAATTACTATTACTTCTCATGGAGGTTCTTCTTTACAAGGATGCCTGTCAGAATTGTGATTCTCACTGGCCCTTCCCCATGCCCCTGAAGAGTCAGAGGCGACTGAGATACAAATGGATCCTGTAAATAGCGGGTCTTCCTTTAAATGATAATTTAAAAAACCCCAACCCTGTGGTTTAAATAATTACCAAAATTGCTACATTGATGGTGTAATTGCTGTGAATCAGGTTAAAGGTTTCTGAAATATATAAGTGTAACATATAGTTTTCATCACGAACATGTGAAGTAGCTGTTACCCAAATTAAAACTGGGAAGCATTGAAACTTAGCAATGCTGGTTTGATAAAATTTAGTCTGGGTTATTTTGACCTTATGCTCACAATATCAGCATCTGCAGGAGCATATGCATGTATTACAGCCCTAAAGCATCCTCATATTTTGTTCTTACATCTGGAATGACGCAAATATCTGCAGTACATTTTTTTTTCATTAACGTTTTGTGAATGTCTGGTTTAAACTTGTTTTTGCTTTGCCTTACATATAGCCTGTTACTCCGACTGTTGTACGAAAGTTTCGAAATACAACAGATCCAGCTCCTGGTGCTAAAATAATATTCTATGGCACAGCAAATGATCCTGATGTTGCAACTTACTTGACACATGGCATAAAGACAACCTCCAAACTCACTGTAAGAATGTGACTCATTTACTTTTGTTTAAGAATGAACCTCGTAGGAGTGTTCTTAATAAAACCAACTGATTTCCTCATAATCGGGGATAAAGGTACATAGCTGAGTGATTTATAGTGCAGCATTTCACAGCTGTTGTGAATTACCTGAGTTCTGAGGTCAAATCATAGGATTTATTTAGCATTATTGAAATTGGAAAATATTTGAAGTTCAGTGACTGTTATCAGTGGCATAACTTTCATAGTGGCTACTGAATTATTAATTTCATTTCAAGATTTAAGTTACTGAACAGTCTTCTACCCACAAATTTTTCTGCTTGCTTCTTCTGGGTTACAGAGATAAAACCAGTTGAACTCTTAGCAAAAGAGCTGTCTGAAAATGTGTTTAAAGTTTGGTGTAATTATTCTGTATGTTTTCTTGCCTTTGGCTTGAAACTGATTTTTTTAGCTAAAAAGTGATGGTTTGGATATGTCAGACTATTTTGCATGTATTCTTTAGAAATTATCTTTGTAATCAAACAACTGAAGAGATCATTGGTAGTTTTATCACACAGTTAGTGTTCATAGCTCTAAAAATAGCAGTTGTGTTAGTAAAGTGCATTTTTATGAAGTAAGTAAGTCCTAGTATTAGAGGATGTTGAGTAGGACATTTATTAAGCATATCCAAAATGAAAGAAAACGAGGTTTTGGTGTCCTTCCTTAGAAATTTTTTGTTGAATGGATTGATCTGTTTAGCCTGTACTGTCTGTTGAAGACTTTGCATTATTAATTAAATATTAACTGGAGGAAAATTTGGAAGTCTAGTCAATTTGCTAAGCATGGGTTTGGATCAATTGTATTTGCTACTACTTTTTTCAATATTTCTTTATATAATATTTAATGAGAGACTAATAATAAATCTTCTCTAGAGTCCCCGTTACTTTGATGGATAGCCTGAAAAATCAAATCACTTTATTTTTGACTATAGTTTCTAATATGTGCTAAGAAAAGAAAGATTGCAGTCAGGAAATGTATATATTATCAAGTGGAAAAACTAACATGAAAATAAAAATATCTCACAATAAGTATTTTATTTAGCTGGAAATTTAGCGTAGCACTGATTAAGAGTGGTCTTCTCTCAAGAAACAGTTTTGGTTTGCAACTTGGTGGATAAAATTATGTCAGTGTAACCATGTAAGATCTCTTTAGGACACTTATAAGCAAACTTTTGTGTGTGTGGGTAGTCATAGTGATGTGTGAATGATCAAAGTTTGTTGGTTTTCCTGCCTCTGGTGTTGTTTGTGATGTCTTCAGGTAGCTTCATTGGTAAGTCCAGTTGCTAAAAGTGAATTTCAAGAAAAGATGCAAGACATGAAAGAAGCAATTTACTCCAGTAATCGTGAAGCACCTTTGGGTAGATCACATGATCAATCTTCTAAGTTACCTGAGGGCTTGGATATAATTAATACTACATTTGGAATAAAAGTCTTCAAAGGTAGGAAAATGTGCCATTAAAACATATTTCCTGTAAATACAAGATAACCTACAATTTAATATCTAGCACATGCTCTATGATTCCAACAACTTCATTTTAACGGAAGAGTTATTATATAACAGTGTACTAGTTTGAAAGCAAACCAGTAAGAGACTCAAAATCAGAACTACAATTAATTAGGAAAATTAAGATAAAGGCAATAGTACAGAAACACTGGCTTAAAATGACAGAGGCAGAATACAACCTGACACCCTGTCGGTCAGGGTGGTGGTAGCAGTCCGATTAAATGGTGGCTACAGTCCTCCTGAAGTGGTAGATGTGGTTCTGTTGAAGCGGTGATCCTGTAGAAGGGTCTGGTCTTCCTCGGAAGGTCCAGTAGTGGTTATGTAGCTCTTGTCCTCTGGGAATCCAGTAGGTAGGGTGGCTGTGGTGTCCCAAACCTCAGATTATATCCAGGTAGGAATGCTTGGTTCTTCCCCCTGGGCACAGCATCTCACAATGGGATGATGTAATTTTGTGAATCATGCAGTGAGGCTCGATGTCCCATTAACAGAAGATATCCCTCTGGAGGGAGTTATCGGGATATGTCATGGAAGAGATAAAGAGCCCTGCCCCACCTGGTTTTAACAGATGGTGATAGAATACATACTTTTGGTTACATCTTACATTTTAACCTAATACAAACAGTTGCTGAAAGGCCTAAAAATTTTTCAGTTAAGATTAAGAAACAAGCAATTGAGAACATTTGGTAACTATTAGGCCTTTTGGCTCTCTTCCTGATCTGTCTTTATAGATTTCCTGGGAGAACTGTTTAGGTAGCTGTCAACTTACCTCCCTTTTCCCAACAATTCTAATTGGTCTAATAAAAGAAACTTCCTTGACATGTGTATCTTTCCTCCATAGACTGAGGAAATCACATCTGTCTTGCCCATGTAGCTTTCTTGCTAAAATTCTGTTCATCTGGGTTTCTGTGATTCTCTCCCTAGTCCCATATCATTATGTTACTAGACTGAATACAGATTGACTAGAAATGTGGTAAGAAGTATCATTCTTCCACAGTATTAGCAACTTCTCTAACAAGATATTGTTTACAATTAAGAACTAACCAAACAAAACATCCACCCCTTACCTCCCCCAACCATACACTATTTATTTGTTTCCAGATTTATCAGCTGGAGAGGTTGTAAATCCACTAAAAACCTTTGAGGAAGTGGATAAAGAAGCGAGAGAAGGACATGATTTGTACGTTCTATCACACGAGGATTATTACGTGGGTAAGTTCAAAGGCTGATAAGAAACCCATAAAAAGTTCCTCTACGTGTGTTCAGTGCATACTGTATGTTATTTTTTCAGATGTTAACTACTAATTTTAACCACTGTATTAATACAATATAAATTATTAAAAAAAGGTAATTGTGTGAAAAAAATATGCAACTGAGAGAGCATGATCTCAGTTTCTAGAACTGTCAATCACTTCATGATGGGCATTTAAAACAGTATAAGAACTTCATGAAGGAGTTGGAAGCCTGATTTCTTTTGGGTGCTGTTTGAAAAGCAAAATATTTCCAGGAAACTAGAAACTCATGGATGTCCTGGTTGCTTACTGAGTTTGGCATTGTCTATTCCACTGAAAGCAATCTCAGATTTAAAGTCACAGACTGTGAGCCCAACCCATTCCAGTACTTTCTCTTCTAGTTCCTCTCTTTCATCAGGATCCGAACAGAATTTCAGAGCAGACAGACTTTCTGATAAGGAGCTTAGCAATAGCATAAAAATTCCATGCTGCCATACAGCCTTATGAAGCCCTTATTAGATTTTTGCAAGTTCTAATTATCATGCTTTTTAAAAGGTGATTGAAAAGACCTTGAAGAAAAAGAATGACAGTTTTTTTCTGTGACAAAAGAACATAGCAAGAGTATGACTGAAAATGCAGCACCTCAAAAACATTTTTGCATTTTTAAAAAACAGTAAATCAAATGGTACGCATTTCTGCTCAGGTATAGATATTATACAGCAATTTGTTTGCATGACCCTTACCACTTAGGCTACATGGTTTCATTTATTCTGTTGGGCTTGTCTTTAATCAGACATAAAAGAATGTCCAAACCAGTAAGATTTTGCTTTTTATTTTGCTTTTTATCTTTACTTTTGACAATGATATTGTTCCTAACTACTCAATAAACAGGGGGAATGCAAATTATTTGTCTTTAATTGACAGGTTTGTTAGTTACTTGCCTTTGTTTCTTCATTGTTTTGTCTTAAGAATGAAGATACTGGGTACATTTTTCTTCCTGAGGAGTTTTACACAGGTTGAAATGCCTACTTTTTCTGCAGGGGAACCAATCAATAGGAAGTATAACGCACACTTTGACAAGTCTTTTGTTTATGGAATGGAAACCCCTCACTATGAAGATGGGCAAAATACAGCCAAGACCTTAAATTGGGTCTTGGACCTGGATTCGTAAGTTGCAATGAGTTGACTAGTTAATTAATGGGATGAATTATCAGAAAAAGTAGGTCTTCATATTTGAAGAAAATGGTACATCTCACAATCCTATCCTTAGCTGTATTGAACTGAATGGAAAATGCAAGGTGTGATTTTCAGAACAGTTTATCCAAATCACTTTTATCATATAACAGCACTTGGCATGTCTTAAGCATTATGTAAAGTCCTTTGATTTTAAGTAGCAAGGTATTTTAATTGCTGAGTTGAGAGGAGTTGCTGTTTTCTTTTAATATATAATAATATTTTAAAATATTATTGAAAAAATCATGAATATTTTTAAAAAATATGTGCAGGAATTATTTTCATAATTTGTAGGAAGAGAGCACCACACCTTGTGTCAAAACGAAGTGATGATTTCAAGGAAAAATACCAGCCCCTGGTTGGAAAAACTTTTGATCCGTAAGTAAGCAAAGATATCTTCCAAGCACAAAATTCACTCACTTTTGCCATTTCTCCAGTATCTTTTTATGTCTTGGATAAAAAATATGACTGTGTGCTCAATGCTTCCGGTGCAGCACTCATTTAATAGAAAAGGACCTTCTACCTGCATTAATTAGACTCATAAGTACACAAGCTACTAGTAAGGGCTGTACTGTGTCCATGTAGTGAAGTTAGATCTTACTGTTTAAGTGGTCTGTATCTGACAAGCACTCTTCAAGACATTGTTCCCCCTGTATTTTGCAGTTAGGAAGGTTTGAAAGGACTGAAACATCTCATCTAATGTTCTGGGATTTGATGATTTTGCTTACTCTGACACTATTTTTGGTGTTCTTCGTTACATCATTTGTAATCTCACTTTATTACTTCCTTGGAAAAGGACATGAAACTAAATTGTGTTATTACCTAGCAGCAATTACCAGTCTTAGTTGAATCATGAGAATGACTGAGGTTTATGAAGAAATCTGCAACAGTTTTGTAGTTTTACAGAACAGTGCTTAAGAAGCACCATAGAAGCCATAAGGTACAGTGGGGTTAGGATCCAGATGTGCTGCAAATCTAGGGTTCCTGAATGTATCCAAAGGCTGTCTTTACTGATGCTATAGATTTCTGCAAAAATTTGTCAGAAGGCTCACAAACAGCATCATTGACTTTGGTAGCAAAAGTTAATTTTAAACTTAAGATCCCAGGCTTAAGCTGATCTGGAGGAGTGTTCTCATAAGTACATGTGAGGAGTGAACACAAATATGAGTCAGTTTTTCCTCTCCCCTTCACTGTGTCCCAGCTTACTGTGAGATAGACCTGGAACATGAGCAACGTGAGGCAGTGTGATCAGTCGGGGATGGGTTGCAGTGCAGCCTGAAACCCAGCACTAATATTACAAGACAGATAAAGGCTAAACTAATATTCTTTATGAATTTTATGCCATCCCCATCCTGTGTGTGATATGAAAATGATAAAAGAAAAATATGCATAGTAGTTTTTAGACTACAGTGTTTCCGTTTCTGTATGTGGGTTTTTGTTTGTTTGTTTTGTGCTTTAGAACAAAGCACTGATTATATTTTCAATTCTGATGGGGAGTTTTGATTCAGATAACAGTTTTAATTATTTAATTATTAAAAATAAAATGAGCATTGCATCTCTTTCAAATTAAAAAAAGAATAGTTCTTTAATGTCACAAACAGAATCCTCAATTTCTGGTAAATAAAACTGAGCCAAGTTTTCCCCATGGATATGGACTTGGTTGCTGGTTTTGGTAGACACAAAAGTGCATGTGGAAAAGCAGAGATGTGATTCAATTTTTCCACTTTGCCAAAAGTAGTTTATTTGAGACATTTTGGTTAGAGGTTTTGTCTAAATATTCCTATTATTTAACTACAAGGACTTTTCTCACACATTTCTATCATTGTCTTAGGAAAAAATAGCATAGAATATTTTTCCTTTTAATGATCATAAATGTTCAAAAAGTTAATGTTTACGTTTGGCTGTGTTACTTTACAAACAGTGAATGTTCTAATCAACTTTGGAAAGGGATGCTTTTGGGGAATGGTAGCTCTGAAACAAAGTCCTGATAAACAAATTTCAGGTGAACTATGTATATCATCCCTTATTATATGATCACTTTTTTAAATAGTATCAGAGGTTTTATTTTGGCTTTTAATAAACTGTTTGACAATTAACAAAGAAATGTCCTTATTGACAGTATAGCAGAAACTATGAATGTTCCCCCAGACCATACATTTGGATTGATAATCCCTCCAGATGATGGTAAGTTTAAGAGCAGAATGAAATCTTATCTTGCTGAGGAAACTATGCTGAAGTAATTGCTGTTGGTTGTGTATATAGTTTTCCTAAAATCTTAAGAGGCAAGGTACAAAAATTTATCAACAGTAAATTTTTGGAATGAAAATTTGAGAGGATTTGAAGTTGCTAGTGGGAAAAAAGCAAACATCAGAAATAAAGAAGCTTTAGGTTTGGGATTATCATGATGGTGTGTTTTTTCTTTTTTAAAGCCTTTGTATCTGAATGTAACAAAACAAGAAATGGCAGAAAACCTTTATTATCATCAAAGTGACAAATTAAAATGGGTGTTTAAATCAATTTTGCATCTTCCCTCTCAATGATTTCTCAAACACTTCTCTAAAAAGAATAAAAGTAACAAGAAATAAATAGGAATAATAAGTTTGAAGGTTGCAAGGAGACAGAAAGCAGAGTAAAAGTAAAAAAAACTTAATTTTCATTATGACAAAATTTTGAAAGCTAGTCAACTCCAATAGTCAGTGTTGGGATTGATGATGTTTTAATGTTATGTTTAACAACTAGGGAACACAGTCAATAATTGGCAAGCAAGGAAATGAAGTAGATCAAAGTTATCCAATTAATCTAGGCCAGAGAAAGCTTGTTCAGAGTGCATAAACTTTTATACGTGTTTTTCTATGTAGTGTAATAAGTTCATGCTATAAGGAAGAGCAGAAGGAACTGAAGAAAAGAATTCATTAACAAGTAGAAAATAATGCTTGTACATTGCTGTTAGAGGGGGATTAGGTGAGCTGCTTGTGTTTGTTACTGAACTCTGAATGAACTTGCACTCTAGAAAGTGACCTTGGCACCTTGGGGGTTTGTATGAATATTGTAGCTCAGTGTGCCAAAGTGTTTAAAAATATTAATAAAGTTAGGATGCACAGAAAATGGGAACAGTAACATGAAAAAGTACATTGTCTTTCTAGAAACCAATGATATATAATTATCCAAAATATTACATTGGCTCTCATAAGTATCTGAAACATGACAGACTGGAAGTGGTAGATTAATAATATATGTTGTTTTTTTGCTCAATTATCTGGACATTGAGTAACAGCTACTGCTTTCAGAAGCTTTTGGAAGTGGTGGATAGATTTGTGAAGCTACATTAAGATGTTCCAAAATTTTTGATATTAACTGTGTGTAAGTAGAGAAATAATGATATGGGCCATTTGATCTTGTAATGAAATGGCTGTGTCAGCTGTCCAGCAGTGCTGAAAATCAGCATCTTGAAACTGAAATTCTCCTTCTCCTTAGGAAGGCAAGCTTTTTTTTTTTTTTTTTTTTGGTAAATGTCTGTTTACTGTATATGCACAACTAATTCAGGAACTGTTCATTTTTACAGACGTTCATGGTCTTCTTCATGTCCGGGTTCCATGCGAGTTCCTCCGTGGGAAGGACAGAGAAAGAGTTATCTTGATTGCAGTTCGGCAGAGTTTGAAGAAAGCTAACTATGAGAATTTTGATGTGTTACTAGAAGCATTAAGACATTTTGATAAGGTTAGTGCTCTGAAAAGGTATAAATGTAAAGGAATGTGTGACATTAGTGCTGCTGTGCTGTAGAGATACAGACATGAAGAAACATAAGCATAGCAAGGTAAATATGGATGAAGACTATAACTGTGAAGACAACTTCATAGTTATTGTATGTTTCATCTACTGTGATATGCTATGGAATTAGACACAGTAGTATTTGGAGCTTTTCATAGTACTATTTGGAATATCCGGCTTAGAGGGAGCAAGGCACACAAGCAGGAGTAATCTTAACAATTTTTGGACTTCAAAATCTGGCATTCCTTTGTAAAGGGAAAACAGTGGAAGGGATTATGTCTGTATCTTTTTCCGAGCTGTACTTTTTGACTGAGTTGCCAAGCATCAGAATTTCAGATCTTTTCTTTTTTTCTCTCTGGAAAAAAAGAATTATAATTGACATTTCATATGTAACATTAATTGTAATGTATACAGAATGATTGATGTCTTACTTTTGAAGACATCTTGGCTTTTCCTCAACATTTATGATTAGATTGGTATCTTGTCACAATATCCTGTCACACCTTTACTCTCAAATCACTGTGTTATTTAAGTTGAAAATTACTTTTTGACACTTTTATATTCAGATTGCTAATATGTAAAGTAATTAGGATTTATTTTTGTACTCAGCAATGTTACTCTTCTTGAAATGGTGTGTCTGGTGCTATTTGTATATATATATATCTGTATGAACATGTGTATGTGTTTCTTTTGGTGAAGTTACTTTATGACGGCTGTTAGAGAATCATACAATATAACAACTGTTTTATTTTCTTCATAATAGAATGGTGATGGAATTATACACAAGGACAACCTACGAAAGATCTTTTTTCAGCTGAATATGAATCTGGATGATGAACTCCTGGATTCCTTATTTGACTGTTGTGATTTGGATAAGGATGGTCTGATTAATTACCGTGACTTTGTGAACTTTCTGAACTGGAAAGATAAAATGGGTGTTAAAGAGTTTGAAGAAAAAATAATTAGAAAAGGTAGATGCCTCAATACTGGGAAATTGTGGGGATGATCTTGTTCTTAGAATAGCTGTTGAAAGGACATTGCTGTTGTAAACTAGGTGCTCCTTTAGAAGGGTAGGATTTAGAGAGTGCATTTACCTTGCTAACTACCAGCAGAGTCTCAGGTACAGATGTGTTTCAGAATCCTGGAGTTCTGTGTTGCACACTGAGATTGTCACTGGGAAGTTTCCTTAATACTACTGATCAAGAGAAAGTAAAACATCTCCTAGAAGCGCTATCAGATATGCAAATGAATTATGTTACCTCCTTTAGAGTTCTTCAAGCGAAGTTTTTTGCCTCTTAGTCTATAATGTGTTGATAATATATCTTGGCTATACCATAACTTTTGCATATAGGGAAAAAATTAGATGCCTATCTTCCCAAAGACACAAAGAAAGATGATGAACCACTGCCAAAGCAGGAAGATCTCATGTTAAAAGAACCAGGAAGCTCAGAAAAGATGTCAAAACCGCTCACAAGATCAACAGACCGTGTATACACAAATTACCAAACATCATCTTCTCAGTACAATGCTGTAGTAGGTGGTATCCCAACATCCTGTAAGTACACTGGACTGTGCTGCTCACTTCTGAGCATTATTTAAGACAAAATCAGGAGCAAAGTTTAAAAGTGTTGCTACAGGTTCTGCTAATGTACAACAGTGAATTAATTTATCTAAGCTAAGTCTTTTAAGATTGGGGCTTGGAATTTGGAAGGGACAGTCTATTCAAAAGATTGACGTTAATCTAGATGTCTTTGAGAAATTATGCTAGTATTTTTGGGAGAACCATATCTCCTTGGAATCACCTAAAACACTTCCAGCTGAGAATACTAAGTAAGTAAGTTCAAGTATATTACTGCAAGATTCCATTTTCATGCTTCATGATGTAGCTGAAGCCAGGATTTCTAAAAATGAGAAAAAAGACACAAGGAAGAAAATTATATAACTTATTATTGAACCTATGTCAAGCATCACATTTCTTCTTATTTCATGCAAAATGTTTTATCTTCCCTGGCACTATCTTTTCATGCTACCTGATGATTGATTTTCACAGGTTATCCAGTGTGTGGTATTCCAACTGTTCGTTCAGATATTCCTGCTCCTCAAATTCGCCGCCTCAGTGACACAGCTAATTATGGTGACCAGGGCAATAGTTTTTCAGTACTGTTCCCTTCTGTCTTCAGTCAAAAGGGAGTGTATGAAAGAGATCTTTTAAAAAAGAGACCAAAGGCAGAGGTATAGTGAATTTCTTTAGAATATTCTTCCAAGATAATTGTTCTGCTAGCCATGTGCGAGTGGGAAGTCATATTACCAAGTAAACAGGTTGTAAAATTCATAGTGCAGCATTACCATCTTGCTTTGCATCCATTCGACTATCTGAAAAATACATACTTTTCACATTCTAAATTATTAATAAAGATGCTAGATATTAATTTTATTGAGATCCAACATATTCAAATTTCTGAGCAAGGTCTTAAGCAACATGGTTTAATAGTAAAGTTAGGCCTGCTTTGATTATGTCATTGGATGGATGATCTCCAGAGATCTCTTCCAACCTAAGTTATTCTATGATTCCATGAGATATCTTAAAAAGCCCTACAAGAAGATTTTTACAGGTGTATAAAAATAATTTCTATCACAGAGGGATGTTCAGTGGAAAATTCTAGCAAGAGCATCTCTCCTCAGACAAACTTGGCGGGTTTTGCTAATGGCAAATTCAGCAAACCACTTGAAAGTACCTTTTAAGTGCTCTGCTGAGTCATAATCGTAGGCTCAGATCTACAAAGGGTTTGTACAGGGACAGAGGACGTTGGGAGTCACACAGCAACGTTGTGCTGTCTCATAATTCTGAAGAGGAAGATGGAACGTGAGACTCTAGGGACTTAACTGGGGACTCCATGATTTTTCTCTCTGGTATCTCTGCAGGCTCCTACCACTCTGTTTCCTCACAGACCAGAGTTTCTACCACGTAAATACTAAAACAACTTTGCTGCTTCTTCTTCAGTATTGTTTACCACTTTGTTTTTACATTTTTATGCAATTTATAGTAAAAAAATATTAAGAGAGAACTTCGTTACCTGAAGTACAATTTATTAGACAGTTGTAATGAAATGGAAAATTCCAATCTAAAATGTGAAAAGAAGCCATGGCAACCTCTTCCTCTCTACTACTCATTATATTAAATATTCAGCAGTCATGTTTGAAAGAGGATCTGGAACTTGAATATATATTTTACAGAAAAGAATGTTTCTAGTTAGTGACTGGGGGTAAAAGGTTGAGTGTTCATAAAACACCTTGTCAGAGTATTGTGTGCATGAGCATTTACCACATTATAATCTAGCTCTGAAAGCAGGAAATGCGTGCATGCAGCATATAGCTAATGGTAAATGGAATTCATGCTTCATTGAGAAGCCAATTACATCTGTCAAGCACTAGATAGAACTCTTCTTTGAAGTTATAACATGTCCTGAGATGTCATACTCTGTTGTAGACTATACCAGCTATAGAGAAGTCAGTGCAGAACCACCTCTGAGTCTGTTAAAACACCCTGTGTTCATAAAATGGACTGTTTGGGAATTTTATGATTATTGTTTTGATATGTATAATTAATGTTTTCAAAAATTTCATAGTTCATGAAATTATTATATGATTATATGATATTATTATTAAATGAAAGCCTGGAGTAATTTAATACTAATAGTTTTTGTATAGACTGGTAGAAATGAATGCAAAGTCTGACTATAAAACAGTTCCATGAGGTGACTCATCATGTTACAAAAGAACAAAATAGTTCTTGGGCTTGCTGTTTTCTTCACTGAAATTCTCTCCAGTCTGTTGAAGAGAATAGAAGTTACGTAATTGAGGAATAGTGTGTAATTTATATGCAGCATGATCATGTTGATCATAGGTGAGAGTGAGTTTTATCCTGTCTGCACACAATAGTCCGTGGTTTGGTCAGTGATGATTTTACAGCAGTTGATGAGTCAGGACAGAGCTCTCTCTTAATACGGTGAAGCCAAGTTATGAGAGCATGTAGTCCTTAATTCTCCCTGCAGTGGTATCCTGTGATGGAATATTGCTTTTAGTTTAACTTTTAAATTTCACTAGCTCATTGAAAACAGTGGATCAGATCTGACCTTGTCAGATTGTGGATAATATGGTTTATTTAACTGAAACAACACCTATGCTTAAAGAAACAAAATTCAGTCCCTTTTTTCCTCCTGCAGTTTCATCTTGCATAAACTCTCATAGATGTATTGGCTAAGATAAAGCTGAAGATTTACTGTACTGGGGAGTAGGCCTATTTTTATACAAAAGAGTTTTAAAGAAAGATGATCAACGAGGTTGATTTGACTGTGTTAAAGGTCTTACTTTATGAAAGCATGCATAAAATCTCCATAGCATAAATATAACAGGCACATACACACACATATATGATACAATTGAAGAAGCCAAATATTTGCTGATACTAACAGAAGCACAGTGCACATCAATATTCTTCTAAAGTTACCTTCCTCTAATGAGTCAACAGGTCGGTGTAATGAGGCATGCAACAGGAAGCACCCAAGTGAGAAAATACGGAAAAAATCCCTTCTGCTGAACTATTTTGGTGTAAAATTATAGCAAGGCCTGAAGCTGATGTGAACCATTTCATTTTAGTCACTTCACCCACTTATCTATACCAGCTGATGATCTTGTGTATAATACTCTTGCTGTGAAATGCAGATAATAATATAATCTGATTTATGTTGCTAACTGCAGAGAGCAAAAATAGAGTGGATAAACAGAACTTGACTTAGGGCTTTTAAAAAACATTTCCTTTTCCCTGAGTCTTTTGTGTTTGATTTTTTGCCAGTGTTAAAGTAGTGCACCAACATTACTTTGTTACAGACACTTTTGTACAGCTTTCATTGCAATAAAATTCCGTTTTACTTAAATAGGAACTTCTTTGGTTAAGGATGCAGGATGGGGTCTGTAGTTTTAATTTATTTTAAAAGTGGGAAAATACTCTTTGGCAAATAGAGATTGCTAAATGTGTAAAAGCCAGACACTGTATAGTTTAACAAAATGCTGACTAGAATTACATGAATTGTATTATTTTGTATTGTTTTTGTAGATTAAACAAATTCTCCACAATACTGGCATGAATGTTGCAGATGAAAGGTTTGAAGAAATATGGAAGCAAGTGTGTACGAAACATGAGATAAAAGAGCTTTGTGATTGTGAAGAAAGTATGTGGAATATAATGAATAAGATACATGAATCACGCATAAAATTCTAGTCTCTGATTCTAGTCTCTGGGCATTGCTTTTATTTAACATCAGTCATAATTCTGATGCTGAATTAACAATAAATATTTATATGTGTATTTATATGTGTGTTGTCTTTCTAAATAGCGGATTTACCACATATATATGAATCATTGCAGTTGGTAGGAACTGGTATCCATGCTTGTAAATGTAATACCAATATTTATCTTATATTCCATTTTGCATTTTTTAAATTTTTTTTTCTCTTATAAATGGAAAGTCACTTTTGAAAGTACTAAAAATAAATGTTTCAGATATTCAAGACCTCGCAAAGATTATTATCATATAATGGCATTTTGCCTTTCTTCTCATGTTCCATAATTCTTGTCAACAGAGATCTGGTTGTGGTAAAGAATTTGAGATGTTTAAAAGTTCATGTGAGAAAGTGCTTTACAGTAAAATTGTAAGGAAGCTACGTAGCAATAGGTGTGGGATCTAAAGTGTTGTTATGAAATAGACTCCATAAAAAACAAACAGGTTAAGAAGTGCAGAAATGAATGTCCAGTTGTGTGGCAGAGGGCTCCTATTCTTTATGCAAGCTTATGACTATTACTTAATAGTATTCAACTTTCACAATCCAGAAAAAAGAATGGATATTGAGAAGTGTTTATGTAATAAACATTACATAAAAGCGTAGGCTGGGTAGTCAGAAAAGTTTATGAGGGCTTTCAGAGAGCCAGCTGTTCATCTGTGACCAATGTGGTTCCTTGGGAAGGGGGAGAGTCATTAATGACTCTAATGGAAAACACTTGAAGATTCTTACGCAAATCTCAATGAATATACATAAAGTCCAATAAGAATAAGCAATGGAAAGCAAATAATACTAAAATATGCAGCTGTGAGTTGAAATGTTCACTTTTCTACTAGAGTACCGAACTTTGGTGTAAAACAGATGGAAATTGTTCACTATTAACGGTGAGAAATATTATTTCTAGACTTTCAAATTCAATAGAAAGATCCTTGCCCAATGTAATCTTAACATACAGGATCTCAAGAAGGATGTCACCAATAGGATTTGTCACCTGTTGGTGCTTTAAATACTTTAACAAGATTTGGAGAATGTTGCCAGCCCTAAGTGTTACTAAGTTCTACAATGAAAGTAAAGGTTCTGCTATGTTAAATACTAGAAATGCACATGTAATGCCATCCTAAAATTCCACTGTAACCTTCTCCCACATGATTGTTAAGATTTCTCTTTTGCCTGTGTTCTACGAGCTGGTCACGTACGTGTAACTAGCTTGTTACATGAAATCTGCAAGCCAGACCCTTTTGTACATTATTTTTGTAGCATTAATAGTAGCTGTCTTACATCAAGTAGAAAGAATTTGCTTTCTGATATGTCCAGGGAGCAGGTGGTGGAAATGCTGCTTGATGAAGGCAACTTCTTTCCTGCTGTGACTGAATGTTGTTCTGCACTGTTGCTGCCTTGCATCCCCATCCTTCTGGAACTCTCGGCATGCACTCGGAAGTGTGCAGGAAACAGACTGACTGTCCCAAGTGGAATCATGACAGAAAGATAAATGTACAGCTGATTTCAACTGAACTTATTATGTTAGGATTTTACCACCTTCAGTGACATGCTCTAAAGGTTCTTTTCTGCTCATATTATGTGGGAGGGAAGAATCCTTTACCTTTGTTGCAGCGAACTTTCAAACGCATTGGAGAGAATTACTTTAGAAAAAACATGATGTTTTTCTTCTTCAGTAGAAGATTTTAGATGACAGATTCAAGCTCACTTCAGGGAAAAATTAAAAAAAATTACTGGATCTGTGTATGTGCCTATATATATGTATATATATGAGATCTGTTGTGCTTGTTCAGCAGCTTGAAATTCTGTGAACCCTATTTTTTTTAATCTACTGTAAAGATACTCACTTGCACTCTCTACTTTCAGTAGAACCTTTGTCAATGAAATGGAATCAACACTGTTCTTGGTCAGCCTGCCAAATGAGTTCCAAATAAAGAAGACTGATAAATCGTGGTTTAGTTTTTTGTCAGTATATTTGTAACCAGAGACTAAAGATTTTCTTTTAAGTTTGGGTTTGAAATTACCCTTCTGAAGCTTTAAAAGATTAACTACTGAAAAGAGCTGGAAATTCTGCTCGTAGGTGCTTTCGTCACGATATTCATTAGGAGGCCCCTGAAAGATTTAATCTCTGTGACAGAGCGACTTCTCAGGCGTTCCTCAATCCTTTTGCTTCCTTTTGTTAAATGTTTTGCATACACAAAGCTTTGGTGCAGATTTTTGTGTTTCATTTCTGTTTGACTACCCAACATGTGAATTCAATGATGTGTTTTTAGGCTTTAAAGCTGCAAGTTGTGTTCTGTTATTTTTATGGTTCCCTCAATATATTCCAAATGACAGAAAATAAAAGGTTTGCTTTCTTCTATATTTCAGTGTGATTCTAGGTATGGAGCTGATGTAACCAAGACAGCACACTACCTTGCACTAACCTGGGGGCTATATCCAAGGCAGTTTTCAGGAAGAGTTCTAAGAGTAACTGTATAAATTTAGTGCTTGAGGAAATTTATTCTGCTAACAGTTATATTAAAAAATTGCATGTTGACTGAGATTGTGGACAAAACTAGTAAACAGCAAATTGTAGCAAAGGTAACTATTTTGCTAAAAATTGGTAAGTTCTAGACATTTTGTGTCAAATTTTCCTAATGGAATTTTCATAAAAATAGACACTGGATAAAAGACACAGCACGTTCAGATACTATGTGCATTATTTCTCCATTAATCTCTGTTTCACTATGGTAATTATTCCAAAGAATAATGTATGTAATAATGATGCATTTTTAATTGGTTCTGTCAAATTAACAAAGTTCATTTTAGAGCAGATGTATTGGTTTCCAGGAACAGAGCAAGGAGGTCTTCCTATATACAGAGATAGAGGCCAGTGTTTGCTACTTCCCAAAAGCCATGACAGGGAAACTGACTTTTGATACCTAAACACACCTGTAAAAGATAAAGATTTGAATGTGCAAAATTACTTTTTATTCATTCTGTATTTCTGGCTCTTAATGTTTAGAATGTGAATATTAACATATATTAGAATGTGAATCTGAATGTACAGCTAGGATGACTTACTTGGCAGTGACTTGTGCTAAGTAAAGCAGATGTTGGACTTGACTGTTCTGTTATTATTACTGTTATTATTTCAGTTCTCTAATGAAGAAAATCATCTGTGCAATGACTTTTGTTTGAGATGCTGGAAGATCCAGCCCACTGTCTTCCATAGAAATGTATGTACAAATAAATGCAGACCTTTCCTTGACATTATTACTAGATAACATTAATGTATCTGTCTTAAAAATATTTAGTATTTTTTTTCTGTACATCAAGAACTACTGGTTTTCAGTGATTTATCTGATCAAGTAATTCCTGGTCCTTGAGCTCATTCCTTGAAGTGAATGGCCAGTTTTATTTATTTGGTTTGGTTTCTAAACAGCTGTACATAATTATTTGTGTGCTAAATAGAATGCTAATAATCTTTTATACTAAGAAGAGTACTTCGAATGGATGTCTAAACAGAAAAGGTACTGGGGAAAAGTGCCTAGAAAGATGATTAAAGTCTTTGTTTTGTCAATGGATATGAGCAGGTAGGATGTTTTTGGAATGACTTATACAGCCTAATTAGTTGATGTTTGCCATTAGGATGCATTTCTTTGGACACAAGTTATTTGCATGTGACAGTCTGTCACGGAGCACCATCTGCCTGTGTGGCTTCACCTTGCTGGATGGCCAGAGTGCTTTTCTAGCAGCTGGGTACAGGTTTAGGCATGCCAGAGAAACACTAAATGCTACCATGGTTGAGTAGTTCCAATAGCATCTATATTTCTTTACTACTCTTTAATACCCTACTAATTTTGAAGATGCCAGCATAGATTATGCAAACCTGTAGGAAAGATTTTGGAATTTTTGATCAGGATTAATCTGCAAGGGGAGAGGTAGTTAAAACAGTAGCCACTGTGCTTTGATTTCCTAAGACAAGCACTTGCTGGTTTCTGCCAGAAATGTGTGGCCAGAAATGTGTTTCTGCCAGAGGCGTGTGGCCTCTCTGAGGCCGGGAAGAGGTAGAGAACTTGTGCATCCTGGGCCCACATTCCTACTTCCAAATGTGGAAATTTATGTTCTTGGGGACACAGGTATGCACAGCTGTGTTCTGAGATTATACCCTAGGAGATGAAGTGTTAAATTCTGTAATAAAACCAAAGAGTAAATCTGCTATATTCTGCATGTTTTCAGAGCTCACTCCTCATTCCAGGGCCTAGATGTAGATGAAAATGGCAAAACCAAGACTTAATCTGAAAAAAAAGAGGACCTGAGTACCACTGACAGGTTTTAGTCATGTGGCTTTTGTGAAGGCTCTCTTCCTCTAGTAATAAGGATCATACGTTCTTTATCCTAAAAATATAATCCTCTGTGTAGATAAGGTTCTACCACACAATCAGATCAAAAGTAGACAGAGGAGCTTAAGAACATGTACTTCTAGAAACAGCTTTTCTATAAGCCTTGACATTTTCTGCAGATTCTAGAAACTGTCAAGTATTTATTTGAATCTGGAGTGGAATAAAGGACTGAAATAAGAGCAGAAGGGTTTTCGAATGGTACCAGTTAATCACAGGGCGGTTTTTTTTTCAGTAGTGTTCAACAGATTTTAAAGACAGACATACACACCATATGACTGCTTTACTGAAAGCGTGTTCCCCAGTGACAAGGCTGAATGCATGACAAAATTTAGAGCTTTTTGCTTGTGAGCAGCGAATGTAACATAAAGAGTATAATGAGTATCTGCACAGGGCAGCCCAGAGGTTCTATCTAGCCCAGTGTGCCAACTGACAATGGTCAAAAATGTGTTTATGGAGAAGTAGCCCACAAGGGCAAATGTTTCAGTGTTTCTTCCAAGCAATCTCCCAGGGCTTCAACCACTTGAGCCTCAAGTCCTGACTGGGGACTGCATGCTTACCTATTGCCTGCACAGAAATCATTCCTAAGTGTTCTTTTGAGAGGTTATCTTTTTCCGAGATGTTTCTGATTCTGCAGCACATTTTCTGAGGTACCATGAACATGGATTTAAAAGTGGCAGACAGGAGTTTTCTCTGCTTGGTCAGTTTATTTCTGTCAGTAACAGTGTTAGGAATAACTGCTATATTTCGAACATGGAAGCAGGGGCAGTTTTAAAGGCGTACAATGATTTTGCGCTGAGTCAGAAGCCATTGCTGAGGGCAGCAACCATGTAATATATTGTTGTATGCTTACTGCAATCATAGTTCCCCATGACCTGCTTTGCTCTTACGTACTGAGTCAAGTGGATTTGATTCCAGGTTGTGTGTTGCTTGGAGAACAGAATTTGGTTCCATTTGGTTCAGTTTATACACCTGGACAGTCTACGTGTTTTCTTTCATAAAATGCTTTGGAGGTGTAGGATGGAAGATGAAGCCTAAAATTTAAGTGATTTTGCTTTAATAAATACTCTGTTGTTTTTTGTTCAGTTGCAGTGGGAATGTAGACTAGTGCTATCTCTGTATTTACTGGTCTTCTTATTCCAGTGGATTTGTATCGATAACAAAATATCACCTGTACAATGTTTTGCTCAAAGGACAGTCCTGCTGAAAGCCAAATGTAAATGTTTTCCAGACTTCTGATCCCTCAATAAGAATGTCTTTTGAAGTCCTTATTTGCACCAACTTTAGAATGGAAAGCATTACAAAGAATTTCTGAGGGAAAAAAACAAGCTGGTAATTAATTACCTCATTTGAACTGGGCTTAAATTGCAGTTAAAATAGTAACATGATGAATAGGGATGTAAGATTGGAGGGCTTTTTGTTTGGTTTGTTTTGGTTTTGGTTTTTTTCAAGTCTTCTTTTGTCCTTATTCTACAGGTAGGGAAAAAAAGACTCATATGACCTTTTTTTTTTTTGAGAAGTGCTAAATGCATTTGTAGCTGTGCAGACGTCTACTGAAGACAGTAGACAATTGTCTCTGTTATATGCAGCCATATAATTGTCTGTCACAGACCTGTTTTTCTTTTCTAATTTAATCACACAGGTGACTAAGTCAAGCATTGTTAAACCACCAGTAAACCCTTCTTAAATGACCATCATCAGTGTTTAATGCATCCTCGCTTAAGAGAGTACACAGTTCAACCTCTCAGGTTGCTTTGACGTGAAATCTAATGCCAGTCACAGAGGGATAAGATTGAGACCAAAAGCTTAGATATCATGCCAAGTATTTATCATTCGAATAATAGCTGTTCTTAAAACTGTGTTTGTTTGGGTTGGATTCGTTGTTGTTTTGTTATTTTGTATTGCTGGAAAAAATATCAGTAGCCTGAGTATGTTGTTGCAGAAAGTGCTGGTACTTTGTTACTGACTCATTTTTTGCTTCATTTCCCAGCATTTATTGTGTTTGTCAGCTTTTCTGTTCAGACGATTTACTTTGGGCTTGTGAGATTGACATAGCTGGAACACACAGCCTAATAGTGTTTGCAGGTGGTCAGAGATGTGCTAACAATGTTCCAGTGTCATGATTACTGGTCTTATTATTTGAGAACAATAAGAACTGAAAGATTACTCAATAAAATTCTGCATAACAAACATTTGTTCATAAAACTAGGCATGGTTCAGATGAGTGATGAGTGTTTTCCTTTCCACTGCTGCTTCACTGGAGAATTAGGGAAGCAGAGTGCTATCCTGGAAAGAGCTTTGCATGAATTGAAGATTTTCTGGCCCTGGGGCTTGAAAGATGTCAAGTGTCATGTCAAATTCTCCCTCCGGTTAGCAGTTAACAGAATTTGTGGGGAAAACTGACTCTGTTTGGAATGAAAGTGTGAGGAGCCAATTCAATTTTGTTATGCCTCAACAATGGTTGTCAGAGGCATGTGGAGGAGGGGTGCACATGCAGGAGGCAATGTGAAGAACTGCCATGTGCAGGAGGCAACTAGAAGAAGCCTTGTTTCTGGGAGGACTTCGCCTGGCAATACCTCCCATGAGGCAGGCAGTAGCAGACACTGTGGAGGGGCTTCTCCAATCAGGTCACAAAAAGGTCTCCGCCAGTGGGCAGCAAAGAAAGGTTGGACTGGGCCAATGGTTCCCTGTTAGTGGGCAGGCTTTGGGAGGGGCCGGGGGTATAAAAACCAACTGCCTTGCTGCTCAGGGGGCCTCGCTACCGTTCGCTGCTCGGGCTCGTTCCCTCCTTTGCCCTGGCCCCAGCCTGCCTTCCGGCTCTCCTGCCCTTGCTGGCTCGCCCTCACACCTGTCCTGCCTTCCTGTGCCCCTGACCACCGCCTTGCCATTTCACCCCACGTCCTTGCCTGGGCTGCCTGCTTCCAACCCTGCCACGCCAATCACTGCCCGTCCTGGCGCCCCAATCCAGCCGTCACTGCCCGCCCTGCTGCGCCGGTCCAGCCAGTCGCTGCGACCCTGTCCAGGGTCCTGGTCCTCCCGTCCGAGCGCCCACTCACCGCGTGTTTGGTGCCATCGCTGTGGGAGCCTCACCTGTGGAGCCGCGCCCCTCCAGGAGCCGCGCAGGCTCGCTAAGACCCAGCCCGGCCACAGGCAGGCACCATGAGCACCCCCTGCCACCTGGGTGCCGACAGCACTGCCCTGCCTCGCTGGTGGCAACACCCTCTTTTTCTCTCTGTCTCCGCTCTCTTCTCTGGCCCAGTCCTTTTGCATTTTCCTTTCTTCTTTTCTGTCTTTTCTAGCCGTCTTTCGCTCGGGCAACTCCTTTCCCTTCTCCTTTTTGTTATCAATAAATGGTTCTCAGATACAACGTTTGCCTTGTTTGGCCTAATTTTGTTCCCAACCATCCATTTTTTTAAAAGAACTCCTCACAGTTTCCTGCAGTGGAATGCGACAGAAAGGAAAAGAAATTAATGTTTTGTATGCTATTACACAGTTTCTGTGGATTATATCCTTCTTAAATGCGAAACCAAACTAACCAAACAAAGAAGAATGTAGGGGAAAAGACTGTCTCCTTTTTAATTTTGTTCCACTGAACAAGTAGAAAAAACCACAATAAGAAAAAACCCAGGAGAATGTTGGGAAATTGGAAATGAGTAATGTATGAAAAGGCACAATTTTTCTTTTCAAAGAGAAGAAAAATGTGCATCAAAAGGACTTTCTTCAGTTTTTTTTTGATAAGAAGAACAAAAGTATGAAAAGACTTTTCAGTCAACTCCATCCATTTCTGCTGAAGAGCCTACATGGAAGAAAGCTGTGATTCCCTTAAGCAAAATTCCCGAAAAGACATTGAGCCGTTCTTGAAATAGAACAAGGGGTTTGAGAGAAAAACATATTGTAGCTGTCTGTAGAGTGGTAGTTGTTCTACAGTATTAAAAGATGTTTTGAAACATTGAGAGGAATGTTGTGTATTGGATTGTATGACAGCAGTGTGCCAGTAGTGTGTGCCTGATTCTTTATTTTGAATGACTGTATAAATATAATAATAAATCACCATTCTTCTCTAAGTTGTTAGTCATGCAATAGAAGTACAGTATTTTATTATTCTCTTTAATTGCCTTGGAAACTGTAGGAATATCAATAACTATCACTTTATATGCTGTTGGGGTGATGTAGAAAATATACTTGCCTAAATATTTTGTAGTGTTTCATACAAGTGGGAGGATATATTTTATTGCTTCAAATCCATTTTCCTGTCAGAATTGAGAGCTGCAACCACTGCATTTCTGACAAGCAATCCGTTTGTTTGAATTTCTAGATGTCATTCACATCTTTAATTCCAGGATTCCAAGTTAGTAATGATATTCTGGAATGGTGAGTCATACAAAATGGTTTTACCCAGCATTTAAGAATATATTTCATTTTAAACATAAATATTATGGTGATTGGGATACATATTTGTGAGATAGGATCACTGGTGATATGAAGCACAAGATCTTTGTGTCCTTCTTCTTAACTACAGGCAATCTGTTGAAGCACGAACTTTCCTAAAGGTTCCTTCACATTAAACAGAAGGAAAGATGCGCAGTTGCGTGGCAGTTGAGTTTCTCAAATATTTTTCTCACTATTCAAAGACTAAGAGGAGACTTAGAACTTCTTTAAATTAAGCACATGAGCTTGGTGGATGTTTGGGGCTGTTCAGCGTGGAGAAGAGAAGGCTCCAGGAAGACCCTAGAGCAGCCTTTGAGTACCTAAAGGGGGCCTGCAAGAGAGCTGGAAAGGGACTTTTTATGAGTGCATGGAACGAAAGGACAAGGGGTGGTAGCTTTAAACTGAAAGAGGGCAGGTTTAGATTACATATTGAGAAGTAATTCTCAACTGTGAGGATGTTGAGGCATTGGAACAGGTTGCCCAACAAAGCTGTGGATTCCCCTTCCCTGGGAGTGTTCAAGGCCAGGCTGGATGAGGTTTTGAACAACCTGGTCCAGTGGAAAATGTCCGTGCCTATGGCGGGGTGGTTGGAACTAGACGATCTTTAAGGTCTCTTCCAAGCCAAACCATGTTTCTATGATGTTTCCAGACTCAGCACTTCGTTTACTTTCCTCAGTCCCTGAGCTTCATTTGTGCCTTCTATTTCTGTGTACATTATATTATCATGTGGAAGAGAGTATTTTTCCTTAAAATTATCTGTGAGTTTGATCTACAACATTATGTTTTTTAAAAAAAACACAAATACCTTATTTTGTAGAACGGTGCTGCCTCAGCATTTGCTCTTAGTAATTCATGTGATTTAACGCTATTTACTTGTTTCTCCATGGCGGTGAAAAGAGCGGGAAGAAATCCTTGTCCTTGCGAGATGCCATTTAGAAGTTTAAGCTCGGTTGCGGCAGTGGCGGCCGTGCCAGCGGCAGGGGGCGCTCCAGGATTTCCAGAGCCTAGCGCTGTGTTCTCCAAAGCCAATACCGTCAGGTGGTGTTTCCCTCTTCTGTCGAAGCCCAGAGTAAATGTCGCCCCTTTTCCCACACTGAATTCTAAGCGGGGTGACAATAATTTGGGGATGTTTAATGTTGCATGTTCACTCTGGTCTGTGCAACCTTCCCTGGGAGAGAAGCAATTCAATAATCCTGGAGAACTGTGATGAGTAATTATCGCACTTTCTCCGCTTCTATACATCTGTGTAATTGATCATGGTGTTTTTTGTAGTATATGTATGACTGGATTTCAACACGCAGATTTAAGCAGGCAGAATATTTTCAGTCAAGTCCAATAATTATTAAACTAACGCACAAATGTCCAGAATATTTTTGTCTGTTAGGGTTAGCACAGCTACTATCTGCACTTTGTTCATAGCCCAGAGATCTTCAGGAAACATCACATTTTGTCATTGATGCAAGCAACAATGCAAGTTATATAAAAATCTATATAAAATAAAATTATAACTATATATATACTTTAATAACTATGAAATATATAAGTTATGTGAAAAATTATTATTCCTTTAATGGTAAGCTTTTGATTTGACATATATAGCAGGCACAGTGAATGACAATTAAAATGGGAAAAAGGAAAAATCCATAAAAGATTCCCCACAAGTAACTGCAGGTTTTATGGTAGTATTGCAATCATAATTTACAATAACCTAATAAGTATGAAAAAAGATTCATTAGTGAGTGCATGTATTAGGGAAATATTTATGTGTTAATATACAGGATTTGATCAATCAAAAGACAAAAAAGTTGTGATTTTTTTTTTATGGGTTTTTTGTTTACTTTGTTGTTATTTGTTAAGCATTGATAATGTAAAATACTCGTGGACTAAAATGATGGAAAAAGTACTTAAAAAAATTGCTATTCATATTTTATTAGTTATGTGACTGGTAACAAACATATTTTGAATTGAGCATTTGGCTGTGTAATGCTAAAAATGGTGTTTTCAGTAGTGAATCACTCACTCTGTTGCTTGAACACAACTGGTAATGTGTTTTCAGTTTGATTCTCATATTTTCTCAATGCTAAGCCTACTTCATGGTAAAATATACTCCATTTTGCCCAGTAATAGGTTCACTCTAAACACCTGGGCGCAGGAACTGTTGCAGAGCATGGGAGCAGAACTGGGGAATGTCACATCTCCAGCTCTTGAGATTGAACTATATTAAAACCTATCAGTCTTTCTCTGTAGAAAGCAAAACGAAACCAAAACAAATTGAGCTGAAAATCAATGAAATTATTCCTGTATTAAACAAAACTAGAGAGTATACAATTTTTTTTCTCTTAAATCCTCATCTCACACTCCTTTTTCCAACAAACACCCAGACTCTAGGTCAAAGTGTATCTTTCTGTAAGGTTATAGAGATGGGGGAAGAAAACCCACCTGAGTTTAAAGGGAGTTTTTAATAAAAGGGATTTTATAAGTACTGGAGATTTAACCTGCTTTCAATTCTTTTTTTTTTCTAGGACCACTTTTAAGAGGTCTGGTATTTCAAAGAATACACTATCAGCATTTTCTAAAACTAAAGGCCATTAAAATTCCTCACAGAGTAACTAGATATGTGGTCACTCACAGGCAGGAGACACTACAAGCAAAGCAATATGTCTTTATATTACTTTATCCATAATCTTCTTAGTGATTCATACTCTAACTTTGTTACAAGGATCCTGAATTTAGCTTCTGCTTTTAAAGAAGCAAATAGAAAGCAATAACAAAACTGGTTATGACAGTTTTGTCTAATGACAGAGGAACTGAACCAACATCTCAATTCCCTGCTTCCGTATTACATTTTCTGGTTAATGCAGGGAAAAAATCAAGTCCTAGTCCTGATGTTGTCAGGTTGCCTGATATTTTAATTTTTTTTCTTAAAGGCTGGTGAAAATTCTAAAATTTCAGCTGGAAGAGCAAATACAACTGTAAGTGTATTTGGACTCAGTTTGAATCTACCCTTAGGGTTGAATGGGAATCATGCTTTGCTTGCACAAGCACCCAACAGCAGTGCCACCCAACAGCGAAACATTGCGGCCCTTGCAAAGAAGTCTCCATGTTAGCAGGAGCTCTTGCCGCCGGCAGTGCTGCAGAAAGTGATGATAGTGACACACAAGTTGCTGACAGGCTGACACCGTGTATTAGTCTGTGGACAAGTGGTTCGTGGTCAGACCATTGTGCAAGCCACTCGAGCCGTGTTTCATCCTTTGTTCGACGTGTGGGCTTGTACGTGGAAGTGAAGTTATTTCATTAAGGGCTACTTCCCTACCCACTGTTTTCTTAGGGTTGTTGAAAATTACTTCAGATGCTTTCCTAAGTATAACTGATTAGGTTAAATGGAAACTATTTACTTGGAACAAGCAAAATTATGCCTTTCACTAATTCTTGCTGTTAAGTATTTGGTGCCAAGACTGTCATCTTTGACTGTAATCTTAGAACTCCAAACTGATGCTCAATTTTAGTTCTTCCCTTTTTCTCTAAACTCTTAATTCCTGGCACCTACCCCAAACCTCCTGCTATGGTCTCAGGATGAAGGCTTCTGTTTACAAGTCTTCCTTCTCTCTTGTGCTTTCACTTTGCTTTCTCTCCTGGAAGCACAAACTTAACAACTTATTACTAAGGACATTTTTTCTTCCTTCCTTGAGTCTGTCTTGCATCAGAGTCCTTTATATAGTCCTCTGAAAATATTCTAAGGCCTCTCTTCCCTACTCACTCTGGCTTTTGGATAAAACACAATGAAGATTAATAAAATATGTTGAAATTTTTGCTTAAACTGGTTATTGAAATATAATGAAATAATTAAGTAGTTGAGCTCATGCTTTTGTAGAGACTGCTGGAGTGACCAATGCCTCTGTGTCTTGAGGGTGAACTTTAGGACATATGAGACCCTCATTGGTCTTCCTTTGTGAAAAATGTGACTTCTTTGTTTAATACTTTAATGTATATTTTGTATATGTTTTCACAGACAATAGAAAGTGAGTAAGTCAGACATCTGGGCCCAAGAAAATGAGGAAGAAAAGGATTATTTTTCAAAATAATTTGTGGTTGGTTTTCATAAAAATCTATATGCCATAAACCTTTACCTTTCTGAGGTAAAGAAACCTCAGAAACTCAGTGAAAGCTGCTGGATTTCTTTGGTTGTTTGTTTCATCTCCATTGAAATGCTTTTAAGCAACACTTGCTGTTGAGATCTCTGCATGTCACTTCCTTTAGGTTTTAACTACCCAGGCACGTCAAGCAGCATCAACAGATGCAGCGGACTAAGATGAGTGTTAATTCACAGGTGTAAATGCTGTTCCTGAGACTAATAAGAAGCTATTTCTATTTTAATTTCTTTAATGCTTGTTGTGTTTTACATGTGGCTACTACAATGTTTCTTTATTTGCTATTTTCCAATCAACTTTTTCTAATTTTCTTTTAGAAATCCATAGTTAAATTAGCTTATGGGCTATTTACAATACTTAGTGTTGTGTCCAGCCACCTCTATTTTTATGATATTCACCTTATTTACTTTCACTGTTCTTCAAAACAACATGCTTTAATTCAAAGACAACATGTTTTTGTACTTGAATTACTGATTCACTAAATGCCTAGATAAGTTAAAATCATCAGGAAGTCTGTGTAAGTATGATTTCTGCATTCTTAAAGGGAAGACAGATGTGATCCTTATATATCTTTGTAATTTTAAATGAGAAACAAAGCTATTTTTCTGCACTTATATCATTGTTTTAAAGACTGAAGAAAAATAGTTTTATTGATCTACATGTCTAGGCTTGATGTGTGTCCAAGAGGTGAAAAAATCTTTAAAGTAAATAGAGAAGTTTTGCTACTTCAAATATATGAAGGTATTGTGGGTTCATGTTCTAGTTACTCAAATTTCATAAATATGGAATTTTAGAGCAAAAATTAACAACGTAGAGAAATCAGTAATTTTCAGCCCAGTTAATAGAAATTATGGCACACTTCTGCTGTTTTATGCCAATCTTACTAAGTCTTCACTAAGCCCTCATATTCCCCTGCAATCTGTTTTATTCTCTGTGCCAGGTATATGTGCTTTAATTGCACTGGGATGGTGTTTTAGTTTGAGTAGCCTGCCCTCAGCCTGGAAGGGAATATGGTAACGTCTTTCACATGGGAAGAGTCACAGCTGCTTGTATTAACTGTAAATAACACCCAGATGAAGATGAAAGCAAGTAAAAAAAAGTTTTCTCTCCCCACAAGCCCTTGTTTCTCCTCAATTAGGTGGCTGAGATCTTATCAGCTGGTGTTGCTTTTATCTCCTGGTTTTGTTCATGGGGGAAAGAGGGTAGAGAACTCCTCACCCCTGTGGTATGGCAGAACTAGGCTTCTGCTTTCCCTTGGTCTTATGATTTTGCCTCTTTGTGGTGGGATCCCAGCTAATGCAGCAATGTTTTCATGTTAGATGGAATGAAGAGAGGTATGTGATGGTCTTTTTGTTAATGCTTGTGGTATCTATGTGGTTTATTTGCTTTTGTTCAAGCTGCAGTCCTAGAGGTAAATGAAAGTTTTACTTCTGACTTTTTTTTTCTTTAAATAAAAGCCTTTCAAATTCTTATAGCCTTAAAGAAAAACTTGAAATGGTTACTACAATATGCTATATGGATACTATATTGTAGAGCTATTTTCCTGAGATTAATTAGTGATGTTTTTATAAAATATGCTATGAAATGTTTCAAATTCGCACACAGGATCACAGAATATTCTGAGTTGGAAGGGTCTCAAAAGCGGGTAAATAAGCCTTGAAACTGGGATATAGAACTGAGGCAAAGGCCTGGAACTTCAGGTTCAAGTATGTATATTCCTTTGTTTCTGCTTCCCCCCTGGGACCCAAGAAGTTGCCTTAACAAACATCAAAACAGACTTCATCAAAATTTATTTCTGTTCATTCTCTTAAGCAGTTTTTTTTGTTTACTGTCAATGTTTCTGAAACTCTCAGCCACCCATTCTCTGCAATCTCTGCACCATGAGTGGCACCACAAAATGCTGCCATCTGGATTTCAGAGGGTCTTCATAACTGCTGAGTTACAAATCCTCTGCACTTCAGTGCTGTCCAGGTCAAGAATTTGCTTCTGCCTCCAGCGATGCTGGTTATAAACAGGTTGTAAACTATATTTAAGCTAAATAATTTAAGGAAGTTCTCGAAAATATGAGAGCAGGGCTAATCCTTAAATCTAGCTAAAACCAAAAGCATGATAAAAGGGGTGCAAGTACTGATTATGGCTTGATTGGTGCAAAACCAGACAGTACTGCTGTCCTCAGTGGTGTCCTGGATGAGGAGTTCAGCTGTACAGAACAAAGACTGTTTATGATTTTCAGCGCAATCCTGGGAGATGGAGGATGCATGACAACTCATTATTTAGTACCTCTGAGCTCTGTGTCTGGTCCCCATATGTTTAGGAGATTTGAGCATGGGTTATTCAGCTTAAGAAAAGGGACTATAATTCTTTGACTGGCTGCCCTGACTTTTTATAAATTGCTGAAAACAATCATATCAGGAAAACAGTGAACCTGTTATGAATAAATGTATAATGAACAGAAGGTGCTCAGACTTTTTTAGCTAGTAATGATAAATCAGTAAACGCATGAATAAGTTGATTGCAGAGCATCCTGTAGATGAGACTGCAGAAATCCAGCTGAAATGTTCCTTATTTTAATTTTGTCCTGTAACACCAGATATTTCTCACCAAAGGTAAATGTTTTAGTTAATGTCACTAACTGCCTTAGGTTTTTAATCCCCATTTATATAATATTTTTCCTTCTTCCCATCTAAAGGAAAAAAAAAGTATTAATATTGGCCTTCTCTAGATGAGAAAACTACAGAGGAGTTACTTTTTGTGCCTCCTTCCCCTAAAGGAGGGGTGAGGAAAGAATGAAATTGGTTCCAAATACACTGTCTGAAATGCTGCACCTGTTCTTGCAACAGGCTTCCTAAAATGAACTATTGTACCTATATCTTTTGTATATAGGTTTTTTTTTTTCACTCTGAAAAAAAAGATTAGGAGTCCTTTCTTGAATTTGTTTTGTTTAATTCTGTTCTCAAGGTTTTTGCTATTACTATGGGTTTTTTTATGCTTCAGAGGAAAAATGATGTCACACTGCTGTGACAAAACTTGTGATTTGACAGTTCTTCCTTTGTGCCCTATGAAGCAGAAGAGAACAGAATGAAAGTGCTTATTCCCGTTTCATTGCACAGAGGTGCACAGGAAAGGCAAGCAGCCACTGCTTCATGCAAAGCAATCTGCTGCACCTTGCCCATCAAGGAATAATCTCTGTATCCTCCTAGATTCTATGGATGTTACTTAGGCACAATGGCTCCTAAACCTCCTGACTGTGTAATTGTACAATAACAATTCAATGCCTAGGGGCTGGCCCTTATACTTCAAAAATATTTCCTGCATGAATGATGATGTGAACACTGTGACAACTTTATTTTTCCCTAGCACTTAAATATACTTAAGTCTCTTAGAAAATTAGCTCTGAGAAAACTAACCAAAGTTTACTCAATAAAAAGATAACAAAAGGCATTACTGCTCTAAAATAGAGGATACTGTACAGATGGGAAGCAGTGTTGTTGATTAATTCACTGCTTTAACAGGATTGTGAGGTGCAGGGTTTTTTTTCATTAGATAGGTTTTGGATATTTCAATTGTCACTAAAATACTAACTGAATTTTTAACATTTCTTGAAGTAGCTAACCTGTCTTGTAGCCTGGAGTCAGAGATGCAGGTATCTGTTGTCTACATCTTTCTAGATCTTTATTCCCCTAGTGACTTGTGTAAGGTCTCTTTGAATAATGGGTGATAACCTGGGGAGTTCGTTCTGGGATCTTCTGAACTAGAGCTGAGAGTCCAACTTGCTGAACTATTCATCTTCCAGTAGTAAAAGGGGAATACTGACAATATAAGTATTGAAACAGACCTAAGAATAAAGGTCATTGTTTTAAAATTCCTACTCAGAAAAGGAAATCTACCTGATATTTCAAAGGTGGAAACAGTTTGTGTATTGGGTTTGCGTGGCCAAGCTTTGGTAGCAGGAGGGGCTACAGGGGTGGCTTCTGTGAGAAGCTGCCAGAAGCTTCCTTCATGGAACAATTCTGCAGACAAAGGTCAGTGGAGGAGAAGGGGTAGAAGAAGCTGCCAGCATTGGAGCTGAGATTCCCCTGTAGCCCGTGGTGCAGACCATGGTGAGGCAGCTGTGCCCCTGCAGCCAGTGGAGGTCAGTGGGAGCGCAGAGATCCACCTGCAGCCCATGGAGCACCCCACGCCAGAGCAGGTGGATGCCTGAGAGGAGGCTGTGACCTCCTGGGAAACCCATGCTGGAGCAGGGTCCTGGCAGGGACCTGCAGACCTGTAGAGAGAGGAGCACACACTGGAGCAGGTTTCCTGGTAGGACTTGTGACCCTGTGGGGAACCCATGCTGGAGCAGCCTGTGCCTAAAGGACTGCACCCCAGGGAAGAGTGACCCGTGTTGGAGCAATTTGTGGAGAACTGTTGCTCATGAGATGGACTCACGTTGGAGAAGTTCATTGAGAACTGTGTCCCGTGGGAGGGACCCCACACTGGAGCAGGGGAAAAACTCCTCTCCCTGAGCAGTGGGAGAAACAACATGGAATGAACTGACCATAACCCCCATTCCCTGTCTCCCTACACTGCTGGAGGGGAGGAGGTAGAACTGCGAGGGCGGGGGGGCGAGAGAAGGTGTTTTTTAAGGGCTTATTTTACTTCTCATTATCCTGCTCTTATGTTGTTAGAAATAAATTCAGTTAATATCTGAAATTCGAGTCTGTTTTGCCTGTGACGGTATTTGGTGGGTGATCTTTCCTGGTCCTTAACTCATGAATCTTTTATTATATTTTCTCTCCTGTCCTGCTATGGAGGAGAGTGATAGAGAGGCTTTGGTGGGTGTCTGGCATCCAGCCAGGGTAAACTCACAGCATTTGAAAAAGACCTTCCAGATCATCAGGTCCAACTGGAAGTCTAACTGCTCATCCAAGAGAATACAGGTGCTAGAAATCACGAAAAATTAGAGAGAGACTGGGGTTGCCTCTGTATTACTTTTTCTCTTTCTTTCATGTAGTGTTATCTGTCACTGAGAAATAACTTTTACAAACAGAAACAAATGTAATTTTTGCCACGGTTTTCAGCAGCCGGCCACAAATTTTGTAAAAAAGGAAAAAAATCAGCTGTAACCAAAGTGTGTGCAAGCAATTTGCATTTACTTAGTGATGTACTTTTCCAGGGCAGAGGAAAGGTGATTGGGTTTTTTATTACACAATTCCCCTGTAGTAATAATGTAATTATTTGGGTTCCTTTAAGAGCTTGGTGTTTTAACTTGCGTGTTGTAATTCCTTAGGCCAATATGGCACCTAGAAAAAATTTTAAAAATTCCCAGACCCTTTCATAGTAGTACTTTGGTGCTCCATTCAAGTCAAAACACAGACTTTAAATTTTGTAATAGAAAAAAGTGTTTCACTGACAACATTTCCAATAAGACAAACCTAAATGAATGAAACATTGAAATCTAAACAGGTAACAACTTGTAGAACAACTTCCAGGGAGCAAAAGGGGACCAAAAAGCTATTTGGCCACATCTAGAAGCTAGTAGTTTCAAAGCACTATTTCATTTTGCATCTTGCAAATGTGTCACAAAGTAAGCATCTGTAGTAGTCGTGTTCCTCCAGCAATCCCCGTGCTTTCTCCAGTGAAAGAGGAGAAACTGGTGTAGTTGTGATTCCACTGTTGCACTTCAGTGTAAATGGATGTTGACTGCAGGTAGGTGGCTAAGACAATGTGGTGATATGCTGTGAACTGTGACAGCTGGGCTCTGGGTGCTGCTTCTGGTTTTTTGGGTTTGTTTGAGTTTTTTTAACTCTTCTATGAGGACTGCAACTGCAAGGAGCAAAATACAGAATGAAGAGCTGCAGATAGTAACACAACAAACTACCACAATCGTATTTACCAGTTTGTTATATCTGTAATATTCATATTTCTACTATTCAGAGGTAAGCGTAAATGCATGTTAATGTATATCAAACTGAGATCTTCACAGGGCTGTGAGGACTTTTTAATGTCTATTACTAAAACTTTTCTGAATGTTCACAGAGAAATTCTACTAAAAACTGCTACAAAAATTAATATTGGTTGCAATTTTCTTTTATATAAGAGTTTTATAAATCTGGAGAAGTTCCAGGAAACGGGAAGAAAAGCTAAGATCTCATCAGCACTTAAACAAAATAGACAAAATAACCTCGGTAACTGGGCTGGTTGCCTGGACACTGCCACTAGACAAGATGATTGAGACTGATACGGGGTGCAATCAGACAGTAATGTTAGCACAGCTAATGCCAATCAGCGTGGTGCTATGGAAAGCAGGTTGCCTGTTGTACTTTCTGTTGAGTTAGATTGGAGGTGCTAAGTGAGACAGCCTTTGCTTATAATTCACGTATGACATGGAGCTTGGATGCAATGTGAATTTATTGAAGCAACATATGTGCTGACAGCAGATATGAAACAAATTAGAATGATGTCAATGCATATAAAAGTAAGATGTGGAAGCATCCAGTAATGTGGATATTTTTCAAATTCAGAGAATTCAAGTAGGACTTTTTCCTTTAATTTTAATGGGTATTTTGTTGTGGAAGTATAAAGTCATTGCTGGCTTAATGGGGGCAGAGAGAAAATGACAAAAGCTGGCCCTGTGTGCTTCTGAAATGGACAGTGAAATGGACTTGAAAGCAGTGAGGTTTTGGGATGCTGTGTATTAGCAATAATAATTACTTAAGAAAGTATTTTTGGAGACTAAATACATGTGCTACACTGAAAAAGAGGTCTCCAGGTACATCTGTAAATGCATTTATAAAAGCACCAGTGGCAAATATCTGATCAAATTCTGTCCTTATAAAGACATCAATATGTTATTGCTGTATGCAATGTGAATTTTTTTCCCATGTGTATGGGCACGCAAGTCACAGAACACCAGCATTATTAAGAATGCCTATGTTCATTAGACAATAATTAGTAGGTAACTGTTAATTGACTCACACCTTCTCTCATAGTACCCTTTGTGGCCTAACCCTAGCTGGATGCCCAGAGGCTGCCAGATTCCAGAGACCTTGTTTCCAGCAGGTGCACAGATATCCCTGTGGGTTTATCTCCACCTGGTCTGGGTTGCACAGCTCCTTGCTGATGCTGGTATGTGCTAGTGGCCTTGTGCAGGTTGAGCTGAACCTTGTGGCCTGATTTCGTCGGTCCTTGCAGGTTCAACGGGACCAGCAGTCTCTGGAGCTTATCAGTCTTTGGGAGATGGTCACACACTACCTTCCTGCAGAAGCAATGGAAACATGAGTTATTTGATTTTCAAAGCCTTCAGCTGCACCATGTGTTTTATCTCTTTCTGAAAAGATGACACCACTTTTCTAAACAACTTTTATTGTGTTTAGAAAGACTTGAAAACAAACAAACACCTCTGCTGCCCAAAACTCAACTGATGCTTTCCAGAAAAAAACCCAGTTTTCTTGTGACTTTTGCCAAACAACAATAAAAATTCTTGTATGCTGCTGACAAATTGGAGATCTAATTTATATAGTTACATTTGTGCAAGGAGGTGCAAAAGCTTTCAGATATATTGAAGCCATAGTAGAGACAACATTTTTCCATTTCAGAGAATGAGTGAAAATAACTTTGGACAAAGAAAGGCTGTGTGCTTACTGAAACTGTTGACTCATTTTTAAGGGAAAACATCTCAGTTATAAGTTACCTGTCAATCCTTCCACCCTGTGGTTTGTTGGTTTGGGGAGGATTTTAATGTTTTCGTTTTGTTTCAGATTCTCAGTCTTGTCTCAAAATTAGGTTTTGAGTGGTTGCTGGTTGCAGACTGCCAAATCATGATAATCCATCAAAAGTCATGTGGAAAAGGTTGCTAATACCCTAAATGGGACTGCCTGAAAGAAATCTCTTCAAATTCCGTAGTAGCTGCTGCAAGTAGGAGCAGCTTCCTCAATTCTTTGTGGACTGGGTAAACCGTCCCCAAAGGTGGTTTGAGTTACTTTGTTCTAAATATATCGTCAAACATAGGGGACTGAAATGGCCAGAAACAGACCTGTAAGGATTTCTTTTTTTTTTGGTATGAAAAATAACACAGAGAAGCTGCAGAAAACAAAATGTATGGTCAAACAAGAGGTGTAGAAGTGGCCCTCAGGGAAAAAAATTAAGAATGCCTTTGGGGTAAGTGCTATCTGGAAAGGTCCTCAGGGTAAGGAAAACTAAATCACAGCATGCCTCTTTTTCTTGAATGTGGAAGAATTTGGACTGTGGTACTTTTTTATTTTAAAATTAATAAGTACAGTGTATGAAGGAAATGACTACATAAATATTTTCCTCTGGAGAGTGCTCTGAGGGACGTAGGAATTAGTTTCTGAAAACAACAGAAATAAACTTTTGTGCCACCCTTAAATAGATCAGATATGCCTGATCTTTTTAAAAAATTGCAGGCGAAAGCATGAATGAGGTTGTGTAACATATCTGAATTTATTCATTATATAATGTCCATAAACATCTTCAACTGAGCATTGACGTTTTAAGCTTTCATAGGGATCAGTGAAGTTTAATTATATATTTCTGAGATATGGAGCCATGATATAAAAGTGAGCCACAAGAGTCAGCTTAAAATATCGACAGCTTGCAAAAAAATGTGAACATCACAAAGCATGATTTAACCTAGCTTGAAAATCCTTGTTTTGTTATAGCTTAAAGTAGATGGCAAACTTTAAAGGTTAAAAACTTGGATTTTACAGGAAACGGTCTTTACCAGTAAAGCTGATGTGGAAGATGTTGGTATTAATTGTAGTTTATTTAATGCATCTTTGGTTATTTATGATTATTGTTACAATTAGCATCCTCGGAATTATTTGCACATAATATGGTTTATAACAATAAATTGCAGACACCAGTCTTCAGAGCAATGTGAAACCACTTGAACACTTGTAAAGGTTGCTACAGCCTGGAGAAGATGTGGCTGAAGAAAATGATCCAAGGGCCTTTCATTGCCTTGAGAAGGGCTGTGTTTCACTTCCTGCAGCTGCAGCATCAGTCACTGTGTGTCTTCCCACACCCCTTCTGGCCTAGTCCTGCAGTAAGAGAGAACAAAACCCATCCCAGTGCCAGCTACTGCAATGACAAAATGACGGGTGACAGTCACAACCAATGGGACAAATGGGAGCTGCTGGTTGTGAGCAGCTGTTCTGTGAGGCAGGAGAGACAACTGGCAGGCAGGGTGCAGCAAAAGACACGGCTACCCTAATATGAAGCTTCCTAGAAAATGGACTTACGTCACTTTTCCAAAATCAATCTCCAAAATAAAAAAAACCCCAAACAACAAACCCTCACTTAAAGGCAAACCTCTGCCTTTTTCAACTTCTGTAACAAGATTGATTTATTTTCTTCTACTCTTCCTTGTAGAAAGTGCCCAATTTCAAGCCTCTGTTCTCCTTTTTCCTGAACTTAACTGTAAACCTAACTGATGTTTTACTACACAAATGTGGTACTAATCTGAATTAGAAGCTTTCATAGAAACTGATGAACAGGACCATAGGTCTTCTTGCAGACAACTAAGTATTAGATGTTTAATTGAGAAAAATCCCCAGAATATCAACTGCATTTCCAAAAGCAGTCTCTAAAAGCCCTCAACATTTAGTATGAAGTTTTTGTTTCCTTTTGTGGTTTTATTCTGCTGCCCTTTTATTTTTTTTCAAACGAAAAAATTTAAAAAGTGGCAGAAGGGTGGGAGACTTTGAGGAAGTGATTCATATCTAAATGACACTGAGGCAGATTAAATATGTACAGGAGTTCTTACAGCTCAGGTCTTACACAAATAGCAGAGGTCAAACTTGTTCTAAGGATAAATGTGAGAGCTCCATGGCAGTCCCTTGGTTATCATGTCTAGTGTCCAGGATGGATTTAACTGTTAAGTATATGAAGGTAGGGCTCTGTTACCCGCTGTTATCCTGCACTGGGGAGTTTAGTCATTCTGGGAAAGGTGTATGACTTTCGATTTGCGATGAAATGAGGCGGGTGAGGGGACGGCTCTGGTTTGACCGTGGCACGGAAGCATCTGTGCACAGCATCGAGCAGGACCAATGAGTAGGGGTGAGGGAAAGGGCCAGATAGATCATATTCCTCTGTAAATCCATGTCTGCATAAAAGAAATTCCCTGAAATCCTGTAGATTGGAACTGCTGCCAACAGGCAAGAGCTGGTGATTAAAGAAAATAATCCTTGCCTTTTGATAGCTTGTTCAGAATTTGTCTAGAGGATGAAGCAGAGCATCAAGTGCACCTAAAACGCAAAATAGATATTTTCTGTTGGCTGACATTTATTCTTATTTTTTTTCATTAGAATGGCTTTAAACATCCATTTGCTCAGGATTTTGTGTGACATTATGTGTGTGCTTCACATGTCTGTAAAAAGAGAGGTAACCTTTAAATCCATCACTTTTGCACAATATTAACTCAGTAATGTCCTCATGGGGATAAAGGCTCTGGAACTTGTAAACGAAAGGCTTGTTGTTGAAATTCCATGTGCTCAAACTCAATTCCTTCTACATTGGAATTACATATATTCCTAGCCTAAACCCTGCTTTTCCAGTGGCTTAGCATGGTCTAGCTAATTCTAATAATTCATTGAAGTGGGATGTGGATGTATACCTACAAAATTAGCAGCATAATAGACTTCTCCAATTTTTCTTTCCATTGGGAATGTGGCTATTTTCTACCATATTAGATGTTGCTACCTACCTCACCTGAAGTGACACATTCTGTGTTTAAATCTGAAAAAAATGGTAGTTAGGCATTGAAAGAATCATTAATAATTTGTAATTGCTCTTATGGTTTTTATAAGCAGGGTGATTTTTATCTGCCTTTGGCTCTCTGTAATTTAAACGTGGTAGTGGTGGGGTGGGAGAGGTTAAGGTTCTCAGATTACTGCTCCCTATAGATGCTAAGAAATTGCTACTAGAGATAATAAATACTTCTAAAGAATGCTGCTTCTCTCGCATTTTGCGGTGGTTAAGATCACTGAAACTCTACTGAGATCCAGGCCAGACAGAAAACACACAGACTCCACGATAATATGCTGCAGGGCTTGGAGGGACATGAGAGGGGTCTTCATTACCTTTCACACTGGCTTGGTAGGAAATCCACTCAAATTAGCAGATTGATTTTATGCAGAGGAAGATGGAAAGAAACATACCTCTCTGTGCTGACATCCTATACCCCTCAGGCAGGCTGGGTTGGCCCCACCGCACATTTTGTTTTTCTGTGTGGTTTTGGGACTGTTTGTTGATTTTTTTTTATTATTTTTATTTTTACCATTTCCAGAGAACAGTTTTAAATAGCATTTGGCTGTCCCAGCTCACACCGTGTGAAGGCACAGTGTGAAGAACACCCTATTTGCCATTTGAAAGATTTTTATTCTGTACAGAAGACTTTCAAGCTAAAAAAGTCTCTTTGTAATGACAATGAGTGAAACTGAAGAAAGTGGTAGGCACAAAGTATACAGGACTGTTCCTGCACCCTGTTACTGGTTATCTGAATCCTGCTGCACATCTCAGTACAACCAGCATTTCAGTCTCTTTTCAGGCACTGCAACATATGCCTCAGCTGTCTCAGTAAGAGTTGAGCCCTGAAAAGACTATGTGTCCTAAGATCAGGGTCCTGCAGAGCCTATTTGTAGTCAAAGGCTTTCTGCAACAAAGGCAAGTGATCTTTGCAATAGTGCAATAGGACTTCCCTCCCCCGCCCCCCCTTTTGAGAATGATGGTTTCCTAGGATTAAAGGTGTTGTTTTCCGGTGTGATTCAGACAGCCAATGTTGATTTGTTTGTTTTTGTTAGGTTTTTTTCTTTTTTTAATTCCACCTCCACCTTCCCCCTCGGCCCCCCCTAGCTATTTCCTTGTGTGGTTTGGACTAGAGATGGGGGAAGGGGAAAGCACATGGAAAGGCAGGCAGGGATATGGAATAAGGATCCACAACATTTCCTCAGTTTGGAAAATAAAGCAGTGGATGAATCATCATTTCAGCTTTCCAATCCTTATTTTATCTGCGATTTTTACAGCTTCTAATAGGCTGTAGGAATAAACTGTTGAGGTTTCTAATAGGGAGAGAAGACATTGCTATGACAAACCAAGTCAGTGGTGCTGTCTCTGATGAGGTAGGTTTCACGGACTCTGAAACTCCCAGAATAAGCATCAGTAATTTTACTGATACTGGCCATCAATAACTTAAATTGGATTCAACTGCATACCAGTTAAATCCACTGCTGTGTGCTTGCTGTTTTTCATAGCATGTCTTGTTCAAAACAGCATCATTAGCAGTACAAACTTATCTTAGGTTAAATGACATTTCAGCCTTGTGGATAGTTGCCTATAGGAAATATCCGAGCAATTTCTTCCTTCGTTCTGTGAGAATAGAGTGGCAGTGTGGGTGGTAATGAATATTTAGAGTGTTTTTATTAAAAAAAGAACAAAAGAAACAGCACCCACAACCAAACACACACTTTCTAACAGCATTCATTAGAATTTAATTGGAATTTTATCAAGATGAATGTGGTTAAGCACTGCATTGTGCTAAAGGCAAGGGTGAGCTTCCAGTGGATTGTGGAACTATCCCAAGAGTGGATTTGGCATGTTTTCCACATATTTACTTGAGGTTGTTCAGGGCAAGGATACTCAAGAGTTAAAGATATGAGTTTAGACAGCGTAATGGAGAGAAAAGTACATCTGTGGTCGTTGTGACATTTTACAGAATTCTTAGGTTCCATTTTGCATTTCTTTTCTGAATACACATGTAAATAAATGAGTTCTTTTCTGGAAGCATTTAATAGGCAGGTAAAACCTTACAGCAGCTGTGAAGGGACTGTACATAACCCTGGAACAGTCATTCTGTACCAAGAAGTGCACTGTGGAAGAAGTGCTCTCCTAAGACTGTGAATCCATGGCAAAACTCCTTTGTGCTTAACCCTTGAAACAAATAATGGTTCCCTACATAGCAGTAATATGCTCAGCAAAATTTTGATTTACATTCACAACTTTTATTCTAATCTGTAAAGCCGTGAGAGCATTGTGATGGGTGTAAGTGACTTAATGAAAGGCTGGAACTGTTTAAACAAAGTGGATCCTGTTCTTGTCAAGCAGTATGGTTTCAAAGCAGGGCACTTGGCTGCAATGCAGAAAAGTTTGGTTTCTTGCCGTACAGCAATTCTGTGATGTTTGGGAAATCTCTCCTTCCTGTATGCTTTGTTTATCTTTCTGAAAATTAATAGTGATCTCTCTTATATCACCATGAGCTTCACAGCTTAAAATATAGAAAAACCAGGATATAATCTGCAGAAAACCTGCTTGCAGGATTTCATGGAACAAGGGACTTTATGCATGGCAGCCTGTTGCTTCGGAGACAGACAGATATGTTCTGTATCCTGCTCAGTTCCTTGGTTAAGAAGAATAATCAACTATTCTTATGGTTACAAATCAGTATTGTACGTTTGAGCAAAACGCACTGATTGATCTGAAGCTTGCAGGTTTTCTGGTTTGTCTGACAATTTCTTTTGAATGTTTTTAGACAGTTTCTTTTTTCCTTTTCCAGGACTCTGCTTTTGAGATATGCATTTTCTGACATCTCCTGAAATTTGATTCCCAATAAGAAGTTAATATTTCATTCCAGAGCATCACGAATCCTAATGTTTAGCAAAGCCACCTTCCCTCCTGTCTACCTAACCCTTAAAAGCCCTTGTCGTTCAAGTCCTTTTAACATTGCCGGTTGCTCCCCTCATTTGAGGAGGTCCCAGGGACACCTTTTGTTCCCCTTCTCCAGCTAAGCCACCTGCTATTCTGTTTTGAGACTGTCTTGTCTTACCTCATTATCTAGAGCCTTCCTGAGCAGATGTTTAGCTAATGAGGCTCTGGCACTGCACAACAAAAAGGGGCTACTTAAGTCTTTATAAACAAATGTTCAGATTTTAGTAACTCCACAGAAAACCTAGTTTTCAGTGGAAGCAAACTTGTACGTCTTTGAGGAAGAGAGAATTAAAATTTGACACTCAAGAAAGTAAAAGTCCTTTACAACATTGCTGATGGACTGCAGCATCAGCATCCCAGAAACATCTATTGTATGATTATTGGTAACTTATTTTTGTGCTAGATGCTACATGGGCCAGCAAACTAGTAAGCTTTTGAATCACATAAAAATCATCTGGATTGAATCTGGAAGAAGTAGCAGGAGATTGATTCTCAGAGCTTACATTGTTTCCCTGAAGAGTAACAACTCATAAGGAAAAACTTGCAAAATTCAGATTGTTCTCAGCCGAATGGCTCAGCTACCCTTTAACAGAATAAAGTCTCTGAGTCATGCTTGTCCTCGGGATTGCACTCAGCAGCTGTGTGCATATGTAATAGGTTGAGGAATTCCTCCTTCTTGAAAAGTCAAATGGCTCAATTTTCTCGTGAAACAAAATTAGTTCTGTGAGTTTTAAATAAAATGCAGTGAATACACTCATGTTGCAATGGCAATGGTGGTGTTGTACCCTTCCTTGTAGCCAGCATTGAGGGACACTCAAGATTAAAAGCAGATCAGGTTGGTTCACATATGTTTGTTGTCTAAGTCAGAACTCAGACCAAAATGCTAATTTACTCAGACGAAGGGGGATTAAAACCCCGAGTTCTCTTCCTGAATTTGCCAAATATTTGATTCAAAATGAACTAGAGGGATTTCAACACAGGAAAACCATGTGTTTCATGGCAAGAATGTGTGCTGGGGAAGAGAGATCTGAGTCAATTTCCCAGCTTAATTCCGTGAGATTTGTAAATGCTACGTGAAAGGATTATCAAAAGGCATCTCCAGAGCATTGCATTTCTATTCAACCAAATTATTCCTGAACTGGACTTGACAATTATTCTTGCAAAAACTCTGAATCAGCCATTTGTGGTTTTTGATGGATAAACTCTTTTCTAAAAGAGGATGTCTATTCCTAGGCATCCTAATTTACAATCTAAACAGTTCTGTGTTTAGTACTAGTGATTGCATAATGTTTTGTCAAAGTTGAGCATGATTTTTCATACTGAGGTCACCATTACATTGTGCTTGATCAAGCTGGTGATATTATAATTTTTTAAGATTTTGTGAAGTTTGTGCTCTTTTTTCAAACTGATCAACTTTCCTCATGTTTTTTGAGCTGTCAAAAACACTTGCAACCACAATTGGATCCCTTTTATGATATTGATTTTGTATTGCAGAAAACTATTACTTTTTAATAAGGTCTAAGATTTACTGAAATATAATCCTACTGTAGAAACACACAGATTCAGATATTAATACTTCCTTGTTGCATATTACATCAAAAAATATGCCACTGGAGAAAAGAGAATTCCCTACTCTCTGAAAATATGGTAGTTTGACACTGGCCAGGAATGAATTCCAAATAAAACACTTCTCTTTCCCCTGCCCCTTCTGGTAAGAGAGGGACAAAGGCAGAGACTATGGGTTGAGATAATTTACTGAAAGCAAAACAGCAATGGAGTAAGAAACACACAGTAGCAGCAGCACACATGCTCTGCCCCCTCTCTGCAACCAGGACAAGCTTGTAATACAGTTTCAGACTTACACAGTGGCACAAAATCCCTTGAGCATAAGCCAACATCCCTTTATGTGGTCAGAGACTCCTAAGCAAGTTTACTGTTATCTCTGGTTTGCATATTCTCTTGTCTACCCTGGTTTAATCATGATTCAAAACTGTATTTTATAAAGCTCTTCACACATCATGTTATACATGGATAGATTCCTGTGAGGCAAAGCTACTTGGCACGTTAAAAGATTAAAAAAAAAAAAAAAAAAGTGGGAAACACCAAGCCAAGGCTCTGGGAAATGCAGGTTCAGTGGTGATATCAAGATAACTGTAAAGGGAGACTATCAGAGTGGAGTCTATTTATAGAAAGTATGTGTCAGGAGCACCATGCACTGAATAGAAGAAGAAATCTTTGAGCTAGCAATGTGCACACTAGCAGATATATATATATATATACTTATAACAGTCTTCTGTGCTCTATAGAGTTTTTGTGGCTTTTTTAAAAGTGAATTTATTTCTTGAGAAAGTTGGTATAATAAGGGCACTAGAAATAAAAATCCTTTGGCTACCTGCAAACAGGGGAAAGTATGACAAAATGTGATGTTCAAGCTTCCTCCGTTAGTATTCATTAATCTTTTTTTAAAGGTGCCATGTGGCAGATGAAACCTTGTGAGTTTTACACAGTCATTTTACAATTCTAGCATTTCAGGGTACCCATAAAGAATGTCTTTGTCCCAACATCCTTCTATTTTCTTGGCTAGTGCCCATGGCTTTGGAGGAGGAACATCTTAGAGCATTTATAGTGGTGACTGAAGAGAACTTAAAGTTTGTAATGATGACAGTGCTCTGAAGCAAGCATCTAAACTAGCAAAATGTTCCACAGGAATTGTGGTGTCTTCTGTTTGCCAGGTGTATTCTTCCTTTTGGAGTTATGGGAAGGCTTAAAAAAAGCTAAATTTGATAATTAGTGTCTCTCCTCTTCCTTCAAAGACCTTAATAAAGGAAAGAGGAAGAGGGGCAGAGTAGCTGTGTCTGTCTCTAAAATAACTTGGAGGTATCCCACCCTGAAATGCTGCTGCAAAAGACTAGGTCTCAAAATATTTCGGTCCCTTGAAAAAATGACTAGGAGTGAGCAAACTGAGGTCTTGGTGTAGCGTAGGCTCTGAACATTTCTGCTAGTTTGCCATTCTGCTTCAATCCCTAACCTGACTGATGGCTGTCACCTGCTAGGAACTGGATTATTTCTGAAACATTGTACTATGAAAACAGGTGGGTTTGGCTTCAGTAAAAAAAAAACCCAAAACTTTTGCAATTAAAAGAAGCCACTGAGCATTTTTCTTTCACAGTTCTCTCTTCTTACACAGACTACATCTTTGCATGTTGGTTTGGTTAAAAAATATAGTCTCCATTCTTCCTCTTTCTGTATCAGCCAGGTTAATGCTCATGTTTATCTTTTTGCTATGTTTGCTTTTAATTACTGTAGTGGCACAAGTTATTCTTACCGTGATATTTTTTATTATGCCTATTGTGAGAAATTAGTACAGAATGTTGTAGGTCAGTGTTCTGCCCTGCAATCAATTTTGCAGTGACTGGGCTGTACAATTTTGTGTTCAGGATATTCATCAGCAACTGAAGGAATTAAAAGGCTGGTTCTTTGTGGCGAGTTCATCTGGAATGTTTACATTTCCACTGAGGAATATTGCTCCTGCTCAAGCATTTTCGGACAATCTTGTTCCTGCACAAGCATTTTCAGACAATCAGGAAAGATTAGTAAGTAGTAGCATTAAGACAGCAGTTGAACAAAGAACAGCCTTGAAAAGCCAGAGGAATAATTAAGAGTAGTTGAGTAAAGCACAATTTCAAGCATTTTGGTGCCCATGTCCTTTGAGATACCATTTGAAAGGGAGAAAATGCAACTGTGTTTGTGTTTGCTGCTGTTTCAAGGCTTTTATTAATTTTCTCCAGGTTAATACTAATGGATAATTGTCAAACTGCATGACATGTATAGCAATACATTGTATGTGGTCTATTTGTAGCAATAGCACTTTTCTTATTTGGAGGAAAAAAGAGTATTAGTAGTATCTCAGAATTTATGAAATACTAAAGGTCACAACAACAGAACTTCAAATCAGTTTTCTCCCAAGAATCCTCTTGATTTATTGGGCTGAATATAATTATTTAGAGGGTGATCTAATGAAGAAGGATTTTTATAGGGCCTTTTTCTTGTTTAGCAGAGCCGGCAAAACCAGCAGTTACTTGTAAACTTCGCATAAAATTGGTAAATGGTTTTAATCTCAAGAAAATGAGATGACAATTATAGGAAATAATAATCCTGGGAAAGCTTCTTTACATGATATTTGGTTTGGTCTATCTGTGAGAGCAGAGGATGCTGGAAGTTGCCAGTCCATCTGGTCAGTGTTTCTGTAGCATGGTTTTATATCACAAAGCTTGATCTAAGTCAAGAGCTTGGGACTGTTAAGAGTCTAGGTGACCTGGGGTGCTTTGGCTTCAGTACAGAACAAGCCCAGAGAACAAGTGGAACCCAGAACTGACTTTCCATAAATGCAGGGAAGACTTGATCTCCTTGTCTTCTCTTCTATAAACCACGAACATCTAGAATTTGAGAGGACGGCAGAGATGTGTACCTTAAATTTGGATAATGTAATATGTGTATTCTATGAATGCTGTAGTTATAAAATATGCAAAATAAACTAGAAATCTTGAACTCTGGTCTGGGTCTGAAGTTGAGTATCTGAAGTAAGGAAAATCTAGGGTTTCACATTAACCAAACAACAAGAGAACAAAATATTGCGATGAACAAGCATCCATCTATTGCACAGAATAATGTGTGGAGACTGTAGGGAGAAAAGAGAACAATGTGTCTTTGCTAGACACTGGAATTCAGGATTCCTTTCATTCTGATGTTTCCCCAGTTCCCTTTTAGTTTCAGACTGCTTCCAAACATAAGTGATTCAATTAATTTTTCTTGAACTGACATTGAAAGCAGAAAGCCTTCTGCTTTCAGAAGGAAGTCATTATATGAGGATAAAGGCTACAGTTCAGTTGTCATAAGGGATACAGAGGTTCCCAGGATTCCCTAGTTTCACACAGTTGAGTGAATTGTGCAAATGTTGTGGAAACACATGTAACAAAAGGAATTTGCAGCTCTTCATCACTTGAGTCAAGCAGGTAGTAAAACCTGATAAATGGAGCCTGAACAGGAAAAGAGGTAATTTTCTAAGGACAAGAATAAAACTCAAACTCCCTGGAAATAGGACAAAAATGAGCATGTAAAGCAGTTTTTTGAGAAGCTGATAAAGAGCAACCAAAGGAAAGAAGAATACGAGGAGCAAACTTTAGGTTAGGTGTATTAGATAGTCAGAGAGTGCACGTAAAGGGATCACTACTAAGTAAGCAGGCACAAACCTTGTGTGATGTGATCAGAGATAACACAAAAGCAACACAGAAAAAGGTATGAAGGGGAAAATAGGTCCATTTAATCATCAAGTACTTTTTACCATTGACCAAATAGCAGAGAAATACCACTGCATAATCCTTCACAAATACATAATATGGTATTTATACAGTAATACTAAATTAAATTTGGGTACCATTGGTCATGTTGGAATTGTGAAGTCAAAATCAGTAGATTGTTAAGCATCAGTACTGCTATAGTGTTTATACAGTCTCCTGCCCTGTGCAGTTTTGTGTCCTACTCTGAGCCATATTTACCCAGAGCAATGCACTTTTGCAATACAGACCACCTGTTTTGGCCATAGGGAGAAGAAGAGGGGAGAGAACTGAAGGTGGACTGTGTTTGTTCTCTTCTTGCTCTTTTCTCCTACTCTGTCTTCTCCCTGTTTTGTATCCAGCCAGAATCCCTCTCCCTGCCACACCAGCAAAGTGACAGAGCAGAGAAATGCTCTGCTCAAGGGACCTGAGTTGGAGTGAGAGTGGGAAGACAGGAGCTATTTGTGTCATGGGAGGGGTGGGATCCAGGTGCTGCAGACAGCAGTGTGCCTCTGGCAGTGAAGACTCTTGGGGAACAAATTCCATCTTCTCTCTCCTCTCTTGTCCTTTCCTTCCACCCACAATATCAGGTCAGATGTCAAGCAGGGCACTTGAAGTCACAAAGAGAAAAGCTTACATTTTCACTTTCTTCCAACCCTCAGTTATCCTAAAAGTTAAATGGTATTACAACAGGGATTTTTGGTATCCATATGGCAGAACATTTAAATGCTGGTCTTGGGCAACTGCCTTGATGAGTTGAGACTCTTGGAATAAATCATCTCTTGCTCAAGTTAAGTTTCCTTGTGTATCATTTGTATGAGCAATGCATCTGTCTCATAAACTGGCCTCTTTCTGACTGGTGAATTTAGAGGAAATGCTGGATTGGCAGGGTAGGGGACAAGTGAGACAGAGTGGTAGGAAGGAGCCTTGTGCCCAGCTGGTAACAAATGTGTTCTTCTATGTGTATTTGGCTGTTGCCTGTTCTATCATCCATTCTTCTTTTTGGGCCAATGAAGCAGAAGTGAGAGGAAGAAATACATGTGCAGCTCAGAAAGCTGCATTAAAAAGGAAGAGGTTGAAATGAAAAAATGTTGAAGTTATTTCCTTTTTTATTTGCTGAACTAATAACTTTTCTTGAGCAAAGTTACTTGAATAATCAATATAAAAGGTAGATATGAACACTAAATCTAACCTCCCATAAAAAACTGAAGGGTTTAGTGACTGGAAAATACATTTTGATTTACCTAGTGTATTTTACTTCTATAAAATTCCTTTTCTTCTCTAGTTTCCATGGGTGCTGGATTGTTTCTCTCTTTTGTTTTTCTGGCAAATCTGACTTTGAATCTTCCATAAAGAGGAAAATCAAAATTAATTCAGGCTTCCAGGCCTGATACTGTCTACTTGTTCTCATAGAAGCACTATGATTTATACATATCAAAGCAGTTCAGTTCATAGGTGAAAAAAAATTGGATTACAGTTGCAGAGTGTTTTATCACAATATGGAAAACTCATTTTATTGCCATCCCTTTGGTTTTTCTCTCAACATTTTCTGAAATTTAGTTTCTGGTACTCTTTATTTTCTTTCCCTTGAAGAGAATGTAATATCTGTCAGTTTTTGATGTTGGCATTAGAAAAGCACAGACAATCTGCAGTTTCAGACCTCCATCTTTATCTGACTAAGACACATTGATTACATTAAAATATTCATCTGTCTTATGTAAAGAATGATAAACTCTGGGAATCTGAACTGTAGGATATGGTATGAGGCATGAGGAGCTATCTGCTCCCTTGCTCTTAAACAGCTTTTCTCTTCCAATACATTGCTAGTTTCATATAGAAATCTGCCTTAGGTGTTGGATGAGGAAATCTCAGGTGCTCAGCATTGTTCCTAGTCAGTGAGGATTCATTTGTTTGGCCAGTTCACAAGGAAATGTAGACATTCACATATAGATGAGTCAAATTGGTCTCCTAAACAACTGTTGGTGTAAGGTGTGTACAATCAAACCAGTATGAATTTTCTGATCAGGTTAATGTGTTTCACATTTCTCTTTCATTTATAGTGACTTTCTATCATACCAGCAGGTAGGCAGGAAACATGGTCCCTTTGACTGGCAAAATGGAATGGGATTTTTCCTAATTGTGTGTTAGAAAAATTTCTAGGTGTGAATTTCAGTAGATTTTCTGTTTGGATCATATTAAATAGCATGTAGTTATGGCAAGGTAACAGAATGTCTTAAATGGTTTATTAGTTTTGGGGTTAATTTTGGTTACTTAACATAAGAAAAGTCTGCTTTTGTCATCCTATTCTCTTTCCTGGTACCTCAGAAATTACACCTAATGTGGGCTTCAAACTCTGTTTGATGAGGACAGTGACAAAAAAACAAATGAGTTTTGTTGGAACTTTTTGGGGGTTAGAGGTTTTTTTAAAGTGACCAGCTAAAAAGTACTGAATACTGAACAGTTGAGATCACAGCTTTCCCCACAGTGGGCCACACATATATTGCATTTATGGGATGATTACTGTCAGACAGAGATGGGATGTTCCTAGAGTAAGAGCTGGATTCCAGCAGAGAATTAGCTTCCTCTGGAGGAAAATGTAGAGACACTGATGGTGGCCTGTTGGTGTTACACCAGCCCACCAGTCAGTCAGTACCAGACCTCCCTTGCTGTGACTCTTGAAGACTTTGCAGTGAGTGGGGAAAAATGATATGGCTGGGATAGGCACAGGTAGGAAATCTGTCTCCAGTGTTATCACACAGAATGCCTGGGTCTGTTGCTAACACACCAAACCTTTGATCTCCAGAGTAAGGCTGCTTTGCTTTTCCTTTGTATTAGAGCCATACTTGAGCCTGAATATGGCTCAAATGCTTCTGATCTTACTTTGATAGAAGGGGATCAAATGGCATCCAGGCAAATGGTTTGCTTTTAGATCCACGTCTGTGTACTTCAGTATTTAAGTAGGTATTAGCTAAATATTCTTCCAGAGCCCTGAGATGGTGATATACAATTTCCTAAATGTATGCAGTTTTGGAATGTCACAATATTCTGTGTTCTCTTTTCAACTCTGTATGTGCTGTGTGGGAGTGGTACAGATGGAACTAGATAAAGATCCTGCTTTTTATTTTATGCGCTCTGCCATTTGAAACACATAACTTTATTTTTTTCATCCTGTTTGTGTGAAGTATTAAACTACTCTTGGAAAAGTTTGTTGATTTTTGACTTATGGCATGACAGATTCTCTGTGTGTGTGTGTATTTATGTTTCTTTTCTCCTTTCCTGAAATAAAAACCTGCTGGCACAATTTTATATTCAGAAAAAAAATTTTATATTTCTAAAGAACATAAACTTTTAACCTCTTATTTTGTGAATTGGTGTACTGAAGGGATCAAATGCTTTTTGGGGTAAATCATATATTTCAATGTGTGTGTCAGACTTCAACACACTGTAAATAATCTGATCTGCACTATATGAGGATTTTGCAACTAAAAAACCAGTTCTGTATATTTTTGGGAAGGAGTTAATATGTTTTTGTTTTGTGAAAGAGCACAACCCATTTAAAGTCTTTCCAGTTTTATTGCTGAAATGTTTGCATAAAACTAATGAAAATAGCTCAATAGAATTTATATTTTGAAGTTCCTTCTAGGGAGACATTGTATCCTTATTATTAATATTTCAGCCTTGATTTTAAAAAGTTTCCTTTGCATTTTTTCCCTAAGAAGGATTAAATATTATTCTCATACTCACAAAAAGCACCCACCTCAAACCCTTTTAATCTTTAGGTTTTTAAATTTTATTTTAAATGTAATTATTTAAATGCTTCAGAGCATAAAGAATTAAGAATAGACATTTTCATTGCAAGGATTGTGAAGCTATCCAGCATTTTAACAAAGCTATTGTTAGTGCTTTGGAAAGGCTTTTCTTTAATCAGATATTTAATGCTGCAGCAATCAGAACAGGATAATGGTGACTTTTTAGCAGCTTGGAAAATAGAGATAATGGCTATTGTAGTGTGTAGCAGTGGTCCTCAACTGTCTAACATAGCTAAACACTTATTGAGAGCAGAGGAAGATGTGTTTTTCCCCCATTTGGAAGAGTTACCATCATCCTCTATTACTTCTTGAGGTAACACGTGACAAGAATTTACTTGTTATTGCAACGAGGAATATCTTATCTCGCTGTGATGGCTGAAATCTTTCCTATTTAACTGGGTAAAACCTAGAAGGGTAGTGAAGACCACCAAATCCTTTTATGACTGGGGACCATATGCCCTTTTAATGTCTACATATCAAATGTCCTCTTCAAACTGGCTAGCTATTTGAATTACAGGTTGAATTCTGACCTTGGAATTTTGTTGGGTAAAATTCAATTAAAGTGATTTCCAAATTCTCTGATTTATGTAACATCTTCCTTGTTTGTAATTTAAGAAATAACAAAGAGTACCACCAAACTTTTTTGCCTTCAGCAAGCATATTACAGAATATCTTCCCTGAAATCATATACTTTTTTCTGAAATTCTAACTTTCTATGGCTCTATGAATAGCCACAGAAATAAGATGCCTTGTGGTCATGAGGGACACAGTGCATACAGGTCCCTAAGTATTTAATAATTGCATAGAAGAGAACAAAATCAAAACATGTTGAAGGAGATGCACCACAGAATATCTTAGAGCCAAATCAGGACAAGAATTTCTTCTGAGAGCAGAAAATTAATTTTCAAATGCTTACTCTAAACAAAACATGAACTTTGGGGACCTAATTTAGATTTTCAACTAGTAGTAAGTAATGGAAAGATTACATTTAATGGAAAGACTATATTTAATTGCTTTTTGTTTCCAAATTTCCTTCAGATTTTTGATTGTCTCATTTAAAAATGCTGTAAGTAAAAGTGGTGTTAGATTCACTTTTCATTTAGGCTAGCAAAAATAACCAACAAAAAATCCCAATTCTTTTTGGAACTGAAAGCCAGTGGAGGAATACACTGCTTACAGACAAGGCATTCCACTCTCTGCTGCTGGGTTAAAGACCAACATAGACAAATCTTCCAGCAGTGAAAGTTGTTTATGGATCTCCTGCAAAAATTACAAATTACATGGCACTAACTTGTTAAAGAAAAAAAAGAATCTAACTAATGCTGTTGAATGACAGAAGAGAATTCAGTTTAATCTTTGCTACACTTTACAGACCCGGACAGGCTCTACATGTACTGTATTATGTTCAACATTGGAACAAGGGAAAACAGTGGAGAACTTCAGACCAGTAACTAGAGTGTGATTTTTGGGCAAGTTCTTTGACTCGCTTTATAGTTTTCTTAGCCCTAAGATAAGTAAAAAAAGGTCAGGTGCTTGGTAAATGGGACACAAATATTATCCCAACTATGATCCTCCCATATGGGAAAAATTGATCTTCCTCTGTATGAAGGCTGTCAGCTGTCAGGTGATTGTGGGATATTGCTCAGTCAGAGCAACATTCCAGTAAAGCTAACTGGATCCTGTTGAAAAAAGAGCTGTAAGGATTACAACAACAGAATTTTCACATGATGAATTGATGAGTTTCCCTGTCTCAGAGTGGAAACTTGATTCAGTATTTAAGAAGAGATCAATGTTTTAAGTAGAAAGAGGTCTGGCTGATGACGAACTCAGTTTTGTGGTAAAGTTTTCTTTTTTCAAACAGAGTATCACCTTTTCCTCAAATGGGACATTTGAGAGATACTTTGTGCATTCAATAGTGGATTCAAGCAGGTAGGAAAATATCCATAAAATCACTACAAATGTTATAGATAAAGTCAAAACCAGTGATTTATATGTTGAACATAAAAGAAAGCATTGAGCTGGTAGGAATCCATCTGTTAATGCTATCTGTATGACCTTCTAAGTAATAGAAACAGTAACTTCATCCCAAACCTCTGTCTACAGGAACAAGAAACCTGGTGTTTTTCCTTTGCCCACTCTTCTAGAATCTCAGAGTGAACAGCTCCCTTGCTGCAGGGTATGCACTGGAGTGGGTGTCTCTGTTAAAAAGAAGTGGGGAAAAATGTCTTTATTTGTCTCTGGGGTGGATTAATGACTGTTACACATGAGAACAAATGCTTATATGCAGGGTGCATATTATTAGTACGTATGAGCTGTAAACCATGCAGAGACAATGGTGCAAAGGCTCACCAGAGAGGACAGACTGAGTGTCTGAAGTGAGCTTATAACAAGTTCCCTCCTCAGTAAATTAGTGAGATACCTCCATACCCAGAACGTACTGTCAAATCTCTGTTAACTCCCTTTCCTGAACTGGTTGCATGGTGTCTTGAGCAAGTTTATACAATGCTACTCAAAGCACTGCAATTCTGAAAATTCACAGAAGGCAGGATATTTAGACTATAATGTTTTTTAAAGGAATGTCAAGTAAAGAAAATAGTTGCTTCAGGCTGGATAGGCTAAAGAAGAGATTGCTGCTCTTTAATGTAAGATCTCTGGAAGTCAGACTAGCAAACACATTGTAAGATAACACCAGGACAGTTGGACAGCTGGGTTAGAGCATGAATAAAAAAGACCTAACCTCTAGTTTTGTGCTTAGCTGAATCTAAAGAAAGCCTTTAATAAAAAAAAGTCTTGCATTACTGTGCACATCAATTCTGTCCTTCTTTTGTGCAGGTTTTGATGGGCTGTAATTGTGTTCCTGGCATTCACAGTGAATCACATTAATTTTGCTTTTAACTCTTTTGAAATTCAATAGAAAAATATGCAAATTGTTCAGAAGGAAGTATGTAATTCAAAAGAGGTGTTATATAGTGGGGTTTTTCTTTCCCTAACTGAAAGAATAGAAGCTTCATTGTCTTTTCAGGACTCCTTTATTCATCTTGATAAATCAGGAGTCTGTTTCCTCCCCAAAATTTGAAATTAATTTTTCCAGCTCCTGATTATATTCTAGCGTTTCTAGTGTGGTGTGTGGAAGGAAGAAGGGGTTCTTGTTGCTGTTATTATGATTGCATGCATTCCTCTGTGACAAAACGGGTCGTTCTCTTATGGATTTTCTTAAAAATGAAACCATCACAGTGATATTAACTGATTTAGTCAGCAATGTAGAGAGGAGATTAACTCTGCTCTTAGAGTCTCTTTGTGGATAAACTTGCTACTGTAACTTTGAGATGTCAGGGGTCCAGTGTGTGATCAAGTGCATCTTATGGAAGTAGGGTTTATGAAATGTCACAGGCATAACAGAAAGAGAGTGCCAGCTGAGCAGTGGGATGGCTTAAGCAATGCTCCCATAACTAACACGGGTGTCATCAGATAACTTCTGACAAGTTCTCTCACATTTTGTCCCCCAGGAGTCCAGCCCCCCCCCATTCAAATACTGATTCCAAACCCAAATGAGGACTTTTTCCCCCCCTTTTGAGCAGGATGGTATATGGATTAGATGAGGAACAGAAAAACACCCTGCTAAACAAACCAACTCACAAAACCTTGTCCTGTGCATGAATTGGAGGGGAGATATGCATCTACTCAAACTCTTACGTTTAGCTTGCTGGCAATGCAAATATATATTGAAATCTATCGCTTGCTGTTGACCTGCTATGAACAGGAGATCAGGCCATACAGAAAGGCACTGACCTCTCATCCTGTGTGAGCTTCTAGAAGTTACTCAGTACTATATGGACACATTTGCTTTGATTTTCCAGCTTGGTTCCAACAGCTGCCTTTGCCAGAATAACTTGTGAGCTGGAAAGAGAGAACAGTCTTACTGCCCCCTACTTCCTGCCAGAGAGGGTCCCCCTGGAACACTTGTGTGTTTTTCTCTTATGAAAAGAAGCGAGGAAGGACGGTAAAGACACAGAAGCACCGTAAATGGCTATTGATAGTCATTTTAATATCTCTCAGCTTTGACCTAGGAGCAAGCTATTACCCATCAGCTGTACTGCACTAAGGACAAAATAGAAACAACCCAGGGCAGTTACTGTGGAGAAAACACCTTGTGCCAACTCTCCATCCTGAGGGAACTTCTGTTCCTAAAGCTTTGAGAAGAATGAAGCAATTAATGTCTGAGAGGCTAGAGTGGATATTGCTCATTAAGGTGTACTTCATGTATATTTCTCCTGTTGTATTTGTGACTAACATTGGCCCCTGGGGGCTACCTGAGGGAAAAAGTGTTGCTGCTTTAAGCACACTGCAAAGTAATGGCTACTGTGGATGCCACAAGAAGCTGGTAATGCAAGGGGAAGGTGTGCGCTGAGTAGGGGAAAGGAAGGAGATTTGGGACAAACTGGCAGTGTGCCTGCTAAATAGGCAGGGAAGCAATAGACATTTCTGCTCAGCAGGTATGTTTGGTGCACCAAATACCCCAGACTGCATCACCTTGAACCTTTTGTTTTAGCCCTGTTCCCACATTTTGAGTTGCCTTTACTTACGAGAAAAGTGTGTCTGGTGTATTTGTGCACTTGGGGATAGGTGTATGTTTCCGATAAAGTCTGCAAGCGAGGTGTGTGTGGGAAATACTGGAAAATTAATGATGCTTCTAAAAGGTTTTTAGTCTTAATGCTCTTCCAGTCTGTTTTTGCTCACACCTGAGGTTCTGCAAATGCTGGGTTTGGTTTTAGAAAAGGCCTAAGTGTTATCTTTCCCATCCTTTCTCTGAAGATATACAAAAATAACAGGAGGGGGGTAGAGGGACATGTAAATTGAATGGATTCAAATTTAGAAACTATTTAAAAGTATTATTTTCATGCTGTGAAGGGAAGAGAGGGAATATATTACTCCAATGACAAAATTGTTTGTGTGCTATTTGGGGAGTGGACAGTGAGCAGCAATACAGGGTTGACACCTCTTCAAGTTAACATTCAATACAAAACATTCCTGGAACCACAGCTTAAATTTGTTCTTTATTTGTGTGAGAAGCCTTTGCTGTTTGTGCTGGAATTTTTAATTAACAGTGAATCAGCCTTTTATGTTAACCTAATTAACAGTGCTTTCAGCCTTTTATGCTAACTACAAGTATGTTCCTTTACACTTACTGTTGTGTCTTCACCTGTTTAAAAAAATACTTGGAAAAAATAGATTCCTTGGCTTGCATCGTATGATGGCTTGTTGGTTCCTGTATGTTGTGCCTATGCCCAGGTGTATTTTCAAGTACATTAGTCTGAAAACTTAGATTCTGCAATTTTTTCATAGCTAAGATTGAAATTTAATGTTTGGTACTTCAAGGGATTTTTTTGTTTCGTTTTGTTTCTTTTTTTAAAAAGCACTGATAAAATGTGGGTGTATATAATAGCTACAGTGCATAAAACTCTTTGTAATGTGCCGTTATGTTCGGAGTCTTGCAGCTGGTATTTTAAGGTTGAAAGGTTTCTGAGAACACACTTCCAAATGTGAACAAGAAGGACAACAGCTTCAACTTTGTTGTTGTAATTCAATGCATGTAACAGTGCCAGGGCAGTGAAGTCAATTCTCTGGCATCTTCATGGTCATTTTCACACACATTTTTCTATCAGAACTATTAAAATGGTACAATAACACTTAGGATGAATGAAAGTTGCAAAATTTTATTAAATATATCAATATGTTAATTGACTTCTGCATTTGGCAATCTGGCTTGTTGCTGTCTGTGGAAGAGGAAGGTTTTCACACACACGAACACTTTGAGAAGGTGTACCATGGTTCCCTTTTTATTTAAGCAGTGTAAAAACTGTAGGTTAAGGTCACAGTGATTATTTTGGTGAAGGCAAAGAAACCTTGAACAGAAGAATGGTAGCTTTTACAGTGAAGTGAGGAGATGGGAAAAGATAGGAAAACTTCACAAACTGGGCTATTGTTTTCCAGAAAAGCAAACACCCTATCAAAACCTAGGCTGTTTACTTGTGAAAGGGAGTTAAAAGCAGGGAGTTCACACCTGATTTAAGTGAAAGAGTGGAGTCTTAAACATTTGGCTCCATCCTTTCTTGATGTATCCCTTTTTCACCTGCTTTTTCTCTTTGCTCTTTCTCATACATTCCTGTTTTCACTGGCTCATCTCAGGAAGGGATTTCCTTTGGTATTCTCCTTTAATAAGAGAGAAAACTAGGTTTCTGGGTTTACATAAATTTATTGTCAGCCTCCAGGCTTGTCTTGCTGCACCTGTAGTTCAAAATGATTTGCCATACACAACTAACGTATTGAGAATACTCTTGCGTTTTATTTTTCTTTTATTATCCGCTGCAATATTTTCTGATAAAGAAACTTTATATTTTCCATGCATAGTCATGGAAGCAAAGAGGATTTATCCTTTCTCCTGACATGGAGGGAAGTCAGAGAGAGAAGAATGAAAGTGGAAAAACTGCTTTGGTCCCCTGCATAAACTGAAATTTTATGTCATTCATAATTACCTTCATGCTCCTAGAAATGGTGCACTTGCTGAAGCTTTGGCATTCTGCAATATAGCAACATCTGATTTCTCTTCACTTTTGTTTCTTCCAAGTATATCACTCACATTTTGTCTCCACTTTAAGCAGTGTGAGTCAAGGCCACTGTCTGTCTCTTGGAATTCTAGTAATTTTACTGAAAATCTCTGTACGTGATGGTGCCTTCCCTGGCAGAAACATGGGCTACAAATAGCAAGAAAAATATATTCCATACTTAAAACAATAAATAGGATTTATGTCTCTAAGCAGAAAAACAGCAACGCAAATTCCCCACAAGAACTAAAAGAAAAATAATCTCCACAGTGTCAGTCTGGTTTTTGCTGTATTTCACGTGTGGTTGCTGGTTTTTACCTGTGTGTGATGAACCCAGAGTTTGGTTTCTTCTACCTTGAGTGCAGTGTTGGTTACCAGGAGGACTTGGAAAAGTCCTTTCCATTTTTCCTTCAAGGACTCAAAATTCCAAGTCTTTACATATATAAAATCCCCACATTGGTATGATTTAGGCATAATTTTTACCACCTCCCTAGTTTTATTTGTGTGACAGGGAAAGGCCTCTGGCCATCCAGAAAATGTACCTTCCAATACCAGGAGATACCTGTACCTTTTCTGTCTGGATAATTCAGAGAAATATATTTGCCAGTAATCTCCAGGTGAATATCCCTGTTAACTGTTCCAGGAGGTGACCTTTTCCTATTTATGGGATGTTTTTTTAAACAAATTGGACATTTCACTGTTATTGATTTTGCTATTTCAGTCATTCACACACTAAGTGCAGAATTTTGGAGACTAGATATCATGGAGAAATCCCCAGTGGGTTTTGTCATGTTCTTTTTCCATTATTTTCCTCATTACATGAGGTGGAACTGTTGGCTGTCCACCATCCCTATTGATTCTTAGTGCACTTTAATATATTCTGAGCTAAGTTATCCTCTGCAGGTATTCAATACTGAATAAGTTGTTTCTGAATAAATTTTTAAAAATTTACATTTTCATTCCCCACCAATAATGTAACCAGGGGATTCCCCTGCTCCCCTCCAGGGCGATTCTTCATCTTCACTTAAGGTCATGAGTTTGATGGTTTGAGGAGCTGGGTTTATGTCTTCCCGATTTTTCCCCAGCCTGGGGACACTCCCTTTTCCAATGCTGTTTATTTGGCTGGATGCACCAGGGCATATCTCCTCTGAAATATCGTGCATGCTAAGCACAGGAAAACTTCCTTTTTATATATTATATTTTACATGCATATTCATAGGTTTTTCTGAACTCATTAACATCTGTTCCCTGTCCTCTCTGCATGTGTTCTTCTGTCCTGGGGGTCTCTTTGGTGGTCCATGGTGGTTGGTGACCCCAAAGTCATATCTGATTGCCTGGTGAAGTGGTAAAAGTTGGTGTAACTGGGCTGGTTGCTTTCCAGTTCTTCCTACAGTATGAGTATTGTGTGGCTCCATAGGCGAGTTGATTTGAAAAATAAGCATTGCATCAGCCCACCAGGTGCAAATGATTTCTCATCTGGCAACCGTTGGGGAGCGGAAAAAATACGCTCACAGAGGGAAACTTAAAAAGATGGGTTGGATGTCCCTCGTGTATGAACAGTTTGAAAGCAGATTGCTCCCCCTCAACCCTAAAACATCCCATGAGTGTGTTTCCTAAACCAGTATAGTGAATTTAGGTGAATTAACCTCAGTTCTTGAGCAGCTGGGTTTATAATGTGATCTTGCAGAGGAATACATAGTCTGGTTGACTAAAACAGAGCTGTCTAAATAGATTACCTGGCTTTTACACAATTCTGCTTTCCAGTGCAAGTAAGGCAGAGTCAGATGCATTCAGGGGCACAGCATAGGTATAACAGACCTGTACACCTACACAGACCTGCACCACAGGTGTAACAGCCTTCTCCTAAAATGGCTGCAAATCTTCTTATTGTTCATCCAGCTCTAAACACTCTTTTGTCTCTGAAGAGGAAAGAGGGTTGTTTGTACTGTGAGATTTGATGCATCTAACTGAGTGTTGGCTTTTAATTTACACACCTGCATAATCCCTGCAGAGAAGGAGGTGTTCTGAATTGTTCTCTTGGGGTGCTTATCTTCCTCTATTGACTGAGAGACAGGATGTGGAGGGAAGGGCAGTCTTACATTCACGTCTTTGCAACTAAATATATCCCCTTCTCTCCCACTACCCATGCTGATGAATGTTTTATTCAAGCAAACTAATTTCCAGACTTGGAAAAAATATATGAGAAAGCACGTGGTGACTTAAAAAACAAACAAAAAGCTGTCAGGGAGAGCAGGCAAAATGCCATATGTGTTGGTTGAAGCAGTAAAGCCCATGGAGAGAGCAGTAGGGACTAGAATTAAACAGCTTTGAAAGCCATTTCACTACTGGTCTATAAGCTGCAAAGTGGAGTGAAAGCCAATTGTCTTATCTCAACAGCATGAGCCTTAGAGTCAAAGCTGTCTGGGTTTTTAATTGCCACCTGGACTGCCAGCCAGTTTAGTGTTCTCTCACAGAAAAGCATCTTGATTTACCTCTATGGTCGCATTTCTGATAAAGGTGCTTATGCACATCTCTGACAGCAGGGTCCTCTGCAATGCTGAGGATGTGCATCCAGAGGGATCATCAGGAATGCTTTGCACTCAAGAAATTTTTGTTTAGATTTTGTTTGAATTTTTGTTGCTTAACTTTTGTTTGGATCCTCAGCTCCCAATTTTTTGCCTCTACCGAGGCCACTGCTCATCTTTGAATCAAGAGGGATTTGTCAGCAGGACTTTTTCTGGGATGATTGGAAAAAAGCTTACTTGGTTTTAGAAGTGGAAATTCAGGCCCTGAAAATTTTCTTGAAAATTTAAATATTCCAGTTACATTAGAAAAATTGTCTTTAATTGCTTTATTGATTGATATATATGTGCGCTTTAGGAGAGCACACAGGATTTGCCTCAACCTCCCCAATGTTTCTCTGGAACTCTGTAAAAAACAAATAAAGGACTGACTATCTCAGAAAAACTATAATTGTCTTCTCTCACTCCTTAATATTAATATCAGTCAACAATGGCTTCAATGAAACTTACTGATACAATTAATATGAACATTAATGCTAAGTAATCCAGAGGACAATCAAATCCATTAAAACACCAAGTTACAAATCCCTGTGAGACCACTGATATTAATGGAGCCCATTGTTGGTTTAAAATTTGGATAAGTTTAATAAGTTTTGAGTAGCAGACGTGACGCTTATCAGAATAAAAGCTAGGGTCCACTGTGGTGAAGTGGCAGCATTCAGATTTCAAATAGCCTTTTTCTGTTTGAGAAGAACATATCTTTTTTTCCTCTGCCCCAGAAAGAGTTGCATGCCCTAAAATCTGTGCATTTTTGTTAGGATTGCTGTTGTTGTTAATGGGTACTATTTAAATTCTAAAAATACTTGAGCTTAGTTCTATTAATCTCTGTCTTCCTACAGACATTTTTCTTTCATGTGGATGTTTGGGACCATTTGAAAAACTATTTAAAATGCAATGTGAGTAAGGTGCTGCCTCTATAATACCAAGGAAATACCTTTAATTACCTTTTAGATAAAAGCTAAAGGTCTTGATGTCATTTTTTCACAGGCATCTTATTAGCCAGTATGACATGTGGGAAACTTCTGGCTTTTAACAGTCATGTCAAACCAATCTAATTTTTTCCAGTGACAAGGTAACTGGCCTTTGCATAGAAAAAAGAAACATATGTTGAATATTTTTACTAAAGTTTTCTTGTTGATATGCACCATATTCCCACAAGCAAACTAGATTAATACATTTAATTGTAACTAGTAAAAAAGAATTTCAGTAGTTGTGGGACAGAATGGATGAGTAAACAAAGTAGGATGCTTCAGGGATCCATCCTGTCTGAAATGCAATTCGATGTTTTCATCAGTTACTATGAAGACAAAATTGAGGATGGTCCCCTGATTTTAACCTGAGGAACAACTGTGCATGTAGCAGTTCATAAAAACATCTGGGAGGTAGTGTGGATCAGAACCTGAACAGAAGCTGACACTGTAACACAACTGTTAGAAGGAAAAAGGTGAATGAAATGGAAGAGTTGGAAAAAACGTGAGATTCTGAACACTGGTAAAAACATAGCTGGAATGTGGTGGCAAGTTTTGGTTTAGAAGAGAATCACGTGCCTGGCACATGGCAATCCTGCTCCCAGCACATGACAATCATGTGGCAATCGTGCTTGGGTATGATGATAATAAAAACCACTACTCTGATTTTCACTCAGCACAATGTAATTTAGGGAGAGTCCAGAGCAGTAATCCTAGGAGTGCACTGATTCCTCATCTTTGTTTTTACAAAACTGAGGTCACTAGTGGTTAGAACTGACATTTTCCACTCACTCTTCACAGCTGTAGAGTAAGAAAAATGACTTGAAATCACAGCAGCCTACAAAATAGCACAGTTATGCTAAATAACACAGTAATTAAAAATAAATAGCACAATAATTCAAAATAGTGCAAACAATCAAGAATGTTCGTTATGTAATACCCACTCAGGCTTCAGCAGCTCCAGCATTCTGGATTCTGCTCTTTTACTGAACTGCATTTTCAGGATAGATGGTGAAAATGACTTCGCAACATTTATCTCTGATCACTACAGGCAAGTTTTAAAGTATTCTAATGATTTTAACTCCAATGCCTGTTAAGTAATAAGCACTGAAGGACTTGGTTTCCCCTTTACCTGCTGTTCCTCCTTCTTTTAGGGCCACTGCTTGCCATGAAAACACACACACTTTTAACTGTGTCACAAAAAGAAGAGTGACTTGCCTTAAAAACTCTGATTTTAAAAACCAGGCATTTTGCACACATGGGAAATTGGGGAATGGCAAAAAAAACTCCAAAAGAATGGAAAATAATAAAAGTTATTGCTGTAACAGCCACTGGGGAATTCAGTGTTTGGGACATCAGAAGCCCAGCAGATTGATCCCTCTATCACATGATGAAGGACATAAATGAAGTTAAAACTTCCCAGTGCTCTGTGCTTGTGCCTCATCATTCCAATGTCCTTGCTGACCCTCAGAGCTGCTTCTGATGTGGAATTGGAGGATTGGGCAGTCTACCAGCTGGATCAGGGAATCACTTTCACCAGGAACTATGACTTTCATTTATTGCCAAAGAGCAATATATGAAATTCTTTTTTTTGTTCGAGTGCCAGCAGCGCTCGAACCTGTAATAGGTAGCAAGTCCGCAGGAGAGGATGTGCCAGAATTTTGCTGCTGCTCAGAAAGATGTGAATGATTAAAATTTTTTTTTCTTTTTTTCGTTGAGCAGCTTGCTTTCTTGTTTAGTAAACACCAAGCTAGCCAGGCTGTGCAGTATCACAGTTCACAGTTTAATTACAGAGAAAATACCATGGGTGTGCTGTACCTGCACTAAGGGAAAGCAGAAACAAGAAAAGAAGATCAGTTGAGGCAGAGAAAAAAAATGCTGGCAAAACAGAATAAGGAAAAGAGAGAGTGAGGGACTGGAAGAAATTAAATACAGGAATAAGCAAGATGTCCTCAGTGTTTTTCACCAGAGATTCTATGCCCAAGCTTTGGCTCACACATTAAGTCTAGATAGCGCTGCATGAGATTCTGTTCTTGATGCAGATAAATTAAAGCTGCTTTGCAATTTGGAATACACAAATGTCTCAGCACCTTTTGATAGTGGAGATGGTGAGAAGTGAGAAACAGTCTTGGGTTCTCATCCCACCCCCTGAAGGAGGGAGCTTGGGCACCCTTGCTCATGCTGATCTTACATGAACGCCCATCAATGCCCTCAGCTGCCAGGCATACAGAGCAGCATAACCTGTCTCCCCACCTGTCAAAGATCCAGTAAACTGCACTCAGCTGTCCAGGTGCCAGGCACAGGCATCTTATGGTAGCAGTGCCATGTGAGCTAAAGTCTTGCTTTCCTTTGAACCAGCAGCAACCTCTTCCTGTTTTCATACTATCTGAAAACACGCTGGGAGGATGACTTTGCTAGTTCTTTCAGCTCTCACGGCTGGAAGGGCATTAAGAAGGAAGAGCATTATTTCAGTCGCGTTAATGCAATACATGCTGTCATTGCATTTATATTCTGTCAGGGCTTGAAGTCCGAATTATAAGGTGGATTTTTCAAGACATTGGATGTATCTGCATCAAAAATAAATTCCTTTTCTCTGTGTTTTACTCTTCCTTAGCAAAGTAAGAGTAACAGTGAAAGTAAATAGGTAATAGCCAAAATACTTTGGTCTGTAAAAGGCAAAATATTTTGCTTGGTATGAATCTGAGTTGTTATATGATTTGGGCACAACTTCATATGTTTCCTTTCCACCACAACCACCCCCCACCCCCTCGTCCCTTCATTTGAGTCTTTGAAGAACTGTGTGTCTGTATGTTTAAACCAGTTTTCAGCACTGAGAGCCCCTTTGGTTAAATTATGTGCTGTGTTGCTGTTAAAGTTGTCTCAGTGTTTTGTGGACCAAGTGTAAGTTCAGTCTGCAATTTTTACAATGGTGTCTGCCTTCTAGGATTTGCAAATTATAGTAATATTTGTTAAATTTTTCCTTTGCTCTTGATGATGAGGAAAGTTTTATGAAGACAATTATTCTTCCATCTCTGGTTATATTATTCAACTTTTTCTCTGTCCTGTGTAATTCCACCTACTACAGTCAGCATCCCTGCTCCTGCTGGTACAAGCTGTTGTCCCAGTCTGCTCCAGACTTTTAATCTGTGAATCTTGCTGTTTATTTTAAGTCCTCCTTTGCTACAGTGTCCCTCTGAATGAGCTGCTATTGGCCTTTCTGCCCTGCCAATCCTCCAAATTAATTCCTTTCATTTCCAAATTTCTCTTGTTCTGCTGCTGCAAAGTAGATTGTGTTCCCAATACTATGATTTTTTGTGAGTAACTTTATGCTTTTCATTTTGTCAGTGAACCCCAGCATGGTTCCTGCTGCTTGATTGGATGCCTGTGCTGACCTAGCATGCAGCAGCAATTTCTTCCTCCTGCACTGCTATTTTTGTTTCTTGCCATCTTGATCATTACTAAGTTTTGGGATTTTTTTTTTTGAGTCAGCTAATGCTCATTCATATAATCTTCTTCACCTCATCCGTGCCAATAAACCTGCCATGTTTGATTTGCTCTGCCATTTGTTTGACTCCTTTAGCTTTAAGTGTGCATATATATCTGTTTTATGTGGACTTGTTTTCACTGTTTTCCGAAATGGCTTTGCAAATAATGGCCAATTTCAGCCATATTTTAGAGAAGTAAAGCTATCCAGGAAAATTAGGCTTCTACCCTTTCTGTGAAAACTGGAGCGTTAGAGCAGGATCCTGAAGGAAGTAGTCTCTACACCAGCCTGACAGAGTTCAAGAAGTATCACTCTCAGGCACATGGTGTGACTCTTGGGAACGGTCCTGTGCAGGGGGAGGAGTTGGACTCAATGATCGTCATGGGCCCCTTCCTGCTCAGCATATTCTGTGATTCTATGTGATTCTATTACTGTAACGGAAGGCACATTTTAAAGAAGTTTGGCTAATGTATGTATTTCTTTCTCAGTTGCCAGTATATATGGAATTTGTGTACAATTGCTGTGAAAAATTAATCAAGTTTAATTATACATAGCTGTTTTAAAACATTATGTCCTACATTCTTTACCACAGTAAACAAATTTTTTTTTTTTTCTGAAGGCTTGTTTACTTTATAGACTGCTGTTTCTGTCTTTTTCGCATGTACCTGAAAGCTGGTTTCGACACTCTTCTTGCTTTCTGCTTTGTGGGCTTCACAAGCTGCTGTTGAACAATTTTCTGCTATCCTGATCTAAATAAGTCACTCCCATACCTAAGTATTCGGTATCTCTTTTTTTTTTTTGGAGGGGGGGTACTGCATTTATCACAGTAATTTATTTTTAGCCTTTTTTTTTTCCTGTAAAGAATTTCTGGCTGAATGGAATCTCTCTTCTTTGGCTCTGTCTTTCCAGACGTTATTCTACTGAGACTGTCAATGGAAATGCGTGAAGCTGAAAAGTCTGCAACAGTAAGGAGTTGCTGTAATCCTTTAGTGTCATTCTAGAGGCAATGAGGTCTTTCAGGGGTAAAATAAGTTGACAGTTCAGGCTATAGCTGTATTATGTCTCATCCCTAGGATACATTAGAAAATGGCTTCTGTTTCAGTACAGACTTCCTGGCATGGGGAATAGTGTTGGCATGGGTGACAGCATCCGTTTGGATGACTATATTTCCTATTTCCAGAACTTTTCAGAAAAGCTCTGTCACTGAGAGTTTCTGCTACAGCAGTTTTTATTTTTCTTTGCCCTATGCAAACGTAATTTTCTTTATCATCCATTTATTTCAGTGGTGATTTTCTCCCTGGAAACTTTAAGATCTGCAGTGGGGTCTCTTTAATTGAACGCAGTTGAATGAAACAAAAGGCATCAGGGTAAGGCTGTGCAATGAAAGGACTGTACAACACAGGGCTCTTGCAAATGGAGGTAAGGGTGGTTGGCAGAGGGTATAATGCTTATGAGGGGCAAACCTTATCTCTACTACTAGATTTTGCCATTTCAAATGGTCTGTCGTGTACATCTTCCATCTCCTTGTCTGTGTTAACCTCAAATGTAGACACCTTTTCCCCAAGATTCCCCACTTGACATTTCAGGCAAGAGTGAAACGTTCAACATGTTACCTGTGGGGACCTGTTTAATTATCATTCCCTGCCTAAGTTCTGCCAGGTACTTTCCTCAGCACTGCCTCTTTGGTGAAAGATTATCCTTCATTGCTGAAGGTGGGATTGTTTCAGATATTGTGAAACAGCAATTAAGTATTTCCTGTTTTCTGTATTTTCATTGGAATCATAAGGGTTCTTTCCACCTGAAGTTAGGATGCTTTCTGAAACCAGAGATTTACTAAATATGTTCTTCAAAATTATCATGCTGGAGAGAAATATATAAATTTCATTGAGTGACGCTTGCCTAACTCATGTTTGCTATCTTTTGTCAGTGAAGGAGCTACTTGTCCCCTACCCAGGTTTGAAACCAAATATAACTAAAGTTAACTTCTCTCTTTCTTTAGAAGAATGAATAAATAAAATAAGGGAAATTTATAGTATCTGGCAGTGTGAGTCTCTGAAAGGGATGTTCAAACACTTCCTTGCATGACAATAATTTTTATCACTGTTGACTAATATGTTTCTTAAAATTACCTCTAAATATATCTACAGCAGTGCAAAACCATGCACACACTTACAAAGGAGGATGGGGGAAGAGATCCAGATCTGGGTTATCTGAGGAAAGAGGAGAAAGATTTTTTTTTTTTTTTAGTGCAATACCCAAGAAAAGGACTACAAGAAGAATAAAATTTGATGTGAGGAAGTTTTAAAGATTCACATTGAACCCAGCTGCAATTTTAAGATCCTGTTTTACGCAGATGAGCAGAGTCATATTGGCAGAGTACTAAAGAGAGAAAAGATGTGAAAAAGAAAGGACTTAATAGCATGGGCGAGACTCATGTTTATGACAGCTTCTGAAAGCTCTCTTCCTGTACCCGGTCAAAATAAAATATCCATGCTAAGTTGCCTGAGATACATTCACGTACAATGTAAATTTGAAATGAAGAGTGGCATAAACATAGTACAAGTTTGGCTTCTGTAGGAGAGAAGTTCTTTAATCTGTAATGCAAATCTCAAAAGCTGTATAATGAACATAAAGAGCAACATAAGAAAATCATGTAACTTAAAATTGCTGTGGAGGAATTTTTTTTTAGAATGGTGCAAGTAGGAACAATTTAAAATTACTGCATAGTGCAAAAGATTCTTTTCCATAAGAGTGAAAATTGTGGAATGCTTACATCACAGTTTCTGACAGGACACCAGAAAGAAAATCTGTGTAGTGAATACCCGGAACAGGGATCTTGCCTTTCAGCAACTCTCATGGCCTCTATGGCAGAGATCTGAAGGGGCTGATTATTTCAAGGATGCTCTATGACAGGTAACTCAGCCTCAGACAACTAAAAAGAAACACACAATTTTCAGTTAACTGAGTGTGGAATGAATCAGTCTGTTTTATAGCATGCCCTCTTGCAGTTAGCCTGTGAAAGCTTTCCTAAGGTAGTACGAGTAAAAGTAGCATTTTTTTACAGTGATCAACTATAGTGTGCTTTGTTTTTCCATGCAGAATAGAAAATTTTATTTACAGCAACTTACCACAATAATAATATTTCATCCAGTATTCCACATTCCTCCACCAAGTTATAGGGTAGGGATCTAACAGACACCTTGATCACTGTATGTCCTTTTTACCTGAAATCATCACCTAGCTGCAGCTACATTCTTGCTGTTACGACAGACAGCTTCCAGTGCTGATGCGCTGTCATCCCCAGCAACTGATTTTGGACACAAAGTTGCTCCACTGGCAGAACTGCTGGGAAGGGCAGTAACTCTGGGCCAAGCCAGCAGGCTTGTCGGCCACCTCCGACTGTGTGACTGACCACAGGCATGTGTTCCACCAGAGCTCCTCTCTAGAGAGCTATCAGTCTAGTTCAAAGAAAGGATTTTATCAGCTCATAAATCAGAGATGATTTACATTGGGAATCACAGAAGAAAGAGTGCTTGAAGTGTTAAACAGCAATAAAGATAGGAGGTCTCCAATGAGGAGCACCCCCTGTATGCCACAAGTACCCTGAACAAATTCCTGGTTTTGAGGGAATAATTTTTGTCCTATGCTGTAATGAGCAAGCTCTTGGTTTAGGCCCTGACACGAGTTATGCTGAGAATAAAATCAACAGCATTGGCACAGCTGCAGATAGAATTTGTCTGGCTCAGTGGAAGCAAATCAGGGTGCTGAGGAGGATGCTGAGATACAGCAAATTTTTCCATGCCCTCCCATCGAGTGTACTAGAAGTGCTGTGAAGTGCCCAGGTATTGCCACTAGGTGTTACTCTCTCAAAAAGGAGCAGACTGACTGTGTCTTTGGGTAAACCAAAAGAATATGCGGGAACCCAAGGCGACAAATTATAGCTGGAAACTTTCAGAATTTAAAAGAATATTTGTAGCTTATTATGTATAATTTGAAAATAAGTCATTGTCAGGATTTTCACTACACTGTAATTTGGGAGACAACCAGACTGACAATTGAGGAATAGATGCTATGAAGTTGCAAGGATGAAGATTGGCAGTAGATTTGACAGGGATGAAGCAGCTCATGGGGCGTGGAAGTACCCCTGCAGCACGCAGCTCTCAACCCTTTTGACCGATGATGGAGTTGATACATAATGAACTGAAATGATCTGACAGAGTGTTTAAGTGGCTAATAAAACTCGACTGAAATTTAAAGACTGTGATACCTGAAAAAAATATGTATTGGTGGTTCAAGAAAAAATTATGAATATGGGACAACCCTTTTAGCAAATGCAAGGTTGTCTAAAGTCACATTTTTTCTCTTTGCTCTGAGGAATAAATGGGGAAGAACAGGCTCATGGCTAACTGATTTGGTGTGGCTGATATGCTGCAGCTAATTTTTACTGTAGTGTCTAAGCCCTATCAGTTTAGTTCAAATATTTCACTTACATGTGTGACCTAAAAGAATTTTAAGCAAGTGTTTTAAATTATTTTAGGGGGTTGAGATTAGTAGTTTGTAATATCTTTCCAAGAGTTTTGGTTTTGACAAATTAATATTTTCTAACATTTCACCCTCATCTGCACCAAAAATAATAAGAACCCATCCCTAAAATATTTTGTCAAAAAGATCATTACCAAACCAATCTGACACCGTTTGTGTTGAGGAACTGATACATATAAACAAACTTTGATTCCATGTCACTGATCTGTTTGAAAGCTGGCTCAACATCTGTTCCTGTTTGGCAGAGGGACACAGAATGTACAGATTTTTAAAGCCTTGTAAAATGCTTTCCTATTTATGTAATGATTGATATTTCATTGCAATTAATAACCTGATCAAATTCTTCACCAGAGGTAGGAGGATGAGAGAAGTAAACAGACAAGCACATCTGCTAGTCTTTCGGAGATCCAACAAACTTTTAAATGAGATTCAGACTTGGAACGCCTTTCGAGTTTATTTTCATCCTGAAACCCAGAGAGGATAGTAATGGGCCGAAAGGAAGCACACTGTATTGCCATGAAATGTATCCCAGAGGAGCCTTTACAATTGGTCTATCACCAGTTTCATTAGTCAAATGTTTTCGCTGGAGAAATAATGGGAAGCTGGCTGTTTTCCTAGCAAGTGAATACCACCATCTATGACACATCTATGCTTTAAAATATTTCATCTCACAAATGACAGTAATCATGTAGACATAATCAAAATGGAGCAAGTCTTCTGGAAATACTGTTTAGTAATTCTGTGAGCAAGAAAGATACTCCAAAATATATAATTCATGAAATGGCAGAAAAGTGAAATTTTGAAATGAAGAAAGATAGTAGTTGCCATCTTAAGTGTCCAAGTGTTCTATTCAAGATATTTTTAGCTTGTTTAAATTTGAGGTACATTGTCTTTAAATCAGATATTAAAACTTTGGTATAACTAGATGTTATCTTTCATAAGTTTTGCAGTATTAAAATCTCTATAGGCATGTGTGCTCTGTTCTGTAAGACAATAAATAGACATCCCCAAGCTGATGTTAAAAGAACTCGAAACAGTGCGGTATAGTCACTCCACTAGTCTCATTCATTTGTTGCTTAGCCTGGCAGCAGCTGGTGGAGCTGAGATTGGAGCTGGAATCACCAGCAGCGTTTTGCAGTGTTCCGTGGATGATAGCCCGCTTTGCCTGGAGGCAGGCTGAGATCCCCTGCAAGAAGCACACAGCCCAGAGCTCCCTGTGGAGCCTGCAGCAAAGTTGCTTTGTCTTTTCCAGGGCTTACTGGCTAAACATGGCTAGATGTGGGCTAAGCACCAGGTTCATATCTTTGGTGACACTGGGGCACACAGCTGTGTTCTCAGGCAACTGAAATTACAAAACAAGGGATTTAAAGTTAGTTTCTCCCTTTACCTGAGCTACAGCTGTAGCAGCCAGGACAGCCAGAAAAAAGTGAAGGGATAAAGACAGCTGGCAAATCTTGAAAAGTACTTGTGTAGGTATAAAGAAGCCATTTTGATGATGATGTTTTTGAAAAAAACCCTAACTTCAGTATATGTGCAGTTTAAGTTGACAAATTAAGCAGTGAAAATTGGAAAAGGCCAAGATTTAGGTTGCATATGAGCTCTCATGAATATGCATTATGGCACAATATTTGCTCTCCATAAGTTCTCTCAGTCCCTGTTACTCTCAGGGTATTCTGTAGTGGTTTTGAGCTTGAATCGTTGAGCAAGCAGCAGAGAGTTCTTCTGGGTTTAATTTCTTTCACAGTACAAGTGCAGGGGAAACTGTAAAAGTCTGCACTAGAACAAGTCCAGTATAAAGAGAACTTATTGAGAACACAAATACACAACAGCCTCTGTTGATTGTAGGTGAAGTTATTTTCCCAGAATGCTTATAGTTGTACCTGTTTGAATCTGTTTAGCTATTATATGCATTGCCTCTGCTTTAAATAATAAAAGTTTTATTCAGTTAAGATACAAAGGTTTCCAATCTGAGAAAGCCATAGAAACATGGCTTCCCATTCTTGTTCTGGAAAGGCACAGAACTTGTTTCACGCTATTATCTTATGTTAACAAATATGTTTTGCTTGAGACAAAAACAAGGTTTTCAAAATTTTGGCACCACAGACACAAATTTTTCTTAGATCAGTGAGTGAAAACGGGGTTAGATCCTGTTACGAAATGATTGAATGGAACTTTTTTAGTAATGATATTCCCACAATTTCAACCCTTGAGTATATTTGCAAGTATATATGCTAGTAGAAAAGCTATTTAATCTGTCATTGCCTTCCACAACTAAATTCCTCAGTAGAAGAAAAATGAATGTTTACTAGATATTTGCAGTCTATAATGACAGAAAAAAAATAAAATTAAATTGGAATATTTTGATTTCAAAAGCACAAACAGTTGATGCTAAAAGTAAAAATCATCTTCCGCAAACATGGCACACATCAATTTAAGTTTAATTAAAAGTAACAGCATCGATACCATCTTGATGCTTGTCAGAATACTGAAGAGTTGTTGGCAGATGCTGGCAATATAGCAGTAAATATGAAACTTTACTTGTTGTATAATTTAATTTTTTAATGAAGTCATGCCACTTATAGACTCTTCAGGTACATTCAGGTCCACTGGGTATTGTGTACCCACAGCACAGCATTCGCCAACCTGTTTTCTTAGGTGAAATCTATGCAAGTCTAAAAATAACTCTATGAACATATGTGCTACGGTATTTTGAGGTAACCTTTGTTTTCTCATAACTTAATGTAATAAATCAAAACCGTAGAGCCAAGCACACACTGTGTCAGCTCCTCTTGCACAGTCATGCATCACTTTTCAGTGCAAGAAGGAAATTTCTGATATGAATATAATATATAATCTGTAGAAAGTACTCGTGGTAGGGTTTTAAAAAGAAATAGTAGTATTTGTAAAGAATTTCCCTCTTTAAAAAAACCCCATGTTATCAAAAGGGATGGCTGACAGGAGAGTAACTTTCTATTGAATTTTTTACCACTTTAAGGGCTCTATACTTATAGATCACCCGCTGGGTGGTTAGTAACTGTTCATTATCTTGTGGTTTGTGTTAAATGAGACCAAGTTCTGTTCACCACAAGTCTGTCTCAGAGCAACTTGAATAATACATGGACCTTTCACATTCTTGTGGGTTTTCTTCAAGGTTGAGTGCTCAGCAATTGGAGCCAGTTTCATCATCTGAACAGTAAAGCAAATTGGTATTGAAGCTGAAGAAACACTGCTCTGTTTCGGCATATCTAACATGTGTACTCTGTTCAGTGGGAAAAAGTTTGTCAGGTTATTACTTACAATTATTAAACTGGCTCAAGCATTTAAAATGTGAAAGCAAATTGCTTGTGGAAAACAAACTAAGCTTGTGAATCTTAAAAAACAAACAGCTGTTGTGCTTGACAATGATGGGCTGTGGATGCCAAAGAGAGGCTGTTGCTGATCAGCCTGACGGAAGGACTGAAGGGAAGAAGGAAAATGCAAGGAAGCTGATACGAAGGAGGCAAAAGGAAGGGTTGTGCAGGGAAGTTTAATACATATACAAAGTTGACAAACGCACCACCCATGCCTTCAAAGACCTGTATCTACTTAATTAATGAGTATTAATAGATCTTAGAACAATAACTAATAGCGCAGCAAGGGTGCTATTTGATTTCTGGTTTGTGTGTCTTGTATCTTGACATGGTAGAACTAAGTAGCAAGGTGCCATTCAAAGGTTTAGTTGTTTCAGCAGGGTTTTGCCTTTTTGTTTGGAACTGCTGTAGGCTCATGATATGTCCTTTCTTATGACATCATGTCTTTGTCAATAAAAAAAATCTAAATCTGCAATATAATATTTGTCTGCGGGTGAGTGAAAGAGCAGTCATATAATTTAAAGTTATACCTTTTAGCTGGTTTGCCTCAAGCCAGCTGAATGAGATACCAGAAATCCTCTTAAATTTCTTGAAGACACTTCTCAGTGTATTTTTTTTAAAAAAGGTATTTTTATTAGTGTTATAGATATGAATTGGTGTTAGTAGTATCGCTTATACTGATAAAATATGTGTAGCTAAAAACATATCAAATTCAGTTCAGTCAGGATAAAATAATTTCTAACAGTCTATAATAAATTTAAATAAAGACATGACTTACATTCTTTTTAAAATGATCTGCTTGTCAATTAAAAGTTTTGGATTATGATGCATAGATCCAAACAATGATATGAAGTCTTTGGTAGTAGACTGATTCAGCAGCTCATTGTGTGGGATTGACATTGTGCAGCTATTTTTGGCTTGTCTTCCAGTTAAGTTCTTAACTAATTTCAATTCTTCTCCACATTTGGCCTTCAAATATTCCTAATATCTGTGGAGTGGGGTCTTTCATATGGTAGCAGCCCCAACCACACAAACCAGTGTGTTGGTTTTCTCTTTCTTAGGGTGGATTCTGAATTCAATATATTCTCTGCAGTTGGAGTTTACTGCTAGTCTGATTGATGAGGACAGTGCCACGAGGCCAGGCCAAAACAAAATATACCCATTCACTTCTGGTTTAACGGATGCACAAAAAGCAGAAATAGTGTTGTGTGAGGCTGACTTTTTATCTATCTTTAACAGCAGCTGAAGAGTGTCAGGAGATCAGTCTTTTGCCTCACCAAGAACTCTGACTGAAGGCTTCAGCTTCTTCAACCAAACTAAAACAGTCCACCCGCTCCTGGGATGATTTTTTTAGTAAGTCCTGGCCAGCAAGTAAATAATGAAGTTCATGGTATAATAAGGAAGGGGGGAGCAGGGGGATTCTTAGCTTTATTGCTCACATCTTGGGAAAGAAGAGTTACTTGAAGGGAGATGAGAGCAAAGAACCCTCGTGCAGCCTCTTGGATAGCACTGGTGCTGGTCACAGATGAGGAAGACAGGCCATCTCTGTGGGGAGTGCCAAAACTGGCAGCTTTTTTTGTCTCCTATCAGAAGGTCACAACATAGTGGCGTGATGTATTACATACAAATGCCATATGGCACCTCTTGACAATACTGCTGTAGTTAAAAATAACACCTGAACACCGTAAGACTACTGTGGATTTTAAGAATGTGTTTTTTCAATCTATCTTATTAGAAAATTTTCCATTGCATTTAATGTGATTACTTTCATTGAAAGGAGACAAGCTATGCTTTTCATAATATGTTTCTTACAGTAAGTCACTAGAAGTACTTGAATACAGGAGGTAAATAAACAAACACATCTGTTTTAAGACACCCAGTAATGGCTTTACTGTAAATGATGTCAAGCATAGAAAGACACAAGGTATTCCACTCAGAGTATTTAATCCCTTTCAAGATAACTTTCTTAGGTTAGGCTTAAATGCAGCATGCAAAATGTTAATGCAAGTAATTCTGCTTTTGTTGCCCATGAATTATTCAGATCTGAGTATCTGCTGTGTATAGTCTGCAAGTTCACAAAAGAATCTTATCTAACTACTCTGACAATCAATCATTAGAAGCTTTAAGAAAGTATAATGTGCTCAAGTACTGTAACTCAGCTGATTGCACTAACACAACTCAAAGAGATATATTTGTACTATAAAGATTATTAAGAAAAAGATAGTTATGTGTTATGAAGGCAGGTGTTTTCAAACCACAATTATATCCAGTAAAATAGATTGTCATGCAAAAGTCAGTCTTCTCTAAGTTATATTGTCTTTGCCTCAGCTGAAACATATGCCTTTTTTGAGTGCTTGACATGTCTTGCAGATATAAAAACAACTCATCAACAAGCAGGTCTTTAATAATTAGATAACAATATCTACATGAAGCACAAATTGATTAAGTGTGATGATCCAAGACCTGAATTGGCACATGAAGAAACAGTTGAATGGAAACAGCAGTGAGGTGGTAGGGGCTGGAGCTCTTCTACTCTCCTAGCGAGTGCTTTTCACCTTTCCTGTATTGTCCTCTTTTTGTCTGCTTGCCATTTTCTTCATGACAGAGATGACCTACGACTGCATGCGTCCTGTGGTGCATGGTATTGCACACTGGGTCTTGGGACAGGGGAAGTGTTAAATCATGTCCCTGCAATATGAAAACATAGAGTACAATAGAGATAATAAGAGGGCTAAGAGGAGAGGGGTGTCATCATGGTTTTCTGTTTTTTTTTCTTATCTCTTGTATAACAGTCACTTGTGCAATGTGATGACAGAAATAATTTGGCATGTGGAGTGCACAAGGACGGATGGGTTTCTAGGAGAAAGATGTAAAGGGGAAAGAAAACATAAATGGAGGGAAATGTAGGAAGTTATAAAAAAAAGAACGGATACAAAGTCTATGTTTCCTATGGAAGGAAAAATGACCCTGAAGTTTTTAAGGAAAGTGACTTCAAAACTTTTTCATATCTTTACTCCACATTAAAGATGGGAGAGTTGTCAGAAAAAGTGGTAGCAAATTTGGCACACAGAATTCAAAAAGCAACAAATGTCGTGATCCACTTCTATGCCTACTTCCTAAGCTTTACTTTGAATGCAGCATTGCACATGGCACATTTATAAATGATGGTGGTCATAATGACTTGTCTCAGAACAGGGAAGAAGACTTTTGGGTAGTTTTCAGACCTTTAGAGGTCCTGTGTTCAAGGTGGCCCAGCAGTCTGGTTTGGTGCTCCTTTGGTACCACTCTGCATTCCAGCCTGCTGCAGTAAGCTCCACTATAGCACAGTTCACCTTAATATGAAGGTCAAATGCATTTACCTTGCGGAACAAATGAAAGCCTCAGTCCTTTCAAAAGGTACCAAACAAAGCAAACAGCTTCATGGCCTGCAACCAAGCCTGCCCCTGGTTCTTGGAAGCATGTTCTTATTTGCTGTGTCTGAATACTGGGTTCAGCTAACTGATTTCAATGTCTCAGGTGTCACCATAAAAAATCTCTTTATGTATGCAGGCCAAGGTTGTTTACCTGGTTCTAGTTTCTCTGTATCTGAATTTCTCTGAATAATTTCATAAGGCAGCAAAAGGGTAAGCGAATCACAATTAGTTTCTAGACCTTTTTTTCAATTCAGATGCTGAATGTGTTTTCTGGTTGCTCCTTGTTATCACAGAATCAGCCAGGTTGGCAAAGACCTTTGAGATCATCAAGTCCAACCTATGACCAAACAACCGTCAACCTATGACCAAAGACCTCCCTCTCAACTATAGCATGGCACTAGGTGCCAAATCCAGTCTTTCCTTAAACACTTTCAGGCACAGTGACTCCACCACCGCCCTGGGCAGTCCATTCCAAAGCCCAATTGCTCCTTCTTTCTGTGAAGAAAATGCGTTGGTGCTCCTTCTACTGTGCGTTTATGGTTCATGTAGTGATTTTATGGGGTGTTTCTCTTGATAATTGGAATAGATTTTTCAGGAGCAGATTAAAGATAAGTAAAATTGTCAGAGGCAATATGCAGTAATTGCTCTGTTCTTCAGAGAGCTTAAGAGAAGTGACAGACACTCAAATGAGAATTTCCTTATCCAGGATTTTCTATGAATGTGAGAGATGATAGAGGGGTTAATAGACATGCTCCTTTTGAAAACCACTCAAAAATGCTTCAGCACACAATATTATTACAAACCCCTATTACAGCTCATTTGCTAGTGATGCATAAGTGAGTTAAAAGTGGCTTTGGACATGAATTATTCCTCTTGGTAACATCTACTATTCAAATAAATATTAGACATCATTTGGGCATAAAAAAATGTGGAGGAAGAAAATGGAAACATGTGAAAGAAATATAGAAATATAACTATATGATAAAACTGTAGTAAGAGTGTGACAAGAAGGAGAGTATTAAAGAGAGGAAAAGTCGTAGAGAAGATGGTTATTATTTTTGTTCATTTGTTGACGTCTTATGTGCCTCTCAAGGGACAAGACAGAAACCTGCATCTTCTTTGAACCTCAGCATTATCTCTCTAGCACAAAAGAAGCAAGGGGTTCTTGTGAAAATGAAAGTTCAGTTGTGTAAATAAAAGTCATGTGGATGTGGTTCAGATTGTAAATGACTCCGCTAACGCAGTGCATGACGGCCTTTAGGGATCGGCAGTCTGGAGGCTGTGAAGAGGCCACAGTGCTCACATCAGCCAGGGGAGAAGCAGAGGCTGGAAACCTGTGTTAGAGTAAATTCTCATCTTAAGCTATGATATGTGTGAAAGCTGTCTTTTGCAGTATTAAAGGGAGGCTGTAAAGTGCTACGTGAGTGTAACACTGTGTTCATGTCAGGCTGAAAAACAATCGTCTGGCTTTATAACTTTAATTAACTTGGTCTTCATTTACAAATCCCCCAAGAGTTTGAGGCTGTGCTGCAAATGTGATATCACCAGTTTTTCCACTGCATGTAGTCATGTAAGTTTCTGCATATGCTTTTGATCTATGTATATCAGAACCATATATCTCATGAAACAAGTTGCTGTCATGTTACAAATTGTGGTATTAAAAGAAATCTGAATATCTAGATATATTTGACGCTGTTAAATACCCTTCTTTTATTTCAGAGTTTATCGCTCTGTAGGTCTCTAACCTTTCTTCCTGTTGTCCATATATTGACAGAGACGCTCATAACATTTTTGTCCTTCTAGGCACATATTTTTGTTGTTTGACTGCTTTTGCCTGTTTTAATTTTACCTGCTGCTTTCTTTGTGGCAGGGATTGGGTGTTACTAGCATTCAAAATTACATTCAAGAAATGTGCAAACTGCCTGGAGAGCAGTAGAAAGATGTTGCATCCATATCTTACTGTAATTGAGTAAGATAACGAGGTCACAGTTTTCACCTTGAGTGTCATCAGGAACGCAGGGATGGGGACCGGTACAATTTTCATATGGCTCATGTAATTCTTGAGCATTTGAATGGCTTGTGCAAGCTGTCGGGGGCCTGGACTGTTGGTGTTGGTGGCCAGCCAGTTTCTCAACAATTGCAGGATGTGCACTGGTACCAAGGTGGGTTGACTGCAAGCTGGCATGCGAAGTGCTTATCAATGTTTGAGAGATGGTATGGGCTGTTTGGAGGGGACCTGTCCTGTGAATCCAGAGAGCTCATGCCTGCTTCTGCTTTCATTGCCAGTCTGCTGGGTATCTCTCACTGGCAAGTTGCTTTTCCTGTCTGTGCTGTTGCTGCTGTGGCAGTTAATGTGTCTTCTTTATTAAAAAGGAAGCTTTTGGTGGTATGGATTGTCACAGACTATGCATTTTCACAGACTATGCTTTGTCACAGAGTGTGCATTTGTGCCTTGCTGTCACAAGGCACTGCTGTGAGCTGTCAAAAATCCCAGAGAATTTTCAACTGTCAAAACCTTTTGTAATTCCCTGGCAGAATATTTTTCTGTGGCCATTCTGTCCATTCCTGTTTTGGGAATTTTTCCTGCTTCTTGCCATTCCATCCAATTACCAGCTCCAGTGCCATTATTTTTTTAACACACACATACGGACATACATAAACACATACACACCACCCTCTTCCCAATTTTTTACTTATTACTTCTCATGTGGTTTTCTTTGTTCCTCTCCTCTTTGCGGTAGAAGTGCCTCCCTGCCCTGGTGCTTTTTACCTACTGCCGTGACTTTGCTTTTGAAGGATTATCACAATTCACTAAAAATCTTTTGGGCAGGAAGAAAATTAAAATGGCAGCCAACGACTGCTCAGGTTATAAAGTCCTTTACATCCTGGACTCGGGTGTACTCAGATCTGAATGACAAAACTTGCTCTGTGGGCAAAGGACCCGTCGTGTCTGAGCTGAGATAACTTGATGGAAGCTGATCCAGCTGTTAACGGGCTTCCTTAAGGAAGCCTAATTTGGGGCCTGTTTGTTTCCTTTACTTGTGAAATGGAGTGTGGTGTGAAATGAAGCTGAGGAAAGATAGCTGAGGAAAGTAGGAAAGAATTTCAGCTCCAGCTGGGCTGCCTGTTTTGATTTAGCTTTGAATTTTTTCTTTTTTCCTTAGGTTGACTTGACTTTCCAGACACAGATTTTAGTCTAATCTTGAATTATTTGTAATTTAAATATATTTTAGTTATCATCAGCTGCAGAAGAGCATAGAAGACAAGAAGAAAGAAACGTGCTTTTAGTTCACTGATATTATAAAAGCTGGGGTGAGGACTATTTCACTTTGAAAAAGAACAAATTGGTTTTGAAATTTTTTTTTTGCTGAACGGGAAGTTTGAAAATAGTTGACTTTTAAGTAGATGTGCAGTGTTCTGCTTTCAGGTTTTCTACACTTGGTTTTAAAATAAATGGAAAGAAACGGTTGAAACAGCAGGAAACTTGTCTTAACAGCGCAGCTATATGTTTGATACAGCACTGGAGTCTTAGAAGTCCTGTTCTTCTTGCTGGAAACTGTAACTTAGTGATTTTACCTGAAGTGGAGCGTACCTCAGGAAATTTTAATTTTCAGTTATAATGATGTTTATTACCTATTCAAGTGACTGCTCTCTCCATTTGATGCTTAATGCTTCCTGAGAGAGTTCAGGGACAGAGGTGAGAGAGGTGAAGTTTTTATTGTTGCTGTATGGGTCTGCCCAGGGTGGGATCTGATTCTTTCCTTAGCGGATCAAATACTCTGCTGTGACAGTTCAGGCTTCTCAGGGAACTGCACCTGATAACAAAAGTATTGTATAAATAGACAAACAGAAAACTACCTGCAGGTTGGAAATTTATGTTCCCATCCCTACAGCACATCACTTTAGAAGTGAAAGGCAAGGAATTATCAAAGGAGAGGAAATCAGTAATAACACTTAAAGTATTAGAAATTTATCTAAAAACAGTTTCAGAGAATCATGTGGAAAAGCTTATTCTGGCAGCATGCTGATTGTATATGTAAAGGAGAGAGAGATTGATTATAAAGCTTTAATTGGCAGCCATCTGAGTGAAGTATTTTATTTGGATCTAAGGACTATAAAAAATGTCCCTCCCTAAACAATGGATTAATATAACTTTTCAGGTGTCCTCAAAAAGTTGTTTCTTAGAGAGTGAGCTGCCTCTGACTCCTGTAATAGATGAGAAATGCATGCTCCCGCTTGGACCAGAAGATAATAGGAAAGTGGTATCTGTGGTTTGCAGACTGGCTCTGCTTGCAGAGGGAACGCACCCTTCCTTGACCTTCACACACCCAGCTAGCTGAAAGCACTTGCAGAAAGAAAATGGTCTCTTCACAATAGATCAAGCAAGGATGGTAGGGGCTTTTCAGTATTCGATAGTAGTTACTAATGGAAAAATAACAGCTCAAAATAATTTTCTGAAATGTTTGGATAGAATGAGCATAACAAAGGAGGATATTTATTTATTGAGGCAGCATCAATAAAGTACATTTTAGCAAGATACCCGAGATATGGTGGTACAAAGCTGGAATTTCTGTTCAATGAAAAACATGGGCAGCTGGTGTTTTAGCTATATCTGAAGCAAACAGGAGATTTTTTTAAAAGCTTTTCAAAATCTTTTCTTGTGTAGTTATTTAAAATGGACATATTTACTAATGTGCACATGACATAGTTTCTGAAACTTCAAAGCTGAGTTCTCAAAGTCCTTGAGATTAGAAATTAATGTTTAGGGTTCCTCAGTATATATGGTCTAAATTTCCAGTGCACCCACAGTTTGGTATCACACAGGTGAAAACCTCTGGTGTTCTGTATAGCAGGGGCTACCCTGGAAAAGCAGACTTGGAAAGCCCAAAGACTGTCAGGCTAATTGTCTGGGACCTGTCTTGGTTTTGTTAAACATCAGTGGCAACTTAGGTTTTTTTGGAAAGCGTTTCAGTTTCAGTGACTCCAAATTTTCTGGGTAAATTGGTTTCACCTGAAAAATCCCAGGGTAGCCTGTGTGTTTGACAGACCTTCATCATTTATGAGTACATAAAATACATTGCTGTATGTGTGTTTAAGTTATTTGTATACAGGTTTTGGCCCAATAGTTTGAGCGGACATCTAATTCTGGGGGTTTTGAGAGTTGCATATGATTGCTGCTGAGTCACATCAATGTCAATGCTAGTTCAGCCTTGCGCCCTAAAGAGTAACAAGTAGGAAGCGAAAGAAAGATATCAGTTTCTCTCGTTATCTGAAGCAGAGGCTATGTTAGCTTTCATACAGAAACCATAAAGCCTGATGATGGATAGGGATGTTCCATCTTTGATTAGCTGGAGAATATGCAATCAAAAAAATTTTTTTTCTTATGGGCAACTGCCATCATGAAAGAGAAATATGCCCTGAAGGTACAGAATGGAATAAGCCAACATATAGAGAAAAAATAGAAAACCCACAAGAATGCTTTTATGAAAACATAAGCTAACAAACTGGAATGTCAATTAAGAACTCGTGTGGAAAAATAAAACAAAGACCCAAGATTAAGAAAACAGTGTCCAGTGGGAAAAAGTCTCTCTGCACAGTTGCAATCCGATGTACCCTAAACCACTAGACAACTTAAGGCAGGTCCTGGGTTTCTGTTATTGCCTTCCTGTGGGTCATTAGCTGAAAACAAGGACATCAGAATTTTTGTCTGTTTGATTTTTGTTACTGACACTAACAAGAGAAGAATTCAGCCCTAAAAACTTAAGTCCTGAGGTTCCTCATTTATTTCAGACAGCTCTTGAATCCATCCCAACTTCAGGATAATGCCACAGATTGCTGGTGAACCTCACATTTAGTAGGCGTTTGCAAACCCCTTCCTATGTGTTGGTGATTCTTTCCCCTCCCTTGCAGTTAGTCTGTCTTTGGTTGTTGTTTTACAGGGTTTTCTTGTTAAATGTTTTCCAGCTGGCAGTGAATCATTATGTGCTACTTTATCTGCTTTCCACTGCTCTGAGGGCTTCTTTATTTATTAATAAGAACAATAGCAAACTGAAACGCATGTCCTTTTCAAAGTCATTATTTGCAAGGCACATTGTTCCGGGCCACCTTGCACCTCTGTCATAAATAAAGCCTGTAACAGCCACTTAACATACATACAATGAATAATAAAACCAGCATTCATTTGGCACCGATTTAAAAATATTGGGTTTACACTCTATGCAGATCAGCAGTTTTAACATTTGGCTGAATCTGAATAGGACAATGAATTCCTTTTATCCTGCAATTAAGCCATTTATTTTACACCAGTGTTGCTCACATGACAGAATTTACACAAGATAAAACAAAACAAGCTCAGGAGCTCTCCCTGTGGAGAGGAAAAAGGTTATTTCTAAGTCACCACATTCTGGTTTAAAGCAAATAGTGGGAAAGTAGAAAGTGCTAATGGATTCACATCAATATTAAGAATTAAGAGTTCACTCAGGAAAGCTCAGGCTGTATGAAAGTCATACTCTGGCTGAAGAAATACAATAAAGCTGTAGTTAAGAAAAAAAAAAGATTAATTTCTGCCATTGGCATTTATGATTGAAAAAAAAAATTAAATGTTCTTCCACCCTGCAGAACTCAGCTTAGAGCTGGCAAGGGACCCTAGAAATATTAGGAACTTGTCATAAACTCTCTAGGCTAGACTTGAATATGTCTGGAAAGTTCAGTGCTGTTATTTGTGAGAGAGAAAGAGAACTGGGAACTGTTTCACTGTAGGAAACTTTCACTTCTCAAGTACAGTTTGGAGAACAAATGCCTTAACAGTGGTAGGCAAAAAACATGTTGGGGGAATGACAGCTTGCAGATTTAATCACCAAATGGTCACTGAAAAAAAACAAGAGGAAGGTCCTGTACCCAGGTCTATTTTGGACTTCTAACCGGGCCATTGCAGAAGGTAACCTTGGACCAACTGGCCACATGTAGAGAGTTTAAATTAAATGGAAAATAAAAGTCTGAAACAATATGCATATGACAATCTGAAGTTAGTTCAGATTGTTAATTGTTAGCTCAGTTAGTTAATCTGAACCTGATTGCTCAAGGGTATGAATGCTGAGGAGGCTTTGCTTTTCTTCAAATTAAAGATACAGCAAAATATCTAAACTCCCTGTTCTTAGAAAAAGAAGAGTGTTTTTAGAGGCAGGTTCCAGTTTTAACATCTTCATCCACACAAGAATTTGTGTCTACATTGGCCTCTTCAGCATCACCTGGCAAGTTAGTTAAACATTGAGTTAACCCAACTCTGTTAACAATACAGAATGTATTCAAATTTTAAACTTGAAGGTTGGCTGTAAATAACAGTAAAGGACCTCATTTTTGCTGATATGGGGAGAACCTGTTCTCATTTCCCATTCCCCTTTTTCCATACCTTGTTTAGTGTCTCAGTGGCTATTAAGTCATACAAAGGTTATGCTGAGAGGCAACACTGAACATAATTTTTCCTTTTATTTTCCCAGTTTGTTTAATTTTTATCACAGTGTTTCCCAAGTTATAGTTTATTTCTGGTATCAGATACGGCCTGGGGTCTTCCGACTACTGCTTGCACAATGATTAGGGGAAAAGGTGTAGAAGAAGGGAAAGCACAGGATGTAAAATGCCTCTCAAGGACTTGACTGCCTGCGGTTGCAAGGCTGACTGTAGCAGCAGTGAGGCTTGCACAGCTGTGCATGCAGACTCAGCAGATGTGCTGCATGTTGCTGGAACACACTGTCTGCCTTCTTGCCTCCAAAAATACTTGACCGAGGCAAACTTTATCCTCGTGGGCACTAAAATGTGCCAGTATTTTTCAGATGTGATTTTTATGTCTGATGGCAGGTTAAAGAAAAGGGCTGCTGTGCTGCTCTCGCAAACCTGGGATGCAGGTGTGACATAAACCTTACGCAAGGCCTTCAACGACTTCCTTTTATTCTACCTTGCACACACAAAGAAGCTAATTAATTATCAAACTGGCTGGCATAATTCAAGCACCTGCTCTCAGAAACTTAATAAGTGCAGTCACAGAAACTGCTGTGCTATACAGCCCTCACCACAGACACCCCTCCCATATGTCTTGTTTGTAGGTACTCTATTTTTCACAGAGCATAGTCCTGGGAATCCTTTAGCATTTGTGCTTGGAAACACTTTCTGCTCTCCTAGGGTTCTGTTCCCTGGTGCAGCTCACACTGCTCCTCCATGGCTGGGCAGCGGGGCAGGCAGGGAGTGCACCCCTGCCTGCTGCCTCTGGGCTGGGCAGAGGAACCCATGCCCAGGCAGCCAGCTGTTCTGCTCCTGCCTCCCTGCAAGCCATTGTGGGACCTTGGATGAATTTTTCATGCTCCTTTATCTCTTTGTGCTAGTCCTTTTTTTGTTAGGTTGAAAGCTCTCTGAACTTTGTATTATCTCCCTATACTGTGGTGAATACAACAGAACCCTGAACTCTTTTAGGTGCTCCAGTTTCTGCCGCAATGTGAATAATTGCTAAACTAAGCTCCATATGACGCCATTTATTTTCAAATGCAATTTTCTTATTGAAGCAAAGGGCGACCAGTGTTTCAAAAGCCTCTGTGCTGTGCTATGGCTCTGGTGAGGATATTGTCAAATGTCCCTGAGGGTTTTTACGATTCACCTGTTTCATTTTTCTGCTAGTAAGTAGCTATATACACCAGCTTTTCACAACAGCCGGTTGCTCAAAGACTCTGTTCTTACCAACAGTTGAAAGAACGTTTACACTTACATATGCATCAGGAATAGGCAGCTTGTCACCTTGGATGCCCTGTACTTGTTACTGCTGAGATCGGTCCTAAAGGAGAGTATTAATGACTGCAATAGATCTGGCTGAGGTGGAGTTTGTTTCACATCTCCCAATTACTGTCCTTTTCTCAAAACTCTCATGTTCCTGGGTTTCAGCCCCAAAAAGACTAGTGGGGTGACTCTGTATGCCATACACCCTCCAAAACTTTTCTATAACTCCCTTCCACATCTGGCCAGGGGAGATAAAATACATTGAAGGGTTCATAGATTGAGATAAGGTCTGAGATCACTCAGCAAATACTGTCATGGGCAAAACAGGCTCAATTTTGGGATATTATTTGAATTTATTACTAACAAAATCAGAGCAGGATAATGAGAAGTAAAACAGACCTTAAAACATCTTCCCACCTCCCCTCCCTCCTTCCCAGCTCTATCTCCTCCTCCTCAGCAGTGCAGGGAGGCAGGAAATAGGGGTTATGGTCAGTTCATCACACACTGGTCCTGCCGCTTCTCAGGGAGAGGAGTCTTTCCCCTGCTCCAGCATGGGGTCTCTCCCATTGGAGACAGTTCTTCCTGACCTTCTCCAACATGGCTCCATCTCATAAGCAACAGTTCTCCATGAACTGCTATAATATGGGTCATTTTCCCATAGGGTACAGTCCCTCAGGTACAGCCTGGTCCAACCTGGGTCCCCCACAGTTTCGCAAGTCCTACCAGGAAACGTGCTCCAGTGTGGGCTCCTCTCTCCTTGGGTCTGCAGGTCCGTGCGAGGAACCTATTCTGGTGTGGGTCTCCGCGTAGGCTGCAGGTAGATCTCTAAATCCTTGTTGACCTCCATGAGCTGCAGGGGCACAGCTGCTTCACCACGGTCTGCACCATGGGCTGCAGGCGAACCTCAGCTATGATGCCTGGAGCACCTCCTTCTCCACTGACCTTGGTGTCTGCAGAGTTGTTCCTCTCACATATTCTCACCCTGCTTTTCTTTGGCTGCAATTAAAAATGACAAGAATTTTTTTATTCCTTCTTCTTAAATTTATTATCACAGAGGTGTTCCCACCATTTCTGATTGGCTTAGCCTTGGCCATCAGCAGGTCCATCCTGGAGCAGCTGGCATTGGCTCAGCTGGACATGAAGGAAGCTTCTGGCAGCTTCTCACAAAAGCCACCCCTGTAGCCCCCTGCTACCAAAACCTGGCCATGTAAACCCAATACAAGTATAATGTTTTACAAAAGACCAAGCAGCAATTTTCTTTTTTTAAAAAAAAGCTTTCATGTTGTTGGAGAGATGGGGAATAAGGAATTTTTGCCTTATCTCTGATGTGGTACAAGTGCCAGTAACTATTTTTATGCTCTATATATACATTCACCAGAGATTCTGTAGCACAATCTGTAATGAAAACTGGTAATTCTGTATGGGAAAAAAATACGCAGGTGATTGCATGTCTTTGAACACATTTGAGCTGCTTGACAGTCATGACTCAGTAACATTTTAAAATGCTGTTATGACACAGTGTAGCATTCAGAGAATGTATGTGTTGGTGGTGTTGTTCCTGTCCGTCCTGTGTCATGTCCTTCCCTCCCACAACTTCATTGCAAGCAAAGACACAGAAGAGAATTTCGCTATTTACTTTTGGAAAATAATTTCAGAATAATGTGAGAGAGATGAAAAATATTTTCTATTACGTGGTTATAATTTTCCTTTCCTAAAAACAAGTATAATGCAAGAAACCTGTTCATTTATTTGCATACTACAGGCTTTAAAATTCTGCTTAGAAGTTATTTGCGTGGTTACTGAAATAATGTTGGCATTTTTCTGGTAAGAATATGAGCTGTATTTCTGTGGATCAGTGCTGTGCAAGAGGTGGGGGGAAAAAAATCCAGCAGCACTAGATATATGTGTTAAGTTAAAAATCATGTAAGGCAACTCAGGAAGTAAATGATTGACAATGCTGGCCTTTAAAAAGGCATAATTAGTCTGTAACGTTACCGCCTATTGAGGCTTGTGCTTCCAATTTGTCTCAGGGTGCTGCTGTTTTTGTCCTGTGTCTGACTGCAGAGTCGAAAAGGAACAGGCGCGTGGGATTTGATTGTTTGTACATAGGGAGGTTAACACCGTGCGGGATTTTTTTATCTCCTTCTTGAAGGAAGCTTTGATTATTTTGAACAGGAAGCAACTCTTTAAAGTGCCTCATGTAGGCAAAAGCCCTCCAAACGTGGATTTTTAGTCACCACACAGTTATTTTGTGTTATATTAGGGTGAGCAAAAGAAGAAGGTGGTTTATTTAATTGTGTGAAGAGGTCAGAGGTAGACTATACTAAAAATAAAGATTCAGAATAGTTACCATGTAGGCCAGGACAGGGTGAATACTACATATGAAATGTGACATTTAAGCACAGATAAGGTGTGCTTAGACATTTGGAAATTTGCACTGACTGTCCTAAAAATCCTGAGGATGTGTGAACTGTTAAGTGTGAAGGCCTATGAGCTTTTAATTTAAAAACAAAAAGTCTTCTTTATATTTGCACATTTCCCTAAGAAATCCTCTGTTGCTCTTTGATTTACTTAATACTTCCACCATTGTTTTCTAAGACCTTAGGATTCTTCTGCACAAACTTGTAGTTTTGCCTGTTGCTGAACATTTTCTTTGTGATTCTTGTGATGCCTCAGGGTAGTTCCTACAGCTGTCATTTATGACAGTGTTAACTCTTGCACCACTTTACATTTTGAGAGAAATCAATGTAATCAAAGGCATGTAAAAAAGCGAATGAATTCAAATAGTTTTCTGAAGTTGTAGCTCTTTTAGGGGCCCTATCAGAGAACTTTGAATATGTGAGGTTGATAACACAGCACCTAGGATAAGAAAATTCGAAAACTCAGGAAATATTTCTCATAAGCCTATTGGTGGAAGCATTTAATTCCTATCATATTAATTCTGTTGATATTTTATTCTGTGGTTAGATACATACTAGCCATTTACAATTGTAATACATAATTTGTAAAAGTCAGTGTCATCAAAAATAAAGATCTTTACTATTTTATTTTTTTTCTACCTTTCCATTTCTTGGTCATGTATAAGACCTTTGAAATACCACAGCAAAAAAATCAGCAGGTTCCAGAAAATATGTGAAGAGAGAATAAATTCAAGTGTTAATCTCTTGGAAATAAATGCATAGACTTAAAACACATCATCAAGGCACAAATGTAAGAATCCATACTAAAACTTAAAATTTAAAACAATTTGAAATTGGAAGGTACTGCTTCTCCTCTTGCACAACTTTCGTGGTTCCAAGTTCTGATCGACGTGAGTCTTTCAACTCTGAAACATCATTAACTTGCTTCTTTGAGAGATTTCCAAAGATTGGGAAATTCCAGTATCAAGGTACATAGGAGATAAAATTTTCTTTTCATCATCCAGTTTCTCTAAATGAAAGGATCAGATCTGTGGCATTTCTTTGTGGTTTTGAAGATAGAAATTGCTGTTTCTTGTCATTGTTGTTGCCACTGACAATATATTATAGGAGAAATGAAGAGAAAGGAAGGAAGTTTTATAAAACACACAAGAGATCAGTGGTTGGTCTGGGAATGATGATGTGAATTTTATGCTCATCTTGGAAGGGGTAAAACTGATTAAGAATGTGGCATTATCTAACAAACTTGCAGCTGTGAATTATTTTTTAATAGTATTTAACTATTTTGACAATTTGCAGATACTGAATGAGATGAGCTTAGATTTCTTGTGATAAGCTATTTGATTTTCTGAGTGAAGCAAAGACTCAGTACCATGTAGGCCACTGGAACTGATGACAGCTGGGAAAATTCCTCTTACTGTGATGGGGGAGGGATCCAGAAACTCAAGCACCAGCCCTTTTCCTTTTCTTATTGCTTACTCCACTGCTGCCTAAATTGCCAGCTATAACCTCATTCTTTTAAGGCTGAGGTAAATTGTTAGAAGTGTTTTTCTAGAACATGGGAATGTGACTGTGCACTTTCTGTGCTAGTCCCAGCAGCAGAAAATATCTAAAGTGTATCCCACTGAGAGGGATGTGACTACCATGTGCTTTTAAGTTAAGGAAAGAAGATGCAGAAAATGTTGAGAACAGTTTGTTTCATCCAAAACTTCATTTGTGAAACACGGAATTTTTTAAAGTCTACCAGATGAGGTTGTTGACACAGTGCGTTACAAAATTGTCTGAGAAAGGGAAATGTATTGAAATCTTATGAGCAGTTAGCAGATGGACCAAATAGAGTAAGTTATTTGTGGTAGATAACCAGCCAATGGTCAAAGCAAGGTCATCACAAGAGCTGGTTATGATTTGTAAAACGTGAGAAGTATTTGCAGAATTTGTGATAAGCCATGTTTCTTAAATTGAATCTGGTAGGTACCATGGGGACAAGCCAAATACATATCTTTAATCATGTATCTGAAGCACAAGACAGATTTCCTACTTTTGGTATTTTTGTTTGTTTTTTTTTTTGTTTTCCAGTGCGTCTTTTTCATTTTTTTCCTTTTTTTTCCCATTGTCAGTGAAAGCAACTGCAACATTGTGAGAATATAACAGTGCAAGAGACTTTGGTTAGAGATCTGTGGTTTACTGCCTGAATCTTGACCAAATATAGTGTTCTATTGCACGACTGAGTTCAGTAACCATTTAGTTTATTACTGGTAGGATGAATCTTAATAGAAAAAATACCAGGAAATGAGAAAAGACATGGTTGAGTTTGATGAAGTTACAGAGAGGATACAAAACTGAGTGAGTGAGGAAAAAAAGTGGGGGAAATAATTAAAAAGAGGGAAAATATATACAGTTACTGTACAGAAGGAGAAACTGACAGTGATGGAAAATGCAAGAAATATAGCAAATTTAGGAAGTAAACTGATGCAGAATGAGATGGGAAGAACAATCCTTAACAAAAAATAATCCTATTTTTTATTTTTGTAAAACTTAGTGTGAAAAAGAATAAATTCAATTGTCTGAGCTGGGTGGTTGGATGTTAGGGTGTGGGATGCATGTACTGATTTTTCATACTGAGCGTTTTTGAAGGTAACATGAAAATATTACAGTAGTTGTTGCTTTAATCCCAGATATCCTCAATAGCTATCTGTGAGTAGAATTAATATGTCCATGGTAATCCTGCTTAGATACTGTTTCAGTCCAAATGTATGTGCCCTCACATTTGTCCCTGTGAATTGTCATTTCACCTTCAAAAGTGAAATTTTTTGCACTGGTTGCAGATACTTTTCCAACAAAATCTGCTTGAGGAATGCTTTTCGTGGGAGTTTCATAATATGATGGTGTCAGGGAATTTAAAATAGTACAACTCTTCGAGACCTTCCTCTTTCTTTACTTGATTTTGGCCAGGTGTGCTGGTCTTGCCTGGGATATTTAATTTTCTTCACACAGCTCTTCATACCAGCTCTTCACAGCAGTTTGAATTTATGGTTTGAATTTGTGCTGAAACAGGGTGATGAACGAGAGAGGTTTTGTTACTGCTGAGCAGGGCTTACAAAGAGCCAAGGTCTTTTCTGTTCCTCCCCCCACTCACCAGCAAGGGGTCTGGGGATGCACAGGAAGTTGGAGGGGACACAGGCAGGATAGGTGACCCCAACTTCCCCAAGGGACGTTTCATACCGTATGATTCCATGCTCAGCACATTAAAGCTGGGGGAAGAAGAAGGCAGAGAGGTACATTTGGAGTGATGGCTTTTGTCTTCCCAAGTCACCGTTCTGCAGGATGGAGTCCTGCTCTCCTGGAGATGACTGAACACCTGCTGCCCATGGGAAGTAGTGAATTCATTCCTTGTTCTGCTTTGCTTGCATACACGGCTTTTGCTTTCCCTATTAAACTGTCTTTATCTCTACCCATGAGTTTTCTGGCTTTTACTTTCCCAGTTTTGATGCTTATTCTGACAGGAGGGAAATGATTGAGTGGCTGCGTGGGGCTGGGTTCTGGCTGGGGCTAAACCACAACACCTGGAATGAACTCTTGCCTTGTCTGAAGTTCCCTGAACTTTTCCCTGGAAGGCAGTACACTCACCTGTGTGATGCCCAGCTCACAGAATCTCTGCAATTCAGGTGCATTCCTTGAAACTACGGCCAATACAAACGGTATAGTGTTTGTTTAGGATGTGTTTGGGAGTTGCAGAAACAAGGAACAATTTAGGAAAGATATCCTGGTGCTGTTTCTTCATGATTACTGCACATGCTTTTTTTTAAATTTGAGAATTAAATGCACAACAGTAAAACTATGGCTATGTATGTGAAGAGATTTTTTTGTGTTTCCACTGACCTTTTTAAACTTTCATACAAAACTGACACAAAAACTCTAGGACAAAACACCCAGTTTTAATCTCATGACACCAGTGTTTATACTGAAAAATAAAAAACCAATGCCAAAACTTTAACGCATATACATAATGGTTTATGTGTCCTAAAACGAGAAAGCAAATGCTTCTCCCAATTTATATGTGTAATGGAAATTGTTAAATGATATATTGGGAACTAGGCATGGTGTGTTTGTGCATTCTCAGTCAATAGCTGGGATATGGTGAGCTGAGGAATCAGGACTTGTGGACAGCTGTGTAGCCTGCGCCTGTGCATCCCTAAGAACCAGCACCTGTGCTCTGTGGTTCAGGAGAGGACCATGGCTATAGGGTGCTGAGGTGAGATGGGGCTCTGCCAATGTGGCCCTGCCCTGGGTGTGGGGAGCAGGCAGCCTCCCCCAGCCTCCTGCCCGGCGCTGAGGCGGGGTGGGCAACAGCAGATGGCTAAAGGTGAACCAGGATTGTTTGCAGAAATACCATAGACCTGTAGTTTCAACTGTATTTTCTACTATCTGTTATTATTATTTTTTTTAATTTCTGGGATATGCCTCATTTAATCAATACTTCTCTATTTAACCTGAAACTGAGTAAAAACTGGAATAGAGGGAAAGTAAGAAACCCTGTATATAAACACTCACATTGAATTGTAGACACACTGGCAAAATTCAGGCAGCCCAAAATGAGATGTGACACTTCATCTCTAATTTGTACCAGTGGGAAAATGGATGTGAAAGGATGTAAGTTTGGCACATAGTATCAGCTGGGGTTTGTGTTCCCACACACATCCAAACCTTAACAATAAATTCAGTCTGAAGTTTTCATAAAAAAACCCCAAAACAACGTCTTAAGGAAGTTAATGTGTGCTAAATCTGTGCTCTGTAAAAATTTCAATTTAATAACCACCAGTTTGCATTAATTATTAAATGTAACTTAGTTTACTTATCCATTTTAGGACATGTATTTTGGCTTGTAAACATGTTTTTTTTTAGAAAGCTTGCTAAAAATATATACTTATGATGGACACTCTGCATCTTTAAGTATATAAATCAAAATTCCAATGCAAATCTGTAGCTCTGGTTGCAGTGTAGCAATATGTTTCTAGTACATTAAATACTGGAAAAAATATTTGGGGGGCATTAAGTCAGATTCTGGATTAAATAATTTGCCAAACCTATAGTATCTTTTTATTTTATTATTCTGTCTAAAAATCAAAGCTAGTTTTTACAGACAAAACTAAAAAATCATTAAATAAATAACTATTTTAATAATTTATTTGATTCAGACTAAATCATTGTAATTTTCTCCTTTAATATTCCTCAATTTTCTCAACAGTTTTCATCCCTTTTAATTTTCTTATCCACATATAAAGCCCCTAAACAAGAATGTATTGTAAAATGTTGATTTGGTCTTATGAATGACAGCTCAATACTAAGACACAAACCAAGAGTACTTAATGGTATCAGTATAACAAGTAGTGATAGCTTATTATAAGAGACAACATTCCAGTTCTTTTGTTTTTTTAAATAAAATAATACCTTAATTTATTTGTATTCCACCAGAATGAGTACATTCATTGCAAATTGCATGCACATAAAAGGGAATCCATTTGTAAACTACATAATATCTTAGCAATAAATAGTATTTGATCTAATACATGATGGTAGTGCCTTTCTTGTTAAAACTGCAAGCTTTTACCAAAATGAAACCAAACTCTTATTCTCTTTATAAATATTTTAAATAATTTTTAGGTACATGTTTCATACCAAGTATATAAAAATAGTATTTTTAGATAAATTAAGAGATTTCATTTACATGACAAATAACGTGCAACAACTAAGCACTCTCTAGCAGCTCTATTTGGTTGATTGTCTAGATGACATGCAGCGAATATTGTCCCTTTGCCTTCACAGAACTGACAAAAAGACCAGCAGGACCCACGATCACCTGAAGCAAACAGTGCCATAGATATTGTTTGGGAACAACAGTCAGACACTCAGGGAAAACCTTTGCTTCAATGAACAAAAGCCACCCATGACAGTTCTTTGTGCTAGACTTCCAGCTGCTCTGACCCTCAGGGTCTTTGGACTATCACAAAAGTCTGTCAAACAGACAAGTAAGTTATATTTGTATTCAAAATGGTTTTTTCAACATGCTTCTAGAATCTAGAAATTTATTGGTTTTCCTATACTATGAACCAACATTACCTTTTCTTACTTTCTATAAGTCTGAGTTTTCATAGTTGTAAGTCTCCATGATCACCAAAACACAGATCAAGTAAAGCAATCATGCAGTACTCTCTGAATTTAGAACTGGCAGCTGCGGAACATGCTTTGAGTACCACTTCACTGTTTCTCATACGTCTATGGCTTGGCAATCTTTATCTTTTAGATCCCTTGTGCTTGTCACAATGTGTATTGGGAAATCTGGGGACTGTGCAGAAGTTACTCCGGCTGTTGCTTCCAGGTCCCATGATCCTGGCAGGTTCTCAAGGCTTAGTGAGCTGATTGCTCCTTGGCTAAAGCTCCCTTCCTCTGATCTGCTGGGCAGCACGAGGTGTAAAGATGTCTCTGATGAAGAGCATACTGAAGGAGAAAGGGTTGCTGAAATAGACTGAAGAGGAGTCGGGGTAGTGTCTGAATGGGGAGAGGTGCATCTTAAAAATTGCAGATTGTCTTTCTGAATTACCTGATACTGGGAAGGGGAATTTTGAAGGCCTGTTGTACAATAAAATTCACCATCCATAGAATTTCGTGGGTTGGGTTCAGTCCTTTGGGGACTGCTGCCTAGAGAAGACAGCTCTGTATTCCAAATGTCACATAATGTGTTTCCACGAGAAAGTTGTGCTTTGGTGCAAGTGAAGTTCCCAGCTTGCATATGCGAGCAAGGTTGATGTGTAGTCCAAGCCACTCGAGACTGCAGACTATCCAGTGTAGGACTTCGAGATATGCTGTGCACAGCACAGAATCCTGGAGCCTTCTGAGACGTGAGCAGGTTCTCCAGAAGGTGCATCACATTCTTCATATCCTTACGTAATTGTGAGACTTCTTGACTTAAAGTTGTCATCTGTTATGAAAGGGCAAAATATCACAGTATTTATTCATGCACCATGCCTAAAGTATGCACATATATCCCTTTTTTCCTTCAGCAATGGCAACTTTGACCTATGGCACGGTGTCTCTACATTAAAGAGATACACTCTACTAATGTATATGTGGGAAATAGTCCTTCCAGCTACTTTAATCCACCTGATTTTAAATGATCCTCTGTCTATAAAATACAGTCATAGGGCCAAGAGCTGAGATGATTTCCAGAGGCAGTATGGCACCAATATTTTCTTGACCAATCATTAAATATTTTAAACCATAAACCTTTCTTATTAAACAATTTCGTACTGATGAATTACATAAAAATGAGGTCTTGTGAAATCTTGTGTAGAAATACATGTGACGTATAGTGCTGTCTTCATAGTAAAATAAAAGAAATCCATACTCTAAGTTGTTGTATGCAAGTAGTAGTTATACAAAAATCTTGTGGACTACTACTAAAAACAAAAAAAAACGGGGAAAAGCTGGGACCTAAAACCTGCTTGCTACCTCTAATTATTTAAAAAATAGAAAAGATTGTGAAACAGTTTGCTTCCATGTACTTTCGCGTATGCTTGGAAAGTACTGCATATAACAGACATAGCATAGATTACTCTGGTGTGTGTGCAAAAGGAAGAATCAGATTTTTTATTAGACCTTTTATCTTAAATGCTGAAACTACTGATAGTATCCAGTTGGTTACAAAAAGTACGTGAAATCTTTCCTCAACACTGCTGCTTTGGGTGGGGATCAGATTGGCAAGTTCTGAATTTGTGTTTTAAAGTTGACTGCCATATGAACATTAACGGGGACATTTGCTAGGACTTTATAAGGATGTTCTGAGCAGTGAAAAGTCTAGTTCAAACATAAAAGTAACCCAGTCACCATTTCAAATGGTAGAAATTAAATTTGTCTCCATGATAGCTCTCAATCTATTTTAGGTCAAAGCACTGTCATTATCATTAAAATAGTTTCTCTTACTGATGCTACTCTGTTGAAAAAAAGACATGACTGCACATTCTTCTTCAAGCCATGTATCAAAAAGAAAAAATGCTAATTCAGGGGTCCTTTCTTTGACCTCAGATAAAGACACCACTGATTAGATGACCTGCACAGATTAATTTTCATATAAGCAGAAGTAGAAATACAATTTTCATTTTTCTGGCAGGATAGTTCTGAAGAAATCTGCTTGAAAGACATTTCAGGCTGAGTTTGATTCTGTTAATACAGGCACAACAATTATAAAGAATTTCAGAGAAGAAAGTAGGAAGCTCTAATACAGCTCCTATAGATCTATTCATTTTTCTGAGCAAAGAGGTCAAACCCAGTATATTGTTTAATAGTTTTATAATGCTCACACTGCCTCTGGAGGGAAAATCCTTAAAGGGAAGAGACGCTTGAGTGGCAGGTGACAGGATCTCTGTGTCTCTGCACTTCTCTTTCTTTCTGCCTTGCTGTCTAATTGAGTCACGGTAGGTAGAAAATAACTATGAGATCCTCTTCTGCCAGCTGAGTAAGCTCTGAATGCTTGGTAACTTCAGTTAATGTGAGGAATTAAATTATGTTGCCAAAGTGTTTTGTGAACAGGCTTCCTGTGGGGTCAGAGCAGCCAGTGAAGGTTCTTGGTACTGTCAGACTGTAAGGAAGCACACTGAGATTTATGGACAAATCAACTGCACAAGAACTCCTGTGTTCTGTTGGAAACTAGGAGATGACATTGCAAAACATCCAAAAGCTTATTTGGGGAGAAAGGGGGAAGACAGACAATCAAATTCATGGGTATCTAGATTGAGTGGTCGTTAGTTCTTTTTAAGATCGTCACTGGCCCCTACACCTAGTGGATACAGCAGTGACTTTCTATGTATAATTTCCCAACTTGCATCAATTTTTCAGGGCTTTCTGCAGCTGTGCAAATACAAACATTGACACTACCTTATGAGTATGCATTTTATCCAAACTATGAATGCTGTGTGAAAATATCTGCAGTTTTAAAATATCTTGTTTGGTTTGATCCATGTTTTTGTTTTCCATTTCTCATCACTTAAGAGCTTTTTAGAAGTTTAATCATCATTTAACATGTTTCTTTTGCCAGTTCATTGAGACAATACAGCAAAAATCTTACAAGATTAAACCTCCAGTATCTGTATCACTATTAATTATCATGTCCCTATATTATTATAGTTCTATACATACATAGCATGTTATTAGTGCTCCTACCAATGCTACTGTTTATGCTATTATTTTTATACCCTGCAGAGGTCTTTGAGCAGATGCAAATAAAAGGGTGTAATAGGGTGGAAAAAAGTCTTATCAGTACTATTAACAATTTCACAGTGTTTGAGAAAGTGCAAAAGAACAGGGATTAAAAGCCAAAGGAATTTCAAGTCTGTGAAAGAGAAATTGAAAGCAGAACAGTTTCCTCCTGAGGGAAAAGGGCTAATTCCTGGCATGCTGGTAAGGCTGCACTCTTTTCAGGAGCTCACTGATTTTTGCTAGGCAAAACAGCTACTGGTACAAATGGTTCCCACTGTGCTAGGCAGACAGCTTTAAAATTATCTCTGAGATCCCAAATATACTTGAAATGCTGCCTTAACACTTCCTAGGACTTGAAAAAGATACCGCAATATTTCCGGATGTAGAAACTGGGTTTTGTACGGATTTAGCTTCAAGTAGCAAGAGGTGTTTCTCAGACTGGTTGAATGAAATGTGCTGATGCCTTTTTAGTAGACTACATTATCAGGAAAGAATATATTCAAAATAGAGGTTAAAATAAAATTTTTAGTAGATTTATTTTGTATTTTCAAATTACTTTGACAGTTTCAGTAGAAAGAGCATTTTTCTTTATTACCAGTATTAAACTGTTGAGCAGTTTGAGTACTTTGTTCCATGTAGTTAGGTAGGAATGGTGTAAGATGATGATGGTGATTATTGCTTTGTTTAAATTATGTTAAACATATTTCTTTGTATTTCCCGTTGTATATTCCAAAGTTTATTTTTTTTAGGAAAAATTTTCAACTGGATTGCTTAGCTCTCATAACTGTTCCTGGATAAATCTGGAATAAGACTTTTTTTCTGATTAGAAGCTGACTCTGATAAATACATTGGTATTTTTTTCTTTCTGTGTTTACTCCCATTTGAAATTCAAACTTCAAACCCAGATATCTTCCCACTATGACTCTTTCTGAACACCTAAGGAAGTGAAGATGAATATTTGCTTCTTGAGTTATGGAAGTTGCATTTTGGCAAAGTGGAGGAGCTGCCTGGCTTGCACTGCATTATGGCAACTTCTCTATTCCCTGGCTTGGTCTTTCATTGTTTCTTTTATTCTGGTTTTTCATTAAGTCAGGGAGACTTTCAGCTAGAATGAGTTGTCTTTGAAGGCTCAGATTGACTAACTGCTGGTATTCTGTTCCTTACTGATTACGTTGTTGAATGAATGAAACGAGGCGTGAGCGGAGACAGACTCTTCACCGATCATCTATCAGCAGCTCTGTGGCCATTGGTATTATGGTGACAGACGCTTCTCATTTAATGGCTTTAGTAATAAAGCTAGTTGCAGAAGGAAAAAAAACCCAGTGCAGCTAATCTGAGTTCAGATTAAATCTATAGGATTTGTGCAATGATATGATGGTTCAGTTCCAGTGAAATAAATCCAGGAATCTGGAAGGTTGTGCAATTGGCTTTACTGTGTAGGAGTAGGAAATTTGCTTGTTTGCTGACTCACTAGCCAGCTCTTTGGTAGTTCCAGTGACCAGTTTGTCTGGGTAAATTAGGACACCAAGATTATTGCTATTAAACATGTAAGGATAAACTAGAGAAGTATAAAGGACTAGATTATTTAAATGTATTCAAGTCAAAAGGGGTCCCATGAAATTCAGTCTAGAAAAGGGGTTCCAAAACTGCAGTTCTAATAGTAATTTGTTACTCTTCATTAAGAGTGAGTCTGGCAGGCGGGAAGGAGGGAGGGGTGCGAGAGGAAAGTTGATTAGAGGTATGGAGCATCTCTCCTACAAGGAAAGGTTAAGAGAATTGGGATTTTTCAGCCTAGAAAAGAGAAGGCTTTGGAATAACCTAATTGAAACCTTCCCGTACCTGAAGGAAGTGTACAAGAAAGGTGGAGGTGGATCATTTACAAGAGCATGTAGTAACAGGACAAGGGGGAATGGCTTCAAACTGAAAGAGAGTAGGTTTAGTTGAGATATTAGGAAGAAATTCTTTACTGTGAGCGTGGTGAAGCACCGGAACAGATTGCACAGGGAAGCTGTGGATGCCCCATCCCTTGAGGTATTCATCCAACCCCCAGGCTGGTCTAGTGGAAGGTGTCCCTGTCCATGGCAGGGGGGTTAGAACAAGATAATCTTTAAGGACCCTTCCAACACAAGCCGTTTCATGATTCTATGACTGTTGGATGTGCAGTCTGCCTTTAGGTTGGCATAGAATCAGGACAGTGACAGCATAATGGTGGCAATAAGAAAATCAGGTTTGGAAATTACTGCTTCAAGGAATTCAGAAACTATCAGGGACAAACTGACTAGCTACTGATTGAGAGCAAATGGACGATTGTGGAAATCCCAGGTGGTTGGGAGAGGAGAAGCTGGCAATATGTACTGATGAAAGGAAACCAGACGTAGTATATATAATATTGGGCAAAAATATTAAGCAGACAATTTCTATAAGCACCTAAAGGAAGAGTTAAAAGAGTACAGGCAACATTACGTTCCTTAAGAATAAGCCATGGCAAATCTATAATTCTCTTCTATAATTGAAAATCTGTTTAAAGTATAAGAAGAAACTTTAGATGTAATATACCTCTTGTCAGAAGACTTCTAAGATGTTACTGTCCACCTGACACTCTTCTAGAACTACTAAGAAAATATGATGGAGACGTAATCACCATAAGCTGGATTCTTACATGATGGGAATGGTTTATGACCAATAGTTTGCTGTCATCCATGGACATTTTAAGACATTCTTTTTAGCACCCTATCCTGATCTGTTTTTATTTAATGTCTAAATGGAATTTATGTTCACTTTTAAATATCAGTAATATGAAATTCAAGAAAGATAAATGTTAAACATTACATCTGAAAAGAAAATGTCAGAGGCATGAATATAATATTCTGCCTATGCAGAGTATTATAGAAAAATGTCTGTGGAGTTCTGCTGAATGAAACTTCGTGGGCATTAATCATACTCGCAGGAAAAACAAACAGCGTATTTTCTTCAATTGAACTCAAGAAGGGGGTTTTCTTCACAAGGATTTACTTAGGCTGCTTGAAATACACTGCAGCTTGAGATTGTGTACTTTGTCAGTGACTTCAAAGATCTAACCAAAGACAATTCAAAAGAAAATTATACCAATAAAGTATTGTAGAAAATGTAATGGGCAAAGAAAGTCAAAAGGAATTTGGTTTGCTGAGATCTGCTGGAATAGCATGTTTCCAGAATAAATTGACTTTAGCAGAACATCAATCAATTTTCTTAAATTCTTCTAGGCAGAAAAGAAAAAGCAGTGAATTTGTGAATTTGCAATCCCACAGACATTAACATTTAGATGTTGGGAAAATAGATCTTATGAGTACAGGAGCATTTTGAAATGCCTATTAGAAATTAACTGTACAATCATCGTCATCTGTCACGGTAGTAAAATTTTTTTATTCAAATTTGAAGTCAGCTTTTGGTGTGCGGTTGATTTGTACACTGCATGGCTGCCTCTTGGTTAATTCCTTTGTCTCAGGTGCCTTTCCACCAAGGAAAAGTGCAAGAGACACACCGAAGTATATGGAAGTTATGCTGTGCATGTACAGTGTGTTCTGCTTAAAAAGAAATAACTTAAGCTTTAGAGCATCAAATATTTTTGTTACCTTCATCAGCCAATACCTACTAAACTAACATTAAAAGAAGAAAAAAGTTAGCTGGAAAGGCTTCTCTACAGTTCTCAAAGTATGAGAGCAGAGAGACAAAACAAGGTAGAAGTTCTTTGGAAACATGAATGTCAGTGCTAAAAGAGAAGATATATTTTTAAAAATCTCGGTATACAAAGTGTATTTATTCTGCATGTATTGTTTAGAAAGCTTTTATTTCTTAATACAAATGATACTTGGTTTTATGTCTTGGCTTTAATGTGAGGTTTACATGGCTAAAATCCAAAATGGATAGATTAGTTTTAATAGTTTTCATCATATGTAAATGTTATTAGTTCACTTTTTGCCATATTTTTCTTGATTGAAAGATGTTTTACAAAGCAAATTACTGGGATAGCCTTGCTGCAAGGTAATTTCTCTCGTGATAATATAGTTATGAACTTGTTAGAAAGAACATGTATTTAATTACTCTAAGTCAAGTGAGTCCATTACACTAACTCTCAAGTTGCAAATTGAACTTTAACACTATATCCCCTATGTAAAACTGAAAGCCTGATTAACTTCACCAAATTTTCTTTAGTGGCCCTGATTATCATCTGCATATATTTTTAATATTAAAAATTGCTTTTTTTCTGTACTGAGAATGGGATTGTTTTTTGGCAGCTGGACTTGAAATACATTTTAAAATAATATATGTATAAAATTTGTGATTTGGAAAATAAACATATTTGTTTAGGATTGTTCCTTTTGTTAGATGCAAGTTAAATGTCCCTGTGAATATATTTTCTCTGTTCTGCATAAGTGCCAGATGCTTAGAGTATTTTAAGTACTTGCATTTAAAAAACCTAAAATTAAAAATAGCTGAATTTCCACTAAGTGCTCCAATGTGGAGCTAAATAGAAGACAATTATCTAGCTCAAAACCTGACCCTATTCATATTTCATCATGTTTGTTTATTTTTCAGTTGAATGGGAGAAATGTGAGAACTGTGTTCATTATACTGTTATAGTACTGTAATTGTGGGATCTACTAATGTGGTAAAGCATGAAATCAACCCCCAGATTTCTGAAGTTGAGGGAGGCTGCATTGAAGCTGGGTTGCATATGAGGAAAACAGGGGACATGACAAAGCAATCTGAGTTTGTCTGCATGCATTGCATGAGATTGCCTTTTTATCTGAGCTCAAAATCATGTACCCATGTTTTTGAATGGAGAATGTGTACATGTGATTAGAGGGGAAAAATATGACGAATTTTGGGTATTTTCTTATTTTAACTGGTCTATGTTTTAAAATAATTCAGATTTGAGTTTTGCAAACTGAATCAGAGTAAAAATATTTCTCTGCCTTTTCATACAGTGGCATTCAAATGATAGAGAGCTAAAAGCCTAGAAGGATACAGGCAATGGGACAGTGATAGGCAGGTGCTTTAATCTAGATGTCTTGGCCATCTGTATATCTCAGAAAATCTGCTTAGTGGTTTCCTATTTTTACTTTAGTAGATATCTATAACTGCATCAGGTAAATGGTGCCTCTGAAAAAATGCTCAGTGCTCAGATACACTCATCTGATCAGCCTTTGCAGACAAATGCTTTGGAGACACCAGGTCAGGTGTACAGATCTCTGCAAAGGAAGGACACAGACTTGTAAGGCAGAATACTCTTCCTGAATTCTTGCTCTGCCTAGTTTGGAGCAGGTCTTTGAATCAAGTTTTCCCCAGCTCAGCAAATGCATAATGCTAATAGATGTTCAATAACCTAATCTTGAAATTATTGCTTAGGTAATTGTGTTTTTGCTGGAACAAGAACCTGAACCCTAACTCTCACCTGCTATATACTGAAGGTACTGAGCTATGATGAATGTCACGCCTTCTTTATTCAGTGATTATTTATACTAAGTGGAAGGGAAAAACATGGTAGGAGATAAAGTAGTCCTATTCCACTCCATCTTGCAATACTGAACTGGAGATAAATTCCTGTATCAGCTTGGATCTCATTCAGGCTCGATGAGCAGCGAGGTTAGGTGAGGGAATGAAGAAGCTGGTTAACTGGCTGAGCAGCCAAACCATGGAGCTGTACAGCAGCAGTTAGGGGTGTGTTCAAGGCTGTCTCACATTGACTGTGCTGACTTTGGAGGCTACTCGCCTTAGAGGAAGTCTGTGCATACATTCCTGCTAAAGTTAATGTCCTAACAAATCTGAGAAGTGAAACCAAGGCACTGACTTCTGTTACTCTCTTAGGTAAATGAAATGTCCTTTGGATTGTGTAGCAAATGCCACATACCTAAAATACTGCCAAGAGCTCAGCTGTATTTCTAAAGTAGGTATGGCTAATTTTGTTGATTTTTCTCTGGGGTACTGTTTTGCTTTGCTTTGCTAACAACAGACTGTATTGGTCTGAATGGAAAGACAAGTCTTTTTTCCCCCCATGAACAGCCAAAATGTTTCTAAGCTGTCTAGTGAACTGTTGTAATACAATTGCCTTTCATGAAAGCAGCTATTTTTGCATTTGTCAATTGACTTCTGAGCACCACTGGAAAATGTACTAATGACATTGTTTACTGCTGTTGGCTACTTGTGACCTGTTTTCTCATATTTTCTTCACCAGGAGGGGACTGCATGTCTTTAATACAGAACTTCATTTCTGACTCTGCTGGTATTTTAACAACTGCAAGTAGTCTGCGGCAACATCACACACGGGAACTTATCACGTTCCCATTACTGATCATCATCAAATGAAAGAATGAGGAAAGCACTGAGTCTACAAATATTCGGTACTTAATACAACAACAAAAAACTACAAGCAACAGCTACTGTGTATCAGCAAGGCTACCCAGAGGCTCATTTGGGTAAGCACCAAGTCCATACTACCAGCTCAGAAACTCCAGCTGGGACATGTTTGAGTACATGTAGAATATGCAGTTAAGCAGCCTTACAGTCAGGCAGTTTTTCCAAGGTAAATTTTGATCTGTGGGAGGACTTGGAGGTTACCCATCCGTCTCTGGGATTTGAGCCCAGAATATTACCTATGAAATCTCAATCTAGCCCTACTGTCTGTTTTATGTTAATGTGAACAAACAAGTTGCATAACATTTTGTTCAGATAGTATTATTAGGGAAAAATTAAAATTGTATGTGGAGAGAAATGACCTTGAACATGTGGAGGTTTTTTTCTTTTTTTGATTAACACATTGCCCTGCTCCAAGATGTATTTATTTATCACTTTTCACCAGAAAAGCAAGGAGAAGCCCAGAACTGTTCCAGTTGAAATGTTTGTTTAATCCACAAGATGCCTGCCTTGGAACATCTGTCACCATGTTATATTTTCCAATTGCCTCTTGTGGGTAGCCACATAATACATCCTCCTATTTTAAAAATTCCTGTCCTTGAAAGGGATAAATCAATATGACCTGTGTGTTTCAAAAGCATTACATAGGAAATATAATTTTCTATCATAATGGTGGTGTCAATGAACATCTTGAACATTTTTTTGAGTTATTTGACCAACTCCTATAAAAAAACCAGAGTTTTGCATGACCCATAGTCAATGGGTGATGAGACTTCTGTCTGAACTCTACAGTTTGACATACTGCCGTGGTTTAGCACAGCTTGGGTTTTAGTTAAGGAAAATCCACCATCTACGGAAGTGATGTTTTTGCAAGGGGCTGTTCTAACTTCCTGCAGACCCGATAAACCCAATCAACTGGCTAGTTTGAATATTGGCAACTCTGTTGAGCCACTTAAGAACCTGAACACGCCTCTGTAAAAACACATTTAAGTAGGAACAAGGCCGGGAAGCTCTCTCTTGCTTCTGGGCTTTTGGACAGGTAACCGGAGTGCCCGTGTGGCCCCCGGTGCAGCCGGGCCAGGCTGGTGCAGCCCGGCAGGTCCGGGCTGGGCCCTGCCCGCATGATCCCGCGGGGCCGGCCCCCGGCGCTGCTCCTGTCCGGACTGGTCCCCATGGCATGGCTCAGCTAAACACCTCAGCTGTTCCTGCTTCATTAGAGCAGCCCCCCAGCGCGGTGGTGCGGGGGCGGGCTGGCTGGGAGAAAAAACCCGGGAGCCACAAGCAGCTTCAGCCGAAACTCCCCCCTGCCAACTGAGGCCGGGACCATGCAGCTGAATCTCATCCAGACGCTGCTCGGCAGAGATCCTGTGGCCACCAGCGAGAGACAAGTTTCAGCTGCAAGGCCCGGGTAAGATTAACCCTTTCAGCGCTGTAAGTTCCCCAGAACAGATGAAACCTGCAGACATCAGTCCTCTCCCAGGTCACAGTAAAGGGAAACGTGAAAGCACATGGAAAAGACACCAAGATAGAGACACCAAAGTCAGTGAAGAAGGAAGAGCTGAAACCCAGAGAGAGGAGAAAGAGGAGATGCTTCAAACTTAGAAGCTGAAATTCTTTTGTAAAGCTTTGGTAATGAACTATGATACATCAGAGTACCCCTTGTGATTTCGTGATAAGCATGGAGGGTAGAGTGTTCAAACTGCAGCCACGAGCAAAGGTACTTGTGTTGAAACAAGCAAATGTTGAAGTAGCTGTGATCCAGTAAGAAAACTGAACAGAGAGAGATAGTGATGAAGTGCCCCCAGGGAAGAAGAAGACCTCTGTTCCTAGAGATGAAGGTGATCCCAGAGATAGATGAAGAGAACCTTTCCTTTTGAACAGCTCATCCTTAAAATGGTACCCCATTAGCTAAGACTGAACCCTCGAAAACAGTTGTGGGGAAAGCTGTAAGTCGAAGGAAGGGACTTTCATATCAAGCAGAGAACCACCCTGGGTGGCTGGTTGTTGTGACATTGAAGCCATGAGAGAACTGTTTCTTGTGGAGATGTCCCCATGGCATAGCAAGAGAGTCTCCTTTCCCTAAGTGAACTGAAGAAAGACTATTACAGAGGTTGTAAACTGACTGAAAAAATCCCAAGTTTTGTGTCTTTACGTTGTAGGTGGGAGGAGGAAAGAGAAGGGGGGGAGGAGAAGTGTCCTGATGGTTTATTACGACTTACTATTTTTTTCTTTTAGTTCTGTTAATAAAGCTATCTTTATATTCTTTAAAGTTTGGAGCCTGCTTTGCATTTCTCCTAATTCTTATCTAACAGAAAGTAAAAGATGTGAACAAAACCACTACACTTAATTGGTATTTCTGCCTGGTTTTGAACTGAACCCCCTACACATCCAATTTAAGTGATGCATTCACAGTAACTAACTAACAATGCACGCACTCTTAGCTTAGGATGTTTAAGTTATGTAACCAAGTTAAGCTGACTCAGGATGAAAGAGGTTTACAAGCCCAATATTTTGTAAATGGGAAATAATAACTAGATTAAGTGTACACAATATAAAAGGAAAAATAAGAAATAAAACTTGATATTTCTGGTAACCAAAGAGCTCAGGAAGGAAGTGAAACTGTGTGGTAGGACACAAATGGTAAATGTTTCCTTATGTGGAAGCATAATGAATTGTCTCTAATCTTTTCATGTTGAAAGACAGAGTAGGCTGGGAACAGATTTTAGTCTTGCAGTATAACTGTGAAGTTAGTCTGATGCTTTAATGTTGTTAGCTAAAGCACTGCAAGGGCTGCATACATGAAACAGTTTAGCCACAGAACATCTCTTTAGTGTTGGACTTATAGTTGATTACAGTTTGAAGTTATTAGAAGGGAGAAATAGAAAGCACCACCGAACACTATTGGCCCTGCATTCCTCAGGTCATATTGCTTGAGCAGGAAGGCATGAACTTCTCTTTCATCCTAAGTAGACACAGGTAAAATGATTTGAAATATTTTATGTAAATTTGAACATTAATGGATTTGCATTTCTTTCAAGGAAATTCTCTAAAAGCACAACACACATCAAGACAAGAAAATTTGGGAGAAGGAACTTGGAGAAACAATGAGAGGAATGAGACAAAGAGAAGCATACCCAGAAGAGACTAAATCCTAAGAAAATCAGATGCACTAACCTCACTTTGGTTTTAGCGCTAACATGTGACACAAATTTTTATCTAGGTTTCATGTAGAAAATTAATCTCAGAATGAGTTAAAAGCACCAAACTGCCCTACATGTAGGAACCTCATCCAGTTTGTAAGCTCATTTATAACACATTTATCATATCTCTTGAGTTTTCTCCAGCATTCCTTGAATCATTGTTAATATCCTTAAACCCCCACAAAATCTTGTTACCTCGTTATTAAGCCTGCTGATCTGCTGTTTGGTCTCTTCTGCTTTGATAATGAGCACAGCAGCACCAATTTCAGCCTCTGAAAATAATTCAAATTCATGAAAATGAGAAGAGTATAATCACTTGGAAACAGTAATGCTATTCTTGCACTTAACCAATGCATTAAATTTAAACCCATTTTGCAGTTGGCTAGAATGAAAATAAAACCATGTGTTTAATGTTCGGTGTATAGTGTATGAGAGAAGTGCAATTAACAAAGTCCATACTGCTCTCTTCAGTCTGGACCTGAAAGGAATGAAAATGACAACCCTGGTACCATCCATGTGACAGCTCAACACTTTTCAAAAATCATAAATATGACTAAACTTTTATTATTATTTTCCTGTTTGGCTTTAAGAGGAGCAATATATGTCCTGGTTTTCTCCATGAAAAAGGTACATAGCTATGTGGGGACTGTTTACTTCTAAAAGAGGGGATACTGGAAACAGTTGCTCTGTCTTTTTTTTGTCTTTCCCCCCCCCAACTTGACAAGTTCCATTGCTTTGTGGCACTATTTTATCAACCTTTTCAGAGTGTAGGCCATTTAAGGCTTCCTAAAACCCCTTGTTATTCAAGGTTTTCACTCTTTAAAATCTATTTACTTCCATACTCCTCCACTTCTCTAAATATCTTTAAAAAAGTTGAGAGCCAAGTTTACACATGGCTCTTAATGAATTGGGGTTTTTTTTTGTTTTTGAGGTTTTTTTCTTATTTATGGCTTGTATTTTTTTTTTAGTTTGGCATTACAATATTTTTATGTTCAGTTTTGTCCTTGTGTTTAGTACTTTCCATGACCAAAGGTTTGGGAGCATGAGGCAGATTCTACACAGATTCTGCAATGTTCCTGGTAAAGTATAATGCATGAAAACCCAGTTCCCTCCACAAACTGTTTTATCATGAGTGTCTGTTAGCAGGAAAACAACAAATGACCTTTGGGACCTTGTTTTTTTTTTTCTACAGTAGCAATTGTGGCACTGAAATGATACTGAGAGTACAAATATATGTTTAATCCATTTATGCCATTATGCTTTTGAGGATCAAAGAAACAAAGGGGAACAAAAAGCACTTATGAAAACAGTTTAAAGAGTGATTTTTCCCAGACAAAGCTCACCTCCAGATGTAGGAGATAACCTGGATTCCTGCCTGAGCTGATCAGAACTGAAGTCAAAGGTTTGGCTTTCCTCATTATGGTTTCCATCCTCAATCCCATCGACAATTCTGTTGAGAAAAATTGGAGTAATGGAACAGTTTCATAAACATCATGTTCATAATTATGCTGTAGAAATTTCTCCTAAAGGGCACATTTTTAAACAATGATAAATTTTTCACAACATTAGTTTAGAGAAAAGCAGAACCTATTATATTAGTATAACTTCTTGTGAGTCAGTAAAAATTAAAATTACTGATAATGGAAGGAATGTGATGCCAAATATTATTAATTGAAGTTTCAAAATTTTCATGACTTTTGCAGCATATTCTGGGTCCAGTCCAAACCTATATGGAACACAGTTTGCTTTTCCTATCTAAAGTAATCTGTTGCTATTCTTTCTTCTGCACAACCTAAAGAGGCTTCACTATGCTCTTGTGAAGCTAAAATCTCCCAGCACATCATCCAGCTCTTATCAGGTTTACTTAGGCAGAGGCTAAACCTGAACATAATATATTTACAAAAACATCTCTGTAAACCTCAGTCAAAAGTGTCATTTCCATGCAAATAGTTATTCTAAATTTGTTTAAAATGAACTAGCTCAGGCAGGGCAATCTTGTTTGCAAATTTGATATAGGAAGATGTGCAGACCAGCCCGCAGTGTCCCAGTTACATTAATAATGGTATTGGATTTGACTACTAGAAAAGGTATTTTTGCCAGTTATTTCTACCCATGCATAGAAATTATCTCTAATTTTCAGTGTCAAGAAAGCCAAAGGAAAAAAAAAAAGAAGCAGTATTTTATACAATAATCAAATCCTGCATGCAAAGAATAGAACACAGGTATCAATACACAGTGTTAAAAATATATAATTATGAATATTTTCTGTTCTCAGTTAAAATAAATTGTGCTGTAAAGAGAACTGTTTTAAAGTCAATGAAAGAGAATCATACAACTGCCAGTTGACTGAAATGAAGCATCGATTTCTTGCTTTGTCCAAGACCAGCTTCATAACATGTCTTACAGTAGGCAGATGAGTAAAATACTAATATGGAAGGGCTAAGACAGAAAGTTCTTAGCCTCTCAGTCATTTGAGATAACTTTTCATTTAATACGGATGTGTTCAAGAAAACTTCTTGACTGGATATGTCTGGAGAAAGAAGGAACAGACAACACAGATATCTGTGATGTATTTGGCCTGAAAGACCCATGCAACTCAGACCTCTGTACACATACCATGTGCTCTAGCCCTTTTTGGCTCTTCGTGTGCATTTAGATATCTGTGTTATGTCTGAGTGTTGATGATGCCAGTTGGATGTTACTAGACTTGACTCCAATCTTAATCAGCCTCTGGTAGAAGAGGAGACTCAAATGTGGTGCAAGAGCAGCTCTGGCCTATACTGCTAACTGCAGCTGAAATCCAGAATGATTACCTTGTTTGAAATTTGCTATAAAACCTGTTTAATGTCATTTGGCCTCTCTGCTTCAAAAGGCAAATTTTAAACACAAATATCCCTTTTGTAGAGGTTTCTAATTATATAAAATGCTAACATTTTAGCTGTCTTTAAAGCACACGGGGGAAAGCTTACTCAGATGTGACTTGGAATTTATAGATGCTACATTCCTTAAAGTGTTCAAAGATTCAGACTAAAAAGAAATTATATTAGCAAAAATACCTAGTTGTGGAGTGCCAGGCTTCTATGTGGGAGATATGTAATGTGCAGTATGCTTATTTATATACAAGGAACTGGCTGGGGAACTACATAACCTAGTAAATTGAAAACATGAGGGGACAAAGGCAATCGGTAAGCCTCACCCATCCCTAAATCAGCTATTGTATAGCCCTGAATTTTCTCCTGAAGACAGAAAAATACACTCTTAGAAGCCAAAAAGTCAGAAAAGATTAACACATGACCTCTTCTATCCAGTTGCTTAGGGCTAGAGTGCACTCCTCTGTGTGGGTCTGAGGAGATTCAATTACATAAATGCCTCCTCCTGGGGCTGCCTTTATTATCACTTATATTTTCTTCCTTTTGGTGCTCTTCCACTTCATAGGCAGTTACGAAAAAGTAATCGGGAAGACCAGGGCTCTATTCTAGAAATTACAATTCTAGCTTCTGTTCCTTGCACCAAGAGCTCTTTAAAAATTTGACCCAGTCTCTGGGCTTTATTGCTTTCACTGTGGGGCACAAAGAAAGAACCTGAAGCACCTGTGAAGAATTCTAGTTGGCTTGCTATAGGAAACATCCACAGTAGAACAAGTTTCTTAAGGAGAAAAGGTGAATTCTCTTGAGAAACTGTGGTTATACACCACAGAACCTCACTGACTGGATATTTCAACCAGCATCTTGTCTTTCCCTTGCCTTCCTTTGCTGTCCAACACCAAACATAAAAGAGAATTTTTACTAAGGTCTTATTTTCTCCTTAATGTTTACAAGGAAACACTTCGGGTTGTTTTTTAAAGTGGTACTAACTTATCAGTTTAAATATTCTAATAATATAAACTCATTCTAGGAAATAACATGAAAATGTTTTGCTTGGAAAAAAAAGGCTGAAAAACATACATCTTGGGCCAATTTTCCAGCCTCTTAACAGGATTAGTCTGCAGTTATAAAATTATGAATAGAAACAGGAAATAATACATGTAAAAATACTTTTTTCATATATCCTTTGGCATCCTTGGGTGCCAATGTCTGGCTGCATAAGTTCAGAGCAATAACGAGCAAGATTACATTTCAGCAGAAAATATGAAAAGTAGCTTTTCACTGAATTACCACTTGTTATGTGAATGATAATGACCTTTACTCATAGCTGACTGAACCAAATTCATAAGAGATCTAGGAAACAAATGAGAAAATATCTGCTATGCATTTCAATTTTGCTTGTGTAGAAGCTGCTTTTCCACATATTATCATCCCTTGTATTGACTCTATTTAGGATCTAGAGAGAGTCCTTTGAGGAGTGACTGATGGAGCTGCGGTGGTTTGGTCTGAAGAAAAGGAGGCTCTCTACAGCTCTCTACAGCAAGACAGGGGTCGGTCTCTTCTTCGGGCAACCTGTTATAGAATAAGGAACTGGCCTCAAGCTGAAACAGGGGAGGTTCAGATTGGAAATCAGGAACAATTTCTTCACAGAAAGGGAGGTCAAGCATTGGAATGGGCTGTCAAGGAAGGTTGTGGAATCACCGTCCCTGAAATGTTCAAGAAACAAGTGGATGTGACACGTAGTGCTATGGTTTAGTTGGCATGGTGGTGTTTCATCAAAGGTTGGACTTGGTCTTGGGGATCTTTTCTAATCTAAGTGATTCTGTGATTTCTATGATTTTATGACAAAACTAAAACTGGTTTGTATCCTGCTACTATTTGAAATGTAGCTGTATCGATAAAATATATGATGGGGGGAAAGGGTTCTATGTAATCTTCCATGTCCTTCTTATGATTACATCTCTAGAGACTGGTGATTTGACAGAGTTAAAAAAATATTGCTCAAGCTGTGGCTATTTCACATTTGCAATGGCAAGTTCCTGAAACTTTCACTCTGCCTCTAACGAATAAAGGAAGTGTTTGAACATGTAAACCACTTCAAATTATAGAAGGCAAAACTTGAACTTGAAAATGAACTGCTGTACCTCCTTGTGTGTATGCTTGTGATGTCTCTAAAGAACTGATCCTAAAACCAGGATTACATTGCAGCAATTTAGAAACAAGTTACATAAATGCAAATAGGATACAAGTAAAAAATTGAACTATTTTAAATTGTACACTAGTAACACCACAATAAACTGTTACGCGATGCTTCTTTGTGTCAACAGACACAGCAAAACAGATTTGCTTAACTCTGTATTTAATGTCTATGTAACTTCCATTATCAGATTTCCTGTCTCTAATGAAAAAACTTCTAAATATTTTCTAAAATTGCTAGGCAATTGTTTTCCATTATAGTCCTCTTCTCCAGTAATTTTTTTGTATTTACATGGTTGTGCTATAATTTCATCTACTTGCTTTCTAAATTTTTGTATCTCTGATAGACTCAGAATGTTTCACAGTGCTATTGTGGGAATGAATATTACAGACAAAATGATACCATAAGGCCAGACTATTTAAATAGCCATTTTTACAGTTGCTCATTTTTTTTACTGCCCTTTTTATGGGTAAGAATACTTTAGTTTGCAGTAAACTTCTAAAGTCATAACATTCTGCGTAGCGTGCGATGGCTCCTACAATAATACGGGATGAACAGAAGTATAAACTATTAAAGAATAACTCTTATAGTGTCAAAATCATGATATTTTTAATAGGAGTTACATGATAGAGAAGAAAATGACCATTTGTAACTATTACCTTGGGCTCAGATCAGGTGGGCCTGTGGTGGTCAGTGATGACAGGTATAATTTAAGGTTTTTCTCCTTCCTTCTGGAGTAGTAATGGAGCTCTGTTTCATGTTTGGCTCTTGAGGGGTTTGAACTGCAAGCGCGGATCGGGGAATGAAAGGGCACAGTTCCTGAGGCCAGCTGCTTCAAGTTTCTCCCTAGGTGGCTTTTATTGCTTGCAGTCTTCTTCTGCTGAGAGCTATTTGTGCTTCGTGTATCAATTGGTGAAAGGGTGCTGCTTTCTTCTTCTCCCTCCTCTTCCTCATCTTCATCTTCCACAATTGAAGGGAGTCTCTTCTTTATATTTCCATTTCCCTTGAGCTCTGTCTAAAATAACAAATAATATATACTAGCATAAAATTCAGAGCCTGATGTTGCAGAAGCAAAAATTTTTCTGGTGTTCATCCGGGAACAAACCCAGACCTAGCACAGCTTTCATTTCTCATTAGAGGGAGCTCATTTGGAACTCATCCGTAGCCTCAGCTATGGCTATATGTGCAGACACAAGAAAAATACAAACAAATTAAAAAAGGTCACTCGTGACACAGTCAGCTAACTCGCTGCAATATGTTTTGTTAACCAAGAAAGAGTACACGACTAGTTCTTACAAGCCATTTGCCATACGTACACTTGAGAAGACTAATTTTGTTTAGCTGAGGCATTATTTCTTTTGAGTGTTATGCTACCAGGATCTTGGTGGTCCACAGAAAAGATGAGGCTGGTAATTCAAATAATACCACCTTTTCGTATGGAACCTTTTATAATGTATAAATGGCATTTCCATCAGTTCAGCTCAAGCCCTGAGCATAAGCCTGTGTCCTTAATTTTTGTAACTGAAGTCACTTCCAGGATGGTAGACAGACTTTTCAGTTCACTCAAAGTCCCATTAATGCACCAATAGTGTGACAGTTTCAGCTTCAGAACTGAGTCAGCAGAAAGTGGAACTACATCTGGTTTTGAAACAAATGCAATTTTAGATGCTTGATGTTGGAACCAGGGAAATTTAGAGGCAACATAGATGAGGGTTCTGTAATTTATGTACTAATTAAAGCACAGTGTAGGAGATCAATGTTATTTTTTTGTGGTAACAAATTATGCTGGTCATGCGTGCTGAGCTATGCCAACATGAACTTCATGTCAGGATCAGACCTTAACTCAGAAATAGTTCCATTTATTCCCATGGTACAACTTACTGTATTGGTAGTAGGTGAATGGCCTAAGGCAGACTCAGGTTCCAGGTCAAATTGACAAGCCAAATGTAATTTTACGGTTTCAAAAAGAGTTTTTGTTGGGTTATTTTTTTTCTTACAGGCTACTCCTCTTAATCAAGCTTGATTAAAGCACTGTTAGCTTTAGATAGAAAACCTCAGATGACCCTGCATAGTCAGACTTCCCACATTCAGGCCAAGTCAGATTGGCTGGGTGGAAATACAGATTTAGGGAATTTATCCAAATATTCTAAGCCCCTATTAGCATCTGTCTAGATGTTTTGCAGCACCGGTTTAATTTTGCTGTGTGTTACAGCACACTTTCACTGAGTGTATGCTTTTCTCTTGGTATATGTTGACAGATTTAGTGAACTGGGACCTTTTCATTTGAGATATATATGAAGAGGTAAGAACTTAAAGCTGTGACAGAAGGGATGTTTTTGTAAAATAGAAAAGCCTTGTTGTCAACTGTGGTAGTCATCCAAAGGCTGTCATGATGATCAAATTGTACAGGACCTGGCACTGATACTGCCTATACTCTATAGAGAATGAGTGTTACTCGCATTCAGAACTTTGGCTTAAGTAGCCATGTATTTAAAATGCAGTTGCTATAGGAGGATATCCAAATTTAGAACCTGGGAAAAAAGAAAACTTAAACTGTTACTCATAAAATGGGCAGTGGCAGAACTATCTTCAGGATGCTATTTAAATTCTCATTCTGAAACAATGGAAGTCTGTTTTCAAGCAAGAAAGGAAGGAGTTTTCAAGCTTTGTTCTGATCTTAATTATGTACATGTTCAAAGTCAAGTTTGGCACAGTTAAAATGTGATCAACATACCTGGGATAGTGTAGGCTTATTGGATAATTTTGATATTACCTGAAAAGAAAAACAAACCAAAAAGGTAGGAAATACATACATCTGCAAAGTTTGGCTTCCAACAGGATACAAACATCTAAACCAAAACATTTATGTCCATACAAGAAAAGACTCATGATAAAATGGCTGTGTTAAATTAAACGATGACATAACACTGAGCTATGGATAATGCTTGCAAACAGGCATTGTGACAAAAAACCATTTTTTATCCTAAATAAAAAGATAGTTAATGAAAAAATAAAGTTTTACTTTAATAAAAAAGTAGGTCAAGACTCCAAACCCCTGAAGGAGTGTAGATGTGTGACAGCATGCCTGGTAGGTTTCAGTGCTGGTTTGATGGAAATGCAGGAACAAGTGCTCTACTTTGGCCCTGCTTAGCTTTAGCTCCAGTGCCAGCCTAGTCTGTACGTGAAGATGAGCTAAGTATCTCCAGCATCTCTGAGGAATTTTCAAAAGCAGTGGTGGGACTGAAGAAGTAGGAGCAAGGTAGTCCTGAGGGAGATAGGTGTCTAACCTATTCAAGGCCATCATATTTTCTTTTCTTGGATTACACAGAAAGTAAAACAAAAGAAAAGGAGGAAGAAAAAATTATGCAAGTTTTACATGTAGCTACTTCTAATAAAATCCACTGGAACTGCTGATTAATATCTGTTATGAAAATTCTGCTGTTTATATGAATGTTCACATCTTGACCATGGGCAAGTCTCTGACAGCCTATATACTGTATTTATAGGAATATTTTAGTCTGCCAGGTAGAATTTTGAGAAATTATTTTCAGCTTTCCTAAAACTACATATCAAGACAAAAAGTGCTTAACCCATCAGTTCATAGCATCAATTTATTTTTCTCCAAACACAGGTAGAAGTTAGGCATTTCTGAAAGTAATTTCAGTTTCTCAGTTTGTTTGACAAAAGTCTTCAAAACTCCTAAATATTCAAATTTTAGGCACAGATTTCAAAATAATAATTGTGTGTGAAGTTTTTTGAATTTAAAATTTTTTTGTTCCTTTACAAGTCTTTCAAGTTAACCTAAAAACTGTTTTGTAGTGAGGGTACTAGTAGTGGTGTAATATACAAATACAGAATATTTAAGTTTTCATAAGCAGAAATCCTACTGCACAACAGCCAAACCAGTAGCAGGTGTATCATTAAATGTAGCAATAACACTCTAATAACCTCCAAACAGAGCAACTGCAATAATTAGGCTATGTAAACCAAATAACTGCTGTGTTCTTGCTGAGTTAAAGTACTAGATGACAGCAGAGGATGAGATGTCAGATACTGAAATCTCACAAGTTGCATTGTAATCTGTGCCAATTGAAGAATGAGTGTCTTCTTCAAGATTCAGGATGAGAGGAAACTAGAAATGTACTAAAATATTAAAGTCAGAATTAGGAAGTACTACTGGCCTGCTTTGCACACAGGTTTAAAATATTAGTTTAAAATAGTGCCCAGAATTTCGGGGCAGCAGTTTGCTTGGCTTCTAGGCACAGGTGCAGTGTGAATGTTAAATAGTAGCCTTAATTAAAATTCCAGGCGAATCCCAATCATTAGCAGCTTCACAAAAAAGGTCTCAGAAAATATGCATTTTCCTCCTGAAGGCTTTAGAAGTGATTTGTCATTTGAAATGTGTATGTGGGTGAAGATTTCCCTGTTTGTTTTGATGTTTTCTTTTTTTTCCTCCTCCCGAGTACACGTTAATCCTGACTGCACATCTCGAAAACACAGACAAAGAAATCATTATATGGGTTTTAAGCTGCATGGCCAGTTGTTAGCACTGTGCCCTTGCTTCTGGACCTCCCCACTGCTCGTCAGCACAGTAGCCACAGCCACCCATCAATCCCTCTCTGCTCTGTATTACCCTGGCTTGGTCACTGCAGCAGGGAGAAACTGGCTGCAGAGGAAATGGGGTTAGTGGCAGCACTTTGTTGCCTTGTGACCTTCCCAAGAGAAGGGTTAAGGAATCTTTGAAGGCAGGTTGCTTTCTGCAAGGAGGGGAGGGATTGTCCTCAGGAGGAAGTATGATAGAAAAGAAGGGTAAGTACGAACACGGAGAACGTGATGTGAGAAGCTGCTGATCAGACTTCTCCTGTTTCCCCAAACTGGCTTCTTTAACCCACTGGGGAAAATTTCAGTCTGAAAATATCGATTTTTTAAAATAAATTATGGACCTATAAACTATCTTTTCCATAGCAAAAAATCCACAGTAAAGAGTGTTTTAATTACTTCTGTATAAATACAGTGCAACCATATTTATTGCTTTTAATTTTGAATACCCTGTCTTGCAGACACAACAGGGGCCTGGGCTTTATGGCTTAGTAGTTGAAAGTTGGCAAAGGAATCTAATCTGTGACCAGAGAGAATTCTCAAGGATTCTGCTTCTAAACTTGTTCCAGCACTTCCTCTCCGTCTCTCTCTCCAGTCTCAGAGAGAAAAGATCAACAAGAGCTTGGACAAAGCCAGTCAAAGTGTAGTAAATTAAAAGTCCTCATTATGCACATAGTTTTATCTCTGTAAAAATGTAGTATCAGAGTAAATAATTAGGAGGTGTCGCCCTAGTTTCTAGGCTGCTACAACCTTTTATTTAAGGCAACACACTAGGCAGTCTTCTAGAAAATGCTCTATTTTTTCCTTCTGCAAAAAGAGTGTTCCAAATAGCTCATATGCCCATCTTTTTAAAATAAGTGCAGCTCTTAAAGGATAAGGACTGCTGAAAGAAAAAACACAGATATTTAACTTAGTATGCTTTGGGAAAAAACCAGAAAGACTGATGTTAGCATGAGTTATGTGAAATACTGTCAAAGAATCTAATTAAATGTTTGATTTCAGCCCTGGTGTCTCTTTATGTCTTTTGAAACCAGCTATTAAATTTAATTTTACAAGACAAAACAAGAGAGATTATGTACCAAAAGCCAACTCATATAAAATTCTTCCATGTATGGAATCATGAATCTATAATAGTCCAATTTTTTAATATCTTAATACACAGATTAAAAAAAAACAGTAAACCTTAACATTATTAGAAGCACAAAAAGAATATTTCTGCATCTGCAAACACTAGTGGTTTGCTGTTGAAAGCCAATGACCCGAAAATTTTTTCAGTGTCAAGAGGCAGTAGTCATTTATAAAGAATCTCTACCAGGAACTGTGGCCAACCCAGGTAATTAAATAATTCAAGATGAATTCCAACAATAAAACCCTAAAAAGAAAATACAGAGATGCAGCTAAATTTGAAGCTAATACAGTATATGTCCAGTCAGTAAATTTGCGTGCTTGGGCTCAATACAATGTTACCAGTGTTTGCTGGGCTAATTCTTGTTGCTTTCACAAAAAGTAGGAATAAAAATGGAAACATAATTTCAATGATTTTCTTGTAATCTCAGTCTCTAAAATACATGAAAAACTCTTTAGATCTAAGGAGTCAAAATGATAAAACACATTTTCAGGAAAGGATTTGAAATCAAACTGAAGTATTAATGTTCTTAGTCAGCATTTGGAAATGGGAAAAGCCCATTTAGGACCACTGGCAGTGTGGGGACAAAAAACCAGAATGCATGCCAGATGTTCCATTCTTTGCAAATTTACTGTATGGTAATGGAAAAGATACAAGTACATAACAAGAGATTATTGTACTGCTGCAAAACTTAATGCCTCACATGTACTCAGGCCTCAGTTTTCTGTAATCAGGAAAATTTTAATGAAATATCACAAGTCCTCTAAATCACAAAAGACTCAATCACTCACAAAGACCTTGTTAGATATAATTGTTTTATACTGAGCAATTTACCATTCCCACCCCCTTTGTTTTCTCTTGTTTTGTTTTTCTTTTTGAGACTTTCTATTGTTCATTGGCTTGTTCCCATATTTTCTCAGGGTTATTCTTATCTCTCTTCCTTGCTTAATGGACAGATAAAGAAAGAGTATTTTGTGGAAGCAGATGTTTTCAGCATTCTCTGATCCTTCTTACAATACAGAGTACATTGAATTAGCAACAAAAGTTGAACAGCAGATCTGTCACCAGCATTTTGTTCTATTGAAACAGTAACTGTGAATTGCCATGAGCTTTGTAATCTCCTGTTAAGCTGTTGTCCTGAATCTTTTGTTTCTTTGTAATTGTTTTAACTTGTGAAGTTGGTACAAATGTTCTGTGACTTGCTGGTTGTGGTTAGCTTTGGATAGGTTTTTTTTTTTGCAAATGAATGCTTTCTTGGATTCAAACTTCTCACATGAGCTTTTATATTTGGTATCAGAAGTTTACTTTTCATATATTTCTATTCATTAAATTTTTTTTAAATTATACTTTGTTTCATTAGCAATACAGGATGCATTGCATTTCTTCTTAAAAAGATGCTACAGAAAGAAAAGCTAATGTCTCTGTCACTTGTGCCACATTAAGAATCAAATAAATGGGAAACATGGATGGTATAGTTAATAATATTTACTTCTATATACTTATGTGCCTCTATCCCACCCCAAAACAGGAGAAGAAATTAGGGTCTCAAGTGCTCTGAAAATGCATCTTTCATAGTAAATCTGTGCCAGTAAGAATTAAAAAAAAAATAAAAATTAAAGAACAGACTATCAATAAGGTGAAAAGAAGACAAAAGAAGGAATTGTTAAAATAGACAATAGACCTGGCACTGACTGTACTGTCTGGCAGGTTATATTTTTGGAAAAGCTTGCAGATTGCTGTGGAAAAAAGATATAGTGGAGAAAGCTTTTTAATACTCTTACAGTTTGATTACAGTCAAGTAAAGACTTACATAATAGAAACTACAGTAAAGGCTAACAGTTTTCAAAGCAATAAAACTTATATGTTTAACTTCAAGCAGCTCTGAGATTTTGAACAGACTCATAAATATTTGCACGATTGGCCCTGGACTGATATTCAGTTAGACTTTTCAGTTTGAGGCTGTAGATACTGTGAAGGAGTTTTGTTTGTATTGTTAGCTTTATCTTTAAATGGAACTTTGTACTACTATTTATGTAAATATGTATATCTAACTTCAGAGAGGCTCTTGAAAAGAAATGAGGGGGACAATGAAGTGGATATTGAAGAATATTCTCCCAGTTAATTTTATTACTGCCAATCACCTGTTTCTAAGCATTCCCAATGTTGGCCAGGTGTTTTGTTAGCTCTCACAGGACAAATCAGTGGGATGAGTGTTAATAAGTGGCTCCCCAAGGAAAGCAATATATCCATGGAGAATTTTTAAGAAAATTGCTTGAAGCAGCATGACATAAAGCCAAACACAGTCATAGAAATTTAGTGTCAATTCTGGACAATGATGGAATGAACAATGAACATAATGTGACTAGCAATGGAATCTGTCTCAGAACAGTTACTATCTATAAAGTACTGAATATACAGTGTATATATATATATAATGTATGTATATACTTATTATTACAGTCATGCTATTATTTACCACATCACTGAAAATTTTCATTTTAATAATGTAATGTAATATAATGTAATCTATGTCTTGGGTACCAAATCTATTTTCAGCAGAACTCTAGTTGCACTTATGTAGGCAGGTTCTGTAGCTCTGCTTTTACTGGGTGAAAGTATAGATGACTAAAAAGAAAAATACGCAGATATATTATTTTTGATATCAGTAAAAACTTTGACTGCATTTGTACACAAATAATTTTTGTTTTATCATTTTTATATGCTTTCATATCTTTGAGCTGAATGGTGGGTCTAGATGACCTTCAGACATCCTTTCCAAGCTCTGCTATTCTATTGTTCTATGATGTTTAAAGAAAAGTTGCTCTAAAAACGTTACCAGCTCAATAACATTGAGAACACACACTTATATCGATGTAAAATGCCAACTTGATACACAACTTGCACAGATTATAGACAGTTTTCTCAAAGACTACACTACATTTAGTTTCACACATTTCAGCATATATCCTGAGGTTATAATGACTCTGCAAGTCATGTAGGAACTTCATCACATAAGCCAGTCTGACATGAACATTATATATCAGGGTAGCCTATGCCCTCAGAACTAATGTTTTATAAAAGACATTGTGGTACTAACATTTCCTTCATTAATTAGTCTTGTATAACCCAGAATAATAAAAGAACAAGTTATTACAAAAACTTCTAAATCTAAGGTCACTAAATCTAAGGTCCCTAATGGATCAGTGCTACATCAATACAAAATAAAAGGAATAATGAAAAAAGATTTAAATCAATTCTCTCTCCAAATTGACATAAAGTTTAGCTATAGTAGGATTAATTCTATTTTCCATTTCTTACAACATAGAGACAAAGATAATATTGTAAAACTTGTATTATCATGTTCCCTAAGGCATATTGAGACATACTGGAAGAAAGTTATCCAGCATGCCTGTCTAATTAAAATAGAAATATGGTTAGATTCCAAGGCAATACTGTGAAAGCCAGGAGCTTTTGCTGTCTAAAATTCTGTTTGACACAGTGTTTTATACCCTTCTCATACAACAGTCTAAAAACATCAATAAGCTGCTTTGCTAGCCTGGATTTTTTTCAACATGTTACCCCTGGGTTAAGCTTTATAATCTGATGCAGAATGTAATAATCCCAGGAAGTGAAATGAATGAGAATGGAGAGTGTTCAAAAGGACTCAAAAGCTAAAATTAGAAGTAAAATTTTGTCACTTAAACATGATAATTCTAGTTATAACGAATTTTTTTTGTATTTGTCAAGAAAGTGCACTTGTGAAAATTTTTTAATAAATAATATTAAACTTTCAATAAATAATGTAAAGCTCATATTTCCTGCCTCTTAATCCATTCACAAAAGTAAAATAGCTGGAATTTGGGAATGGGTCACATAATATGTAACACACTCCCAGACTAACGTAAATAGGTTAATGTCCTCTCCTCTTTGTCTTTTTCCACACCTTGTGTGACTCATCCTTAAAGTCAATTGTCCACTTGTTTTAGATGTAAAATATAAAAGATTTGTAAAAGTGCAAGAACTAATGAAAAAAATAGTAATGGAAAAGATGACAGAATTGCATCCATAAGTTGTGGTGGGGTTGGGGTGAATCTTCTAACTGGAGAATAACCACAGATCAAAAGAATAAAATATTAGAGACAAACACAGACAGTTTAGATGTCTGTGCTGTTATTTTCAAAAATATTAGAATGACTGAAGGCTACAGAAATGAAACAGGATATTATCAGTGAAAAAAGATTCTTCAGATAAAGAATCTAGGAAAGAAAATAAAAAGGCCAACCAGTCTATCCTTTTGAATTACATGTTTCCTTGTCGCATTATTTCTCAGCAGTGTACCGTATTGAAGGATATATTAGAAACACGTCAGTGAGGTGATTATTTGAGGGGTACTGGGGGAAGAGATGGCTCAGAGGCACCACACATCAGGGTCACCAATGGCTGCTAGTAAACAAGCTTTATGAGCTACCAGACTACAAAAAAAGGAGTCAGATCTGGCTTACACTATAGCTCCAGGTCAGCCTTGCCCCCATAGTAAGTGAAGCAGTTAATTGCTAGGCTGAGGGACTGGAGGGAGGACTGACTGTAACACTGCACAGGGAGGAGGCTATTGCAGCAGATTTCCTTGTTTGAAACTAGCATCCCAACTAACTTAATAGCCAAAGATCGACCAAAACATGCTTGCTGTCATCAGTAGAGGTAGGAGACCTGTGAAATATCTTGCAGAGAGCTATGGGCCAGAGCTCATTCCCAAACGACATCTCATCCATTTAATATCAGAAACGAAGTGTAAAAAAGGTGAATTAACTGCCCTGGTTTTGTTTTTGTCAGTGCTTATACCCATCTAGAGCTGCATGACTTGTTCCATAGGAATAAAGAGGTTGAGCTGTGTAAATGACATTTTGCAAGTGCTGCCTTGTTCAAGAAGAGAGTAATTCATTTTGGGAAGAGGAAGAGAGAGAGAGAGAGGGAAGAAGGACAAAACATTCCAATCATCCCAGAAGCACAAATGAAAAGTCTGAGTAGCTTGTAAAATGTGAAAGCCCTGACTTGTATTTAACAGCAGCACTAACTGGGGAGTAGTCCGTGCACAGAGACAGGTAAGAGACCTACTCCGATGAACACATCAGGAATCATGTTTCAAAGTTAATTATATGTTAACAGTTTTAAAATTAGTTTAGTTTTTGACAGTGTGAGAAGCACCTTCATTCCTACACTATAATCACTGAGAAGTTGAGAAGTTTATAGACTCCATATCAAGAAGTATAAAGGAAAAATTAATATATGGTGTCTGTCAGGCAGAAGCAGTGGCTGTTCAGCCATCAGTCACTTAGGGCTTCTACCAGAACAGCTAGAGCAAAGGGAACCACGTGCACATGGAATAAAGAGAAAGACCATAAACAGTTGGTTCACAGGTTTAAAGTTATTTTAGTTGTTTGCTGGGGTTTTTTTAAAGAATAATCATGCAAATAGAGTACTAGACTACTGTTGCCTTAGGTGATTTATTCAAATCTATATTCTACCTGTTGTAATAATTCCTGTATAGAAACACAAAAATTGCTGTTGATTGGTCTCTCAGTTTGCAAAATTTATACTTCCTGACAATAAACACCAGTGAGTTACACCTACAATAATAGTACATGATCCTCTGCCAGACAAGCTATTGGCAAGGGTGGGTGCTTGATATGATGTAAGCACATTTAAAAATTACAAGTTTTCCTCAAAATTATCCAACTCTACTGTTAAAGTAGGACTGATTGACTTTTTTAAGATAAACCACTTTGTTTTACACAGCTGCTGGGTGGTGTGACAAAACCATCTCCTCTATTAAAAAGTTGGTTGGAATTATTTGGGTAATGTTCTATGAAAATTATTTATTATTAAAAATACTTTGCAACATGTGATTGTCCTGTAGTGTGCAGGATGAACTATGATCTAGGTTGGAGCAAAGGAATTGTGACTAAGTATAGCAGTGCAGCAAGAGTTGATTTGGAAATTCATATTTTCAATGCATGAAGTTTATTATAAACACATAGGTAATACTCATGAAATAGGAATTTTTTTTTGCTTTGGAAGTTAAACTCATTGATAAGTAATTATGTGACTGAATTTTCTATCAGGTTTTCTTATCTAACAAAACTTGCCAAGATTAAAAACAACTATAAAAAACATCCCCATGCTTATTTTTTTCCTTTATATTTATAGAGTAGTGAATAGGATAACTTATTTGCTTCTTTAAAGTGAAATACTATTTATTTGCAGACAATAAATGTATTAACAAAATCAGAAATTTCACACTGTTTTCATTGCTGACTCATAATAAACAATCAAATATGTAATAGATAATCAAATATGTAATAGAACAAGTTATTGCTATGTTGGAAAGTAACATTCATAAATTCAGATGACCTATAGTAGAAATCTAGATCTGGAAAAAGCATGAATAAAGACTGAAAACTGAACAGTGGCAAGGCAGAATTTAATCTGTATTTTGTGCTTGCATTCAAAATATTTTTTGCTATTCCTTTTCTGACTACAAGAGCAATGCCACCAGTCAGAACAAAGAAAGATAAACGTCTTCAAACAAGCCAGTTAAAATGACATGAAGAGGAATTACTTATATGCTTTTAAAATACTTAATGCTTAGCTGGAATGAATCGGAAAGCTCAGTATATTTTAGATTAGAATTTGTAGACATTTTTTTCCCAAGCTGTGCCCTCTGTTGTATGCTCCAGAGCTTAGAGCTACTCTCACCTTTACGAACAATTGATTTGGTCAGTTGTCAGATTTTCAATTAGAAAATGAGGAGATAGATTACAAGATCCCTTGTAATTTCTTAGATACTGCTAATAACAACCTGAGCTTTATTATGAGCTATATTAAAAACTTCTCACAACACAGTCATTAAAATTTAATAAATGCTAAACACCAGACTCTCCAAAGGACAAGAATTAATCCCTATTTTGTCAGACAATGCCTTTCAGAGGGAAGGTGGGGGGAGATTCTTTGGTTTTATTGCTTCTTGGTTGCCTGATTGCCTTTTAAAATGTATTTGTCTATTTATTTATTTTATTATCAAGAAGCCTGGCTAAGGGGCAATAGGACTCCATGTTCCCAGCCCAAGGAGGAATATACCACATTTTCATGAAACCTTGTCATTTTGCTTCATTTACACTGCGATGCACTGACAGAATCAATCCTTCCTCTGTTTCACAAACTGAGTGTTTTCATTTTAAAGAGAGTAGCTTCTTCTCTGGGGAGAGGGGAAGGGAAGCTTTTGTGGGAGCCAGAACACTACTTTTACATCTCCAAAAGGAAAAGTAGATTCTTATTTGTTGCAAGTCCTATCTACAAACAAAGATTTTTGACCCTTCGGGAATATAATCTCTTCTTTTTGAAAATGACATGCACTGATAGAGCTTTAGTGAGACCAAGACTGTGCCTGCATGTGCCTTGTCTTCCTTTGGGACTTAATTATAGCTGTGAGGGATGGCATATGTGTCAAGGAGACTTCTTGTTCTTTTTATCAGTGTGGCTTTAGCCAGCCTTTGGTTTTGTTTTTGGTTGGTTTTTTGTTTGTTTGTATTTGTTTGAGGTTTTTTGGGGTGTTTTTTTTTAAAATCTGAATAATGTTGTCTATACTGTAGATTCTTCTGCATGGACATAAGAAATAATCAGAAACAATAAACTCTTATGAAGCCTACAAAGATATTGTCCAAACATTTACTTATTCTGAGTTCTTCATAGGATAATTCAAAGTTATGAACAGCTGCTACTACTCTCTAAATGTATCAAATAACACATTTTCTAGGGCTGGTGGATAACAAAATAACTTCTTTCATACAAATGTATGTGTATAGATGTATCCACATACGTTTTAAGAACCTTCTTCTGAATTCTTGGCTTTATCAAATCAGATATGGGACACTCTCAACTGCCTAATACATATGCAATCTGTAATTCATAGCGCAAAATTATATAGATGGGGTGAGGCTCATGTAAAAATCTGTGTCACTCAGGAAACTATTTCCTTACTATGACAACATAGTCGCAGACATGAAAAAATTGATTGGAATGGCTGAATTGTTTTAATGTCACAACTCCAGCTACCAGAAAAATTAGTATTTTCTAACTGCCCTCAAATATTTGACTACATTTGCAAACATAGGTATGAGTTTATTGATCAAAAGGCAGCAAAGAAAGCAAAGGGCAGAATATGTACAATCAACAAAAAGTCTCTCCTAATTCACATCTTGCTGTGATGAGAATGTATGAAAAGATGGCATAGTAGCACTGCCAATGTGGCTGAACACACATTAATGGTGATAATAATAAATCACTTAGCAATTCCTGGTGAAAGAATTATCACGAGGAACCATAGAAACTTTATCTCTCTGATTTTGTGTCTGTTTCTCTACCTTTTACTCATTAGAGCCTGAAATAGTTGTCATCTCCCATACTTAAAATCTGGGCTTTTCTTCCAAGACTGCTAATCAACACTTTGAATCCGTCTATAGCCAGACAACTACAGTTTCTACTTGTTACTGGGAAACCTGGTTACATCTCCTCCTTGTTTTACTGGAAAGTGACACAACTATGGAAGTCCTTGAGCCTTTTCCACAGTTATACCTTACTTGGATTTTAATGCAGATGGAGCACATCATTATATACACTCTTAGACTTTCAAATGAACCAGGAAAACAAATTTAAAATGTTTCCTTTTTTTGTGTGTGTAGGTAGGGAAGATATGCAATCTAGTGCCAAGTATCCAATTTTGACACTTTGGGATCAGGACACTACAGATGACTTCCGACCTGTTTTTTGTCCACATGCTTCTAATTCAGTTCAAACCTCTGATTCAATTTTGTGTGCAATGAACCATTCCAACAGCACAACAAAGGTGGAAAGGGGATAATGAACCACCAGGACTAAATTCTTATTCATTCTCAGCTTTTTAATGCTGGCTTAAATTGTTAAATCTTCAGCCTACAGCAGATTTGGTGGACTTTGACTGAAAATGCAGTAACATTTTAGGTCAGGACTGAAAGACAGTTCACAAGTCATAGTGGGGAAATTCACGCTATGTCACCCTGCAGTTCAACTGACCCTATATACTGCTGCTGATTCATTTTAAGAAGTATTAAATTCACATTCAGGTACAGATTTGCCGTCATTTAAAACATCCAAGAAAAAGACAGTGAGAAACAGACTTATTCAAATGAATAGATCTACTGTTTAACTATGGAAAAGTTCTCCAAATCCAAAACTTCCATAAAGCTGTGGAAGTCACAGATACTCTGAAAAATAAAATCTCCCTATATTAGGGAGAGGGAATCAAGATACAGTGGCCTGGCTGCCAGACTGTCCCATGACACCATTCCCAAGAAGTAGTGCTGTATCTGTATTTAAACAAAACCAAGAAAGAAGTCATATGAACATACCCACAAACTGTACATCTGAAAACTTTTCTTCTTACTCTTCTCTGAGAGTAACCATCAGATAACTCCAACTGTTTCTGTTTGCAAGTTATATTAATGAAGACAGGGTATTTTCCAGCTGAAGCAAAGTGAGTGGTTGACCAGGCACACTTGCTACTGACATAGATATCTTTCCTCATTTGTCGAGCCCTGTTTTTGTGGTGGTAAAATTTTTGTCTGCCTTATTTGTGCTGTTTGTCCTTATTGATAAGTAAAATGGTTGGATAAGAAATGAGATGCACAGGTATGTTCTACTGCAAGAGAAATACTAGTGGAGGACATAGTTAACCAGAGGATGTAGGTGAAAGTGACACAGATAATCTGTCTTGGATTCTATCTGCCTGTGACACTGGATGCTACTCCATGACAGGTTATTTTATCCTTTAATTTTAAGGTAACAGATTATATCATGAAAATACAGCATATATTCACGAATGCTCTAAATATTTTCTAGTTTAAAGCAGAAAAGTTACTTGGATATGTCCTGCACTGCTTTAAATCACATCCTCCTCAGAAAACCTGAGAAACACTCACCTCCAAGGCTGCTGTAGGCTTGCTCTCAGCAGTCTGTACATCAGCCAGCTGACTCTAATTGGGAAGAATTGTCCCTGAATTTATAAAAACTGAATACAGCTGAGAGGGTGATCCTCAGATTTGTCATCATACAGAAAAGCATGAAACAACAGATTGTGGGAATCCATCAAGTACCATGACAAAACTGTAGAGGGGAATGCAATCATCTTCAAACCCTGTCTTTACATGGAGTTTTTCTCCTTTTCAGATCAAAATTTCCTCCCCAAGGGAAATGTGTTACACAAAATAATCACCAAACTCTCAGAACAGATGTGTACTCTCAGCTGCTGTTTTCATCAGCAGGAAGTTTGGAGACATTTCAAGAGAGAAACAAATGAGAGATCCTGGTTATTTTCCTCTCCAGAAATACACACTTATGTATGGACTCCTTTCTGCTGCAATGGTTTAATAGAGTGTTGCTGTGGAAACACCAAAGTACACCTAATAGGAAGCTATGTAGAAAAATCAGCCCATATATCAAGTTCATTGGGGTTTTGAACTGAAAAGTATTTGGTGCACTCTTCCTTGGCGTTATATTTGTCCCCTGTCTTGATATTATCCTAGTGAAAATTCATGTTTTTCCAATGTTACTTCTCTCTGTGTGTTAGGAGAAACAGAAAAAAAAGGCAAATATCTTAACTGTTATACACCAACTTGAAAGTTTGGCTATAACTGTCTTTAAGCATTCACATGATTAAGTCAGAAGAAGAGACCTGTCATAAAAGCTTTTCACTATTAAAATCTATATATACATTTGTAATTTCTATATAATATCAGTGAAAGTACTTTGGTGAGTCTGTACTGAAGCCTTTCAGGAATGCTTTATCTGGAATTTCTTCTTGTTTTGTTTTTGTTTGGGGTTTTGTTTGTTTTGGTTTGGTTTTGTTTTTTTTTCCAAAATAAAGTACTCATTTAAGTGGAAAACCACATTTTAATTGCAGTGCATGGGAAACAACTGTTTTTCATTTTCATTGTGTGTGATGACATTCTTAACTAAAATTGATAACCAATGATGTATGAAATGAATGTTCATTAGGCTGGCACATGAGCTTCTAGAAAAGGTATGGTTAAAAACCTTTATTTGGACACATAGATTATATAACTATGAGTTATTTTTAGATATAAACAAAAACTATTTAAAAAAATTAAACCATTTTTTCTCATGGATGATGTTTGTTATGGGAAATAACAAGCAGAGAGGTTGTTCAATGCTTGTGATCTGACCAACTGATAAACAATTCATGTAGGTAATATCTGAATTATCAAAAAAATGGAATCAGCAGTTCTTTTAACATAATCTGTGTATTATTTCTTTATTGTGACAAACGTCTGAAAGATTATGATAACTGCAGAGACCTTTAAAGATACTTACATCACTTTCATGGCCTTCTCTTAGATTGTAAGTGAGATCATGCTGTATGTCTTCAACAAACTTGTGAGCATATTCTGGGTAAAGGTCGAGCACTTCAAAGAGACCTTTGAGTATAATACATTGGAGGTCACAGTATGTGAGAGCTTTAACATCTGCATTTGTTTTAATAACTTGATCCCTAATGGATAGGTTTGCTCCAATTAAATCTCCTTTACCTAAAAGAGAATAGAAAAATAATTATCTTCACAGCATAAATTCTTTACTTATTTTTTGAATCATAAAGCTGTTTAACACAATTGCTACACCTGAACCTGGAATCCCATTCTTACTAATGTGTTGTTAAATTAATAAGATTCTAAAGGATCTTAGACTAATTTTTCTTTCTTTTTTTGCAGGTGCAACCTTATATGCAATTAACTGGAGGTACAAAATCTAATTTCCAGACAGGTAACTGGCTGATTTAAGGGAGCAATAAAGTAAATATGAATAAAATGAAAATTACATTAGTAACTAATAGCAGGTGCAATTATTTTTCAAGAAAGCTGTTGTGGGGTGGTTTTGTGTGTGTGTTAAAACATGCAGGTGTTAAGATAACATGTTAGCATCTCTGTTGAGAAGAAAGAATGGCTTAAGAAAGAATTCTTAAGCTGTTGTTTTTTCATTTATGGGGAAGACTACCTTAAGGCACTGGTTGTATTAAAAAGTTCAACAGACCATATATTGAAAAGCACAAAAACTTTATAATTAAAAGCTTCCAAAAACATCTGATCTGAGGTATAAATTCCAAAGTGCAGACACTGAACCAGAGGTTTTCCCCAAAAGTTAAAACAGATGGTCTTTGTTAAAGAAATGGATAGTGTGATGGAGTGCATTGTCAGCAAGTCATGGGCAATACCAAACTGGGGGAATTGGTTGATATGCTGAAGGACAAAGCTGCTGTTTAGGGGGACCTCAATGAAAGAAAAAATAGCTGATAGGAATATCATGAAGTTCAAAAAAACCAAATGCCAAGTCCTGTACCTGGGATGAAAACCTTCCCTACGGCAGTATGGACTGGGAACTGACCAGCTGGACAGCAGCTCTGCAAGAAAGGACCTGGGGGTCCTTGTGGACAAATCGAACATGAGCCAAAAATGTATCCTTGCAGAAGAGAAGTTCAAGGACCTCCTGTGCTACATTAACAAGAGTGGAGCCAGCAAGCCCCACAAAGTGACTGTTTCCCTCTATATTTTTCACACCTTATCTGGAGCACTGTGTCCAGCTCTGGGCTTCCCAGTACAAGACAGAATATTGACATATTAGAGTGAGTCCAAAAGAGGTTACCAAGAATCAGGGACTAAAGAAGATAATCTATGAGGAAAGGCTGAAAAAAGGGGATATTGTTCAATCTTACAAAGAGAAGGCAAAGGAAGGGTATTATTTTCTTCAACAGCCTAACAGAAAATGGTAGAGAAAACAGGGTCAAACTTCACTTCAGAGTGCCCAGGAGAACAAGATGTACTGGGAACAGGGTATAACAAAGAAAATTCTCATTATAAATCAGGAAATTAAAGTCATGAAATGGTGGAACAGCCTGCCCAAAGAGGCTGTGGAGTAGCAAGCAGCCTTGGAGATGTTCAAAACTTGCCTGGACATAGCCCTGAGGAATCTGAGCTAAATTTGCACTGTTTTAAGCAGGTTTAGGTTGGGCAGCTTCTGAAGGTCCCTTCAATCTTATATTATTCCGTGATTAATAAATAATAAGTTGAGGCTGTCACATCTGAAAATCCACCCAGCATGTGATTCCAGCTGTATGTTACACAGGAAACGGTCAGCTTGCAGGGTAAGTTAATCTAAGCAGTCCACCATCCCTGAAGCTTCTTAAATGGGATAGCTTTACACCTTAAAATATCACTTTTTTAGTACTTTAAAATAAAATTGTTCCTATTTACATGGAGCTTGAACAACTTTCTCAAAAGTACTTATCATAAACTTAGGATAGCGAGGAATTTTCTCTTATGCTAGGAATACATATACATTAATGCTACTTTGAGGTCTCTTAAGAATCTCTATTAATATAAATGAGAACTGGTATGAGCTCAGGTCAATCTAGGAAAGAGAAATTTGATAGGTAACAATAACATCTGTCATTGCTCATCACACCCTGTATTGCTTACATAATAAAATATAGCATAAAGCTAAGCAGTAATACACTTTTTCATTTTACTGTAAATATCCACAGTTCCTTAGATTTCTTCCACTATATTAAGCAAAGGGCTGGCAATGTTAATCTGTTGCTGGCTGTTAACGTGGACAAGGAAAAGAATATTTCAAATACACCAAAACTGATCCTTAAACACCTTAATTAGAAACTTTTCAGATATATAAACAGTATTAGTATCAATATTGCAAAAATGTTTTGGAAAACATGTTAGATTTTTATTTGATTGTAATTATAGTGTTGAAATAACGTCAGGCTTAAAGACACTAAAATTGATCTGGTAGTGCTAATATATGTTTCTTTTTCAAATGAAAATCATGTAGCAAAGGCTGTAGATAGTAACCTGAAGTTTCATGTCGAATTAACGAAGTGGTGAAATGATTGTACCTTGAATGTCAACATTTGTTACATAACAGAATCATTTCAGCTATCCTTAGTAGCTCTTTACTTCCTTTTTTCTCTAATTGGAGAACAAATTTATATATAAATGTTTCTTACAGACACATCTGTTTTTAATAAACAGGGACATGCAAAGTTATAAATGTCCTCATTATGGATATTTTTAAAATAACTTATGGATAATATTTTTAAAAAATCAAAGATATATGCTCAAACAGTACATAACTCATATTGAAATACATTTTCCTATAAAATATATCCTAACTATCATTATTAGAGATAAAGTAATAGTCTCTAGAGGAACCAAATACGTATTTAATGAGAGCATTTCACTGAATTGTTGCTGCACTGCTTGTTAGTGAGAATGGTTCAGTAAACAAAAACTAATTCACTAGAATTCAAATCAGGACAGAATTATAAAATATTCTGGGAACTGCAAGTAACTCAGCATTGTCAGGAAAAAAACCGCTCTCCTGGATTGACATGACATCAGTAATACAATTTCTCACAGAGACCTACATGTTTGATGCATTCACCTTCTGCTGGTGTTAATTAGGTTTAAATGATGAAGCTCCCGTTCACTGTAACAAAACATTATTTTATTGTGTTATGTTTATGTTTTTTGCATTATGATTTCATTAACTTCTCTCAGAAATCCACTAATCTCTTTCTTATTGTTTTGTCACCATTATACAATGATGCTTTAATTAATATTTTCAGAAGTGCCTGAAGATGGAATTATTAATGAAATCATAGTTCCAATGGAAGTACCTCTTGACCTTTTGCTGGCTTTTAGCTTATGTTTTATTCTAAGCCATATTTTGTATCTTTGATCTATGTGATCTGATGAAATCAAGACATTCTTAAACTTCCTAGAAACAAACGAGTGATAGAGTGATGTGGACTGTCGATCTAACAGAATTAAAGAGTTCTGAAACAAATAGGACCTGTATCACATTTATATTCTAAAAAAAGACCAATCAAATGCATTCTAGTAAAATAAAGGAAATTCAATTACAGAGGACCAGAAGCTTCCATTATCAACAGTCTAGTGTAATCCCACAAAACAGGAAGGAAAGCAAAAAAGGAAATGTTCTTTTTAACTCTGTTTTATAAGAATATTAAAAGTTATTAGAAAGAAGAATACATTTAAGTCTAAAGAGATATTAAAATCACAATAAAATAATTCTCTACTTTTAGAGTAAAGTTTTGTATTTTATTTCACCAAAAAACTTCATAAACAGTAACTCAGACAGGTCTAATCATCCTTTAGCTGAAGATAATTTCTTTAGTAGGCCTTAGATTGAGGCAAATCACAGAAATTTATAGGTAGAGATGCTTAAACCTCAATGAGTAAAAACAGTCATCTTGCAAACAACAACTAAAAATGTATTAGAAGTGAACTTCTGGCCTTTCTCAGTTCTAATATACTCAGATGACTGCAGACAGCATCAGTTAGCATGAAGAAGTAGCTTGGGGGAGCAGAGCCAACAATGCTTGTTTTTCACCACATGGCTTTTCTGCAAGGGGAGTTCATAGGCAGGAGCCAAAGAATGACAGTAGGCTCATATTGCTGTCTTTCATTTGGGAGCATTAGTGGGAGCATTGCCTGGCCACTAATTTTCATGAAATATTTAGGAACTGACAACCAATGTTCTTTGAGCTGTCAATACCATCACCAAATATAGTAGAAGGCAGCAATTTGTGTCAAAAGCTAGCAAGTACCTCTTTACATGAAAAGAAGAGAGAATAAATATAAGGAAAACAGAAGCGAAATACTGCACAGCCAACAATCTAGCAATTGAAAGCTCCTTAGGTTAAAATATAAGGAAGTTTAAACTAAAAATAATTTAAAAAAAAATAGGGATGCACATAGAATAGGTACTGCAGATTAAAACTAAACAAATTCTTTCTCAGCAGACTACTAGGACACACTAAGTTAGCAGTGAAGGTCCTCCTGTTCTGGGAGACCATTCTTGCTCTTTGAATGTATGATTATGAACATACCAAGAATTGCCAGCACGGTGCTGTCCTTCAGGACTTCCATGGAACCTGAGCACACAAAGTAGATCGCTTGCAGGGCATCTCCCTGCCGGAGGAGGTATTCCCCGGGAGCACAGAAGGAGGTTTTGATGTGCAGAGACAGAGACCTGAGGCAACCACGACTGGCACACTCGAAAAGGGACAGCTGTAAAATCTCCTTGTTCAAGTGCATGGTGATATCTGAACGCAGCTCATCTGGGAAGTCTTTTAAAAGCTGTCCAAAAGATAGAAAAAAATTATGAAAAAGAGAAAAATTTTAAAATTTTTTTTTCCGTTTTTGCAGAAATGGCCTGATTTAGTAGTGCTGCATCTCTCATACTGATGTAAATACTCCCCTTTGATTTTTCTTATCCCCTTGATGAGACATGTGCTATTTTAATAAATTTTAACACTGATAAATTCCAGGAAAAACATGAATAAATATATGCCTTTATAATACCAAACACCCCCCTCCCAAAAAGCGTCACCAAACAAATCCTCAGGAAAAAAAGGTCAACAACACTGTATGAATTCCCTCTAATGCACAATTTAAGTTTGTCCAAGTTCTTCTCAGCTGATAGAACACAGCAGGCTGCTCAGAGATACCATTTTATTCGGGGACATATACAACGAAAACAGAGCAAACATCAAGATAGTTTAGACTTTCTTTAAAATCCTTCTATAAAATTCATCAATATGCAATATTACTTCTTCTTTGCTACTTCTATAGCAAAACCACCGGAAGAGGAATAATTACAAAAACCTGCCTTGAATGTGTTTTTGTTGTTGTTATTTATATTTTTTAATAATGTAATTAGACACTGAAGAAAGGGTGGGAAAGGAATGGAGACAAAGTGCATGTTCAGTGGAAAAACCCGTGGAAACTAAAATCCATGAGGTATTCCGTTTTTTTTCCCTTTCAAGCTGCAAGCCCACAAACATAGTTTTGTTTGTAGTTTGAGGGGATGTGGCATCTGAACAATGCAATCAGCCAATGCTCAACCAAGTGGGCTCGGACAAGGCATTTTATCCACAGGAGGCAAATAATGAAAGACTGATGGTCTCTCCAGGAGCTGAGGTTGTAGTACAGCAGTCACTCACTTTCAGTGTGACTAAAGGTGCAGAAGGTACAAAAGCTGAAGGTGATCATTAACCACATCTAGGAAAGCTTTGACATCTAAGTCATTTTTGTACCTTTGTAAATCTTGCTAAGCTCCTTCTGTTGCTAAGATGCTGTTGCAAATCCCATTCTATGTGCTGTGCACAACACAAAAAGAATTTATCAGGAAAAGAATGTTCCAAACCCCAATTCTTTCTGCTTATTTCCACATTATCTTTAGACACCACTGAGTTTTATAACACAGATAACAAGAAACCTGAAGGGAGTGCTCCATTCAAATAACACTCCAGCAGAGCAAAGCCATTATTTCTCCTGCAGTACAGTAACACATAAACTGGATAAGTAATTTAAAACAAGCAAGCATAGACACCACCAGAAATCTGTCTTTTGATTTCACTCTCAAGTTACATTCTGCTATATTTAAAAATGTAGTGATATAAATAATAGAAAAATTCAGGCTAAATCCCTTGTTTACAGTATTGCAATAAATAAGATGAAGGAAGGATGAAAGGACATTAAAGTCACTCCTTTAAAAAGGACCTAAAATCCCCATGTAGATATTTTGTTTAGTGAAAGACAGGACTCATTATAGCATTTCTGCTTGCATCATCTAAAAGGTTTCTGATGAATGCCTCTTCAGCATTTGAGAACCATGGAAGACTGAGTTTTACTACATTATTTGATGTTTTAAACCTGCTTTTTCACTAGTGTACCCTCTTCCCGGGATAACCATCTTTCTTTTTAGGCATGGTTTTCTTTGGTATGTAACTTCACACAAAACACAGCATCACAAAAGAAAAATTACTCTCCTCCTTGACTTGAGTTCACAGTCAAAACAATCAAGCACAACCCCCTCCCTCATTTCGTTACCTCATTGGAATCAATTCCATTATTGACAGACCACGTGGTTTGGAAATATTCAAGCATCCTTTGCTTTAGCTGCTGTGGCAGGTGATGGACCCGTATAAAGTCCTTCAAATCCTTGGTTCTTGTGTGATAAAGGGACCATCTGGAGTACATCCTCTGAATTATGGCAGTCACATTGCCAAACACCAAGGCATGCATCAGAGCTAGGGAGTACAGAAATTACATGCAATGTGGAGTGATGATCAGTAAAACTTAACACAGAAAATAAACAGCATCTTCACAGAGCAAAAGTTTCCTGATTGAGAGATAGAAGAAAGCTTTTGAATATAGGACTCCTTGAATAATATACTGTGTTATTAATATGATTATTCATTTCTGGTTTTTGAGACATTATGAGTCGGTCATGGGACAGGGTAGAATGACAACTGATTCTATCTAGTCAGGGTACCCAGCAAAAGAATGTCCGAGTCAAATTATGTCTGTAGTCTAAGAGAAAAGGAAAACAGAACATAGAATCATAGAATGGTTTGGGTTGGAAAGAACCTTAAAGATCATCTAGTTCCAACCCCCCTTCCAGGGACGGCTTTCACTGGACCAGGTTGTTCAAAGCCCCATCCAGCCTGGCCTTGAACACTTCCACGGATGAGGCATCCACAGCCTCCCTGAGCAACATCTTCCTGTGCCTTACCACCCTCACAGTAAAGAATTTCTCCCAATATCTAGTCTAAACCTACTCTCTTTAAGTTTGAACCTTTCCCACTTGTCCTGTCACTATAGGCCTTTGTAAAAATTCTCCCTCCATCTTCCTTGTAGGCTCCCTACAGGTACAGGAAGGAACACATGTAGGCAAGTATGCTCAGGAAATAATGAGATATTAATAATCAGTATGAAAACTAGACTCAAGTAGTCCATTGGAAACTAGATATAATGTAATAGACTTCAGAGAACTCCTATAAATACATACAATTACTAATGGAAACCATGTGTAGTGGAATGAGGTTGTAAATAACACTTAAAGATGTATCGTATTCTGGGGGACATATTTTAAAAAAAAGTCAGAAAAAAACCCATTGTAAAGCAGAAATTCAGGCTAAAAGAAACACTCAAAGAGGCAATCTGATTTCTTATGTTGCTTGACAGGGTCAAATATGGTTAAAATCATTTACCAGAAAGTTCTGACATCCTGGAGTTTGTCTGCAATTAGTTATTGGCTTGGGAATACAAAGACCAGAAGCAGAATTGAAGAAATATTTACAGATATAGGTCATCTGGGTTTGTTTGTGCAAAAATGTGTTTGCTTACTATGAGTTGGAAAAATCACTGCTAAATTGCAATGTGATATTGATCTGATGTATAGAACATACACATCTACAAATTGTTTATTGAAAAAATTACTAAATGTTGTAGTCCCCGAGCCACCAGCTGGGATGGCTGGGGAACCAGGGGGCTCAGCAGCTTGGTGGTGGGTGAATTCAGAGATCTAACACCCCCCACAAGTCAGCTGGCCNACTAAAAATTTTGATTATTTCTCTAAAGGAACATCTGTCTTTATAGTTCTTGAAAGAAAGCAGACAGACTCCTAAGAGTGACAAAGGAATTGGTTTATAAACAAGACAAACTCTTGACCTTGTATGTCAATTTACAGACGTCCAGTATAAGTGAGAAGAGACAAAGGGGAACAGGAGGAGGAAAGGATACCCTTTTAAATGGTAGAAAGAGATAGAAAATTGTGGAGTTTGGTGTATTAGAAAATGTTTACAGGCTGAGTAAAACACAAAAGAGCTAGTAACGATATCTATGTCCTTATTGTGAAGGGAGGGCAGAAAAACAGATAATGAACTGCAGTGTAGAAATAGCAGAAAGAAAAGGATTATGTATATAGTAAGAATAGTAAGCCTAACTGGAAATATATTTCTAAAAATAATCATCTATATCAACTAGGTGTTGTTCATGATGGTGCAGTGAATAGCTAAGTCATTAATGTCAGAAGCGAAAGCAACAAAATGTGAGAGACTGGTGTAATGCTGGATACAGGATATTATACCAGAAATGTGACAGCTAGGGCTGAAACAATTCAGCCAGACACAGATAAATAGGTTAAAGAAATAGTGTAACCTCTTTAAGGATGCAATAATCAGTTTAAACAGGGGGCAGGGATAAAGCATTAAGTGGTGTATGAATGCATATGTAAGAACTACATGTGGTGTAAGTCCCTCATCAGACTCCAAGGCTAGGAGCTGGACAGTGTAGAGATCTCGGCCATGTTATTACAGGCACAAATATCATCTAGAAATTTATTATTATGGTAGAATCTGTCTTTGCCTATATACCTTGGAAGGCAACTGCTTCTCATAATGACAAGCTATTCTTGGCTGTGACAGGCATTAGAATTCTTTATCAAATAATCATACACTTACCCTACTTTCTGTAAGAAACCTATTACGCCTCTGTCTAAACCCAAGTAGGACAAGTTCAAAACTTCTAAGAACTGTATTTTATAAAGTGGCCTTTATTTTAATCGATATTCTAAATCACATTTTAGTTACTTAGGGAACAGAGGAACACCTCTGATCCCAGATAGGACTGGAGTTACTAGAGTAGGCCTCCAATCTCTTAAATAAAAAACTATACCTTATTTGCTGAAAGAACATAGAGAGTACAAGACAGAACATGGTATGATCACCTGCTGGAGGGCAGATTAATATTTTACAGATGCTGGATAACCTAGGAATTCTGGTTACATTTTAATATGTAAATTTTCTTTCCTACTTTAAGTAGACATACTGCATTGAACAAGATCTTTTATCTTCGGAATATGACTTGTTAAAAATTTAAATTTCAAATTAATACAAAATATAAATTAATATGAAGAGGCCAGTAAATATTAAAAAGGTATGCTATAAGCTATTTATTTGTTAAGTTTACTCTTCTTTTTTCTTTCTTCAACTTTTTCAAGATTTAAGTATGTTTTTTCAGTTTGTAGTGTCATACACTAAAGAGATACAGAAAAACTACTGATAAACTAACTCACCCTATCCATTACACCTGAAATTTCATAAACTAATGGCTTGATCAAAAAGTCTGAAAAACTTACACCAATTTTTCTCAGAACATCACTTTCCACTAGGGAATTTTAAAATTGAATGTTAGACAAAACTATACACTAGAAGAGGTTTTAAGAAATGAAGAGGTATCATGTCCCTAAGCATACAGATCAGCACTTTATTCCTGACAGAGTTTTCTAAGGCATGCTCACCCATCTTCACCGTATCATTCTAACTCCTTCAAGTTTCCTTGATTTTCCCCAGTAGTAATTCCTCAAGAAAATACCTGCAGATCAGCCTGCTCTGCTTTTGTTACCTGGATGTATCTTGTTCACTAGACCCTCACAGATATAAATCCCTTCTCCTACCTGCTTGCCTATAAGCAACTTTGCCTTTCAGTCATCTGTTCCCTCTTACTTCACTCAATTGTCTAGTTCTTCATAACTTATTCAATGTACAAGCATATTATTTCTGTCACTTAATAATACAAGAATTAAAAGTGAAATTGTTCCAACTGGACTAAATAAATGTGTAGGATACTTCTATATTCTACTCTATTACATTTTTGAAAGCTCTGCCATATTAAAGTGAATTAAATATTCATCACTGCCTTACATAGGAGATTTCTTTGTTTCTTGATAGAAATGAAAACTCCTTCCTTCATTCCAACAGATTTTATGTAGTGGAAGTCCCGAAGAACAGAGACCACAGTGTATTTTAAAACTATAATTTTATGCAACAACCAAAATCAATTCATGAACTGCTTGTGGTTTTGTGACATTGTCAAAAACAAAATTATATCATTGTTGGATGATTCATTATATTATTGGCTCTTACTTTCAGGACTGAGGAAAATGAAAATAATTCATTGAACAATTCTTATACCACTTAATGTTGCAAATATATAGTTTACAGGTAATTCATCATGTTCCCTGGCTTTCAAGTGTCAAATTTCCAATTTATTGTTGCCCACAGAAATTTATCCTGCAGAACTGACATCTGGGGCTTTACTGACTAACCCTAGAGAAACACCTACTAGTATTTCCAAACCAACTAAGCAAGCAGAAAAAAAAAAGAGGACAGAGTACTCTAGCAGTGACTTGCTTTTACCCTTCATACCCAGTGTGACATCTTTGAGCTGTAATATGTACACATCGTGAAACAGCACAGCTGATTTTTTTGTGGGAGGAAGATGAACGTAAAGACAGAGTTTCCAGTACTTTCTCTAAAGGTCCTGGCTTACAAATCTCTGCTGGTTGTACACAGGTGCCTCAGCAGAAGGAAGGGGACCATGAATGAGCACATGGCTTGCTCCAAGTACCACTTGGTAATCAACATAAGTGAAAATGTTACTAAGAGTTCCAAATATGACAAAAACATTGCGTCCTGATTCAAATCTGTATCAAACGGTTATCAGTGATAATTGAACTACATTTTTTTTTTATGCTAAGGCTCACCAAACAGTCTCCTTGCTCTGTCCTGTCTCTCTTTCTTTCTCTCCGGTCTTGTCCTTCAGATGAGGATATGCACCAGCTCACAGACCCATTGTCCTGTGAGCTGCCCTCATCACGGTTCCCAGGCTGCTGTGGGGGACTGAACTGCAGCTGAGGTGCACATCATACCTGGCTATGTCTGCCACCTGACTGAAATCCCCAACGCATGGCTGGGCCACTCTCACTGTTAATCATGTGAACTTGCATTTTAGTGGGTGTCACTCTTTCATCACCATAAGTGAACAAAGGGTTAGAAATACGTCTGCCTAAGAGAGTTTATCTAATGTAAACCAAAGAAAAGCTATTTTCTTCTTTTGACATTTTAAGTTAAATTTATTGAACCTCACTTTGTGTTTTTTGTGGGTTTCTTTTAAGAAACTTGGCAAAATTTCAGCTTTTATTTGAGTTTTTCCTACTGCTTGAAAATGTTTTAAATGATGCTTAATTGTACCTACCCCCAATCAGCATTGTGCAAATGGAGAAGATCTTTTCAGCATCAGTATTGGCTGAAACATTTCCAAAACCAACGCTGGTGAGGCTGCTGAGAGTGAAATACAGGGCAGCTATATAGGCACTTCTGATTGATGGGCCTCCTAGTGTATTATTCTCATAATAAGGAGATTCAATTCGTTTTCCTAGCTCATGAAGCCAACCTGCAAAACAAAGCATAAAAAGAATTACTATTAAGTAATACTGACACCACCATGAAAATTACACATTATATGAAAAACCAGTTCAAGAAACCCCCACAAACCTACTTAAAAGACAGTATATTCTTCACACAATTCAAAGAATAAAAAGAACATTGAACTGTAGGAATTTAAGCAGCACATTAAGTATTGTGTCTCTGGGATATTTATTTTTATGTATGATTTTTTGTGATAAGAACTGCATTTCTGCATTGAAATCAAGTGGTTTTGAATTGCATATTACAGGTCTAATTAGATAATTTGTAAAATCCATTAAGTCACTGAAAAGAAAAAAATCTTCACCTAATAGCACTGCAGCAACAATGCAACATCATTTGATTCTTTCCATTAATTAATGCTTGGAAAGCTTTTTGACATTCTAAGACTAAATCATTATAATAGTAATTACATATTCAGAGCTTTTCACATGTTTCTTTTTACAGTAGAAAAGATTCAAAGAACTAAACATAACTTACAAACCAGAATTAATTTTCAAAACATGCTTCAGTAAGTATTTTCTAAATTGTTCATTTAATCTTTCCTTTCATTTTGATAAATGAGTCTGTGTGTGCCAGAGAAAGCAGAATTAGCTACTGCCTCAGATATTTGAAAAAAACAACAAAACAACCCCAAAGCAACAATGCAGGAAAAAATATGCAGCTGGAAAACACAACCTGAATGAATTTCATAAACACAATTCTTCACAAAAATCAAGATAGGAAAAAAGAAGGATAAAAATCTATTTGTGTGCCCAGTTTTGCCTGTTAAACAGCTTGCTTGGGAGTTTGGGAATCTTTCTTGGGTATACAGGGATAACTGCCAAAAGAAATAATCCTGACAGACAGCCATTTATTTTTAGAAAAATTGTTTGTGGGGTCCCCCTTTTGTAAGCTGGGACCTGACTGAATCATCTCCTGAAGCTTATTCTCTCTCCACTTCATTCAGCATCCATTTTGATGAATCCAAATATGAACTGGGGGAAATCTCATTGCACAGGATGTCAGCAAAAGTAGGGGGTAGGTTTAAAGTATCTGTCCCAGCACTTCTAATTAAGTTGGGAAAAAAGTCTGTAGGAATTTAGCACCTAGAGTAGACTTGTTGAACCACGGCTACTCCCATGTTCAGATCCAGGCTTTCTGGCATGCTCTGCTCCAGAGAAAGCTCAGCCAGAAGGGCTGGATAATGGCAGAGCAAGGTCTGGCCATGACCCTGCTGACCCACTCTGTGCAGGACAGGGAATTTAATCAAAGGCATAAATGAAAACAATCTGCATTGTCATACGATGGCAGTACTGAGTAGGATGTTTTACCTTGCCAACAGGCAAGAAAGAGTAGGAAAATCTTCTTGATTTTGCCTGGATAGATAGTATTAATCATGTGGGACTATTTTGTATTTGTGGCTCCCAATTATTTAAAATGAAAGTAAAGCAAAATGAGAAAAAAAAAAAAGAAGCCTAGCTGAGTCAATACCAGTCCTCTGTGCACTACTCTTTTTTCTGAGACTACACTACATTTCCCCAACAGTAACATGGCCCTTTGTACGGCAGATTTAATTCCTATGTTTCTATAGTTGGGAATGTAATCATAAACATTAAAGAACATAGAATAAAAACCTAAGAAAATCTCTGGCAGAGAGGAGACAAAGCTAAAGAAAATCTATCTAAACCTAATGTAAAGTAATACAGTAATAAAGTTCAAGATCAGCTCAAGATTGTTTCAGTTGCAAAACCGAAACAAATAAGTTATTTTAAAGAACTGTAACTGATATGCCTTTTAGGAGAAAATCTCCTTTCTTGGAGTGTTCTAAAACCCACTGAATCTCAGCCTGTGTATTTCCATTTTTCTCACTTTTCATGCATTTCCAGTACTATCCAGGAAAGGTGGATGACTGCATTCTTTAACTGAGAGATATATGTGAACTGGTTTCTCCTTTACTTTATGTTCAAGGTTTTAATCCAAACCTAGGGAAACACCATGGTTCCTAAAGGATTCATTACTGCTAGTAAAGGTAAGGTAAAAAAAATAAGTGTCTACATTGTGTCAAACAGTAGAAGTCTCTATAATATTTCTACAATAATTCCACTACCAAAATACCAATATAATCATTTTACAATTTCTAACAAACGCTTCTGGCCAAGACACAAGTATTTGAGATTAGTTTAGTATTCAGTTTCTAGTTCTGTGGGGTAAATATTCTCCTCAGTTGGATGTATGGCTTATCACTGAGCTACAACTTTAGCAGTTCTCAACGATTGCTAAAATAATGCCCACAATGTAAAGAAAAGCTGTTAGGTAAATTTATTTAGAGATTTAGACTTGGAAGAGAAAACATATCTCTGAAAGGGAAAACCCAAAAAATATATTCCTCTGACTTGCAGATAAGAACATGTTTACAGCTTCTCATTTCTATTTTGGCTGCCAGAGATTATCCTAATCAGGAACTTTTGAAAAAATTATATGAAATGATGTTCCAGCCAGAGTATATAAAACGCTGCAATATCTTCCAGATCAACTGTACCTCTCATATTTTTGCTGATAACACTGCATTTTTTTTCAGTTACAGGGTAGAGGCAAGGTACTGTTGGGTGTAAATACTTTCATCAGCCAGTGGAAATAGTCATGAGGTAGCATCATTGACTAATGCCTTTTCCTTTTCAGTTCCTGTAGGTAACAGCTCTCAGCAGATTCTCTGGCAAACTTGAGTAATTAGTTTCTGCCCTCAGGGAAGAAGAGAAAAATAAATATACCTTGTAGTCAGAGGAGCTTCCTAGAATTTAACATTATGAGTCTTGTCTGGTTCAGAATTAGCATTGTCTAGGTATAGCTCTCTGACTTTGAAAACATTTTAAAGTGCCAATTAGCATAATTAAGAGGAAGGCCTTTCAAAGGGAAAAAGAACACTTAAGTAATCAAGTCCCATTGGAAAAGTCAATAGGAATTGGATATCTAGCTCCATTAGGCTACTTTGAAATTTGCTGTAAGAATCTGTATTGAGTTTCATTTACTTACATCTGGGAAGTGCTCAAATAGCAGCATCAGCAGAAGCCTAAAAAAGCATTTAAATCTCCATAAAGGACATACTTTTTAACTGGATATAAACCATGTTATTTCATTTACTAGACGTCCAGAAAATCAGTCCTTCCCCTGGCTTGGTACTTTCTCTGCATTGAGTATGTACAACACTCCCTATAATTTGCAGCTTCATTCTGTATTACTACTTAAATTTTCCTTATATGCCAGACACTTAACATACCAGAATACTGTCTGGTACTTCAAAAACTTAGAAATTAGTTGCATTCTCTAATGCATTAATTAACCATAGCACTCATTCTAAAAATAAGGCAAACATTTCTTTTTTTTCCAGTTAAAAAACAGACTGAAAGTCTCTGGTTTATTCTGCACTACAGAATAAAAGTGTCAGGAAGAATTAAGAGGTAGGGATAAGGAGTGCCTCTTAGAGCATCCCTGAATGTCTGAAAGCAATAGCAGTGATGATGCTAAAAGAGAAAAGTATGAGACAAAGGCCAAGCTTCTCTCGGCTATGATTCCACATCAAATTTAGGGACTTCAAGTATTCCTAGAGGAAATGTGAAGGTAGAAAAGCCTATCTGCTCTTAAATAATCCCTTTTTTTGGACATTTAGACAGTATTTAAACCTCATGTAGGGCCAGACCATACTTGGCCCTTTCATGCTAGTAAGGAGAGAGTAAGCAACACTATGCTAATAGTAGAGAAGGAGAATATGTAGTGAGAAATGCTGGAGTAAACTGAAGGACACTGTGGGTTGTCTTTAGTGAGGATTATCTTTAAGGACCTTGTTTGAGGCTGAGTTTTGTTTTTCTGGCTGAACTGAAAAGAAATAATAATAGAAGAATGTCCTGAATTGGAGTACACACAGATTTCTGATATAAATAGGTTATAACTTTCAACACAGAAGTCACTATGACTACTAATGTGTGTTGTAGTGAACAGTTTTGGGTCATTAAGGAGAAGATAAAAACTATACAAGAGAAATTAGATCCTTCATCACTGGAATGCATTTTTAAATTAAAATCACCATGTAGCCTGAGAGCTGTGTTTGTTCCCGCTGCAGTAGTCCCTGATCACTGCTGATAGCTCCTAATTTCAGATCTAGAGCCAGGCAGCCAGGAGCTGTAGGTTTGCACAGCAAAGCACATCACCCTTTCATTACACAGCTGCACCCTCTGATCTGCAAATAAACATCTCATATTTCCACTTTAAATGGGGGAAAAATGTTCCAAGTTTCTATTGATCTTAATGAACCAAGATTTTTAGTTGTATCTGTCTCTATGTTTTTCTGTATTAACCTCCATGAAATAAACCTTAGGGCAGAACAGTTGCTAAGAGAAAGTAGGTGAATTTCCTTCTTTTTAGGTAAAAGCACCTGTGATTACAGTTTCTGTGATTCTAGATGTCCAAATCTTCCTTCAGCTGTCGATGTGGCTTCTTCAGAATGTATCATAGTTAAAATGTGTTTCAGGAGAGGGGCCAGAGCTAATATTGTATTTGAAATACAATTTTTTATAACAACATCATGAATGCATTTTACCATATCAAACCCTAATTATCATTCATTAGACACTAAAACATTAGCTTTGCTTTTAAGATTACTTCCAAAGAATTTTGCACAGTTACTCTCTAGATGTTGCTGACTGATATAACACATTCAGAATCTAAAGGTGTAAAAGGAGATGAAATCATTTTACTTCTTCTTGTGTGTATGACTGCATTATTGAATAATCCTTGCCTCTGTTCTCATGGTGATTACTCATTTAAGGTACTCAGGTTCTTCACAAGAGCTTCAAAGCCTTTTTCATCCCTGTCTAGCCAAAATGCTTTTGACGTATGCAATTTTTTCCTGCTGAAATATTTGTAGTTTTTCCCCAGACTATTAAAAGACCAAACAGCACCATTCCTACTATTGCACCCTGTGGAGTATTGCTGTTACTCTTTCACTGTCACAAAACCTGATCATTTGCTTACAGGTTTGATCTATGGTGGAGTTTTGCCTGCCGTATTAGGAGAGGCACCCAGGTACCAGAGCAGATTGTTTTAGGATTAAAGAACCCTAGAGATGACAGGAGCTATCATACCTTCAACCACTGCTTCTGGAGGACTGTGAATGTGCCAGACCTTATTGGACTGGGTAGATAAGTAGAACAGGAATCAGGCTTTTCTTTCACACAAATTGGAAAAAAAATAGGTACTAAAACCACCCCACCCCCCCTCCCCTCTTTTCCAAAAAACCCTGAAAACCAGAAGAAGACACAGTCATGAATGCGTGATACAGTTGCAGGTTCTGAGAGTGTGAAAACAGAGATCCAACACGTGCTCAAGTGGCAGAGTTGCACACTAGTAAAATACAGGACATGAATTTATGCTCTTTTCAAAATGAAGACAATAAATAAATGCCACATGTGTAACAGGAAACCCAAGATGTGTCAACAAGTACAGGGTACAAAGGAACAGCTCTGGCCAAGAGGCTTATATTTGAAGAAAATTAGCTGGTATTCTAGATAAGCAAAAGTTAATTAACAATGCACAAAATTTAAACCAGAATGATTTAAATATTAGTACAACAGACATAACCATAATGGCTGCAGGACAATGAGGAACAATTTGCATTAATCTATTTCCCTTGATCTTTATTCTGCTAACACACTTTCCTGCAAAGAGTAGACTCCTAAAATGAGAAAGAAAACAAATATGATAAAGACAATAACATATTTCTCAAGTACTGAGACTGCTTAAAAGCATTAAAGTCACAAAATAATTTATTCCAAAAATTAGTTTTCTAATTTTAGCTTTGTAAAATATGGTTCTTATCAGACCATATTCTTTATTATGATGAATTTAATGATTTTTTTTCTTAAATTAGAAAGACAACATGGGTAGGAATGAGACTGGTAGTGTTACAGGACTAAAGGAACCTATGCACTCAAACCCACATATTAAAATTTTGTGGAAGGAAATTTTTGCCATGACATAGAAAAAAACCAGATTTAATTTGGACTATATGAAACACACTTTTATCTCAACTGCCTGTGAATGAAGTCCTTGTGGTAGAGGCGCTCTCAAGGCTGCCCTGTGTGACCCTGGGAGCAGAGCCCAGACAACAGCTGTGCTGTCTTGGAACTGCCATGCATGCAGCAAGGATGGAGATTAGTGCTTCAGATCAATTCAAGGCAGGGGTATCTGCCCTCAACAGATCCTCTCTCTTACCTTTGAAACACACTATCTGTATACTTTTAAATCTAATTTATGTCTATTTTAGTATTTCCCCCCATTTTTCTATATTAAGGTCATAATCCCTTGTAACTTTCTGGTGCATTGATTGCATCAGCTAATCCAGGTAATGAAGGGTTACCGATGTTAAATTTGTACAAGCAGATTATATTTAACCTCCTTGAGTAGATTTTCAAGTGCCAAAATATGAGAGGTGGCTATTACTTTGATGGAAACTACACAAGATTTTCTATAGACATGTATAAAACTTTATACTCATTTACTTGATACTTTACTATAAGGTCCACATTATAGATAATAAAAAAGAAAAAAACCCACCCAAAAATCCATTTAATATGTAATCAAAGAGGAGAAAAATAGCCCCTTTGATATCAAGTACTCTATGCTTCTTTCTATTCAGTAGATAAAATCTTTAGAGGAGAGAGGACAAATTTTATAAGAAGATTTCATGCTTCAGATGTCAGATGTTCATCTCTTTAAAGCCTAATCCATAAACAAAAATAGAGTCTTCTTTCATGTAAGTGCTATATATATATATATATGTCATTTAAGCATCCCTGTGAAAGTATTAACAACATATTTTTGGGGACCTTGCAAACAATGGAAATTACAAAAATGTAATATTTTAGTTACAAGTAAAAGAGCTGAGAACTTCAAAGCCACGTCCTTCTCATAAACAAACCATGATGAAACATCTCTTCAAAATTATAGATGAGGATTCACCAGTAGCAAATTTGAGGATCATTGTCACACAAGAATTTAGGTGAACACTAGGAATGTGTAGATTCAATAAATAGGCCATTTGATTTCCATTGCAGAGAAATTGGATAGAACTTTTATTACACCTCTTCCCAAATTAACAAATGAAGAGAGATGGTCATGAGCCAAAATCCAAGGCACAAACATGCTCCTGATAAAGCTGATAATTCATACCCTTGCATCTACTCTTTTTTTTTTTTTAATGGATCAAATTAAAAAATCAGGAATTGAACATATGTCAGGTGAAATTGCAATTCTCTGCCAGACTTTGGGAATTCTACCACTGATTTTCAAGCATCTGTAACATCATCCAGAGAAAGTTTGAATTTGGATATAATGCAGTCAGAAGAGAAAAACAGAGGTAAAAAGTGAATGTCCCTGTATGTCCCATTGCTTTTGAGGCTTGGACATTCAAGGTACACAAGACTCTGTAGTCAAAGGCAGGTGGCTGAAATGGTTACCTTCATATCTGGTTCCTTTTGAATGCCTGCCTTACCCTTTGCAGGTGTAATAATCTGGAGGAAACTTCAGATTATTATATATTATTCAGTTTATTGTATCCCAAGATCCTTAGGGAAGGTTTTTGACTATCTAGAGACTTATATTGAGATAGATGTTTTAAAGACTTTTAAAACCCTTAGAGCATTCCAAACTAAATCTGTACTCCTTTGGGTTAGAGCATTTTTAAATACTATCTTAACGTGTGTCAGGTCTACCAAAAGTTCATTTCATTTGAAAGGTGACAACCTATGTATTTCTTGTACAAGGCTAACTAACACCCTTTGTAAATATATTGTCTGTTTTATTTCTAATTGAATGTATACTTAGAAGGTATCATAAAAAAAATTAAATTTTGCAGAGCTTTGACTCATCTAACTTGACAAAGTCATAACAAGATATTGACCCATTGTTCTCACTGAAAATGAAACTTTCATGGTGAAATAAATACTCAGTGAACTAAGTAGTTTCAGTAGGAAGAAGAGCTCAATCAAGGAATTATAAAAAGGAAAAAAATCTTAATATCTGATTGCAATGTTCCTCATAACAAGAAAAACACAGCTGAGCCCACAGAAGCACTGAAAACCTGAAAATTAGGCCTTAATAATCTCATAAAACTCAACTCTAAATTGCAAGCATCACTACTCAGAATAAAAAAGTAACATTTTCTTTTCTCATGGTAAAATTGATGCCACCTTTGAGATATGGACAAAACTTCCTTGTAGGAAGTAATTTCTTGTCATCACCCAACTGTGGTCTTTTAAATAATTTATATTTTCATTTTGGAAAGCCATAAGTGCAAGGAGGGATACTTCTTATGGGAAGCTTGCAATCCACCCCAGTGAAGGCACTATAAGGATTAAAATGTGATTTCCATTGTCTCTGGTTGATCACTCTTGGGCATGTTCATGGCTTAAAAACGGTAGAGCAAAAGGCCTGATATTAAATACTTGCAATGACAGTATTTTATTAGAAAACAGTGTTGGAAAGATAGATTTTAAAATATTTAGTTAGCAACAAGTTAAAAGACTCTGGAGTCTGGCATATCTTCCACCTAATGAAAAATCCTGCAAAAACACTCCACAAAACACATTGTACATGAATTAACAACAGCTTCACGCATTTCAAGCCCTGCATATTTCTAGCCAGAATCTAACTGTAGTTTATGCATTAAATCTTAGAATTTCTAGATGATGTCCTATCTTCTTTAGTCTGCAAAGTAAAGTTTAGCACTTTCACTTTTTCCCCTACTGTGAGAAATCCCTGAAGACCAGCCCAGATAGAGTTTCACAGTCAGAGCCCCAGATGCTTCTTAAAGTTGGTAGATAACTCATGTGAATTAGCTATTTACATTTCTTCTTCAACATGTGGCAAAATATTGTCTTTCCAGAGAACTAACTTTGTGCCTACAAGTAGAGTTTATTCCGACGAGAGAAGAAAGGAAGGAGTGGTACTGGGGGGAGACATCCCTTTGGGTGGGGTTCCAGGACAGTCTCCTGGAAACCAGCTAGTGCTCTACATGAACGTAGAGGTTATCACCTCTGTAAGGCTCTGGGTGAGTTGTCCCTCTCACCCCTACACTGCGTTGCTGCCTGGCTGCCTCATGAGGCTGCAGATTGCATCTCTGGGACATGCAGATGGCGTTCTGTGGATGGCTAAACCAATCAGACAGATCTGTTGCTCATATTTATGAGGAAGACACCAATATAGCTCCATACCAGTCCCACAGTATAATGTAATAAAGAGTCCCCTTACAGCAGGGATACATTTATTCCAAGGCAGAGACCTGTCTATATTACATATAAGAGCTATGTATAAGAATTTTAAGAGCTGACGCAGCAGACCTGCAAGGAACACATTCCTCTTGATATTTTATGATAGTTCTCTAAACATTTAGACTTAGTGTTGCAAAGGAGCTCCAGTGTACATGGTCAGTACACCTGCATTCTTGCAGAACTAGGTCATAAATTCCTTCAGCCTCATTTATCAAGGAGTCAGTAAATTTAGGAAAGGAATGTTCTTGAAACTTTTCTCTGTGATGAGTTAGTACAGCTCTTCTCAACAGTAATTTGTCAGATGGCTATGTTTGAATATGTGGGAGATTTAAATCCCTCTTGCTTTTGCAAATCAGCAGTTTACTCTCTCTTCCCCACATCACTGAATCACAGAATCAACTAGATTGGAAAAGACCTCGGAGATCATCAGATCCAAAGAAAGGATAAGGTGGGGAAATTTTCAGTATCAACTTTCCGTGACAGTAACAGACAATACATGCAAAGCACTTGATATAGCTAAATATTTCTATTAAAATTTTTGTTTTTACTAGGAATAGTTTACAAACAGCTCTAATGCCATTAATATATTTGGAGTGAAGAAAAACACCTTTTCATTTTTTTAAAGATTGTCTTTGTTCTCCCCAGTATCTTTTCCTAGGGTTCTTACACTAAAAGAAATTAGCAGCATAAGTAAGTTAACTACTTTTTTTGTAATATAGGCAAATGTTAATTTAATTTTTAGATTACAGGTAAACCATATCTAAACATATAGGTAATTTGAGAAATAAAATTGCAAGGCCATAATCAAAACTATATACATCACGTGAATATCATATTCTTTAAGGAGATGCTCACACTGTCACTGCACAAAGAGTTTCAGTATTTAACATTTCTGCTCCTTAGGCAAACTGGCTGCTACTGTCCTTTCCCAGGCTGTTAAATGCTTTGCAGCTAAAGCTTGGAATTAGACACGTTTGTGCTCCTCGTCCATTCAGTGCAAAGAGCACGTCCATCTATGCCCTCTTTGCTTCCCGGTGTTCCATTGGTCTTTACCCATCTGTTAGAGCTTTTCTTATCTTATATTTAGTCTGTAACACCCTCTTGGGCAAGAGCAGCCTTTTTATCCTGTGTTGATTCAGCAGTGGAGACAAGAGGGCCTTGACCCACGAGTAGCATCCCAGGTGTTCGTGCAATAAAATTTATGGTAATGAGGGCTTCTTTTTATGGTGTCAGCTAAAGAGTTAGAAACCTGTTCTGCAGTTTTGTGTGTTTGGAGTCCAAATCATGCCAAAAAGGTTTTGAGCTACTACAGGCAGGATATTCATGTCTTTTTAAAGAAATAAGCATTCTCCTCCATAAGCAACATAGATGATTTTAAAATGAAACTTTTATCATCAAAATATGGCAAAATATCCCACACAACAAAGCTAATCTCACCTCTATCCTGCTGTTTTCACCTGCTCAGGTTTCACCATCAGTGAAATACAGACTAAAGTCTTTCAATTCTTATGACAATTTCTCAGTGCTAAGAGTTAATACATTAAAGTTCTGACTCAGAATCTGCAAGTAAATTCTCATGGAAACAATGACAGTGATAATCAATATCTTTAAATCTTTGTAAAAAACCCTGTATTGTTTATTTGCAACAGCAAGATATCAAGAGGACTATATTTTTTTAGAAAAGCAGTGCAATATGCCACACATATTTTATATTTTCATTCTGCCAGCAGTCTGCAAGAATAGAGCTGTTTACTTCCAGACTCCACTGTAAGAGTCCTGTCTGCTTTTTAAATCTGAGTAATGCAAGAAGTGGTCCCTGACATGTTGTACTTTCCCCTCTCCTGCCATCTTCCCCACTCCAGAAATCGAGCCAACTTTCAGCACCTCCTACCTGTTCAAATGCAGTCTCCCAACTTGGCAAAACAGGGGCTGAAGCCTCAAAACAGGGCCAGAAGCCTCAGCACAGGGGCAGAAGCCTCAGCACGGAAACTGTTTCCTTTTGTAGGTCTAACTAGAAATGAAAGGTTAACTTCAGAATTGCAGTAAAACCATGCTAATTTCCATCTGACTGGCCTGCATAATCGCACAGGAGATGATGATGACAGTATGGAGCTCAGTTTGGGTCAGTATAGACTGCTGCTGTCTACATGACATCCATTTCTCCTTGTCTTCTGTATTAATAACATCCATGCTGGTTAGATAAGAGCTAAGTATGTTAACCCTCGCTACAATCCCCTCCTTCCTTGCTCCATAGGTTTTACAGCGTTGTCTAAGCATTTTCCTCTGTGTTTTTATCTAAGGAGCCACTGCGTTGCACAGGGACCTGCCTCTGACAGGAAGCCATATGAAAAATGGTATTAGCACTTTATTTGTTCTTGCCTTGTCTTAGTTTTTTATTCCTTGATTCTACAACATAAGTAACATTTTTCAATTCTTTTTTTTGTTATATGCCACTTGAATCAAGGAAGTTTAGATCCAAACATACTTGGCCTTTGTGAGGGGGAAATCAACAACAGGTGATATTTTACTCCAGATTATATCAAAAGATAATAAAAACCCCCAAGAATTTGCAGTGTAATAAGGGCTTGATGTAAAGAAAGAGTAAGAAGTGAAGAAGAAAGGTGGTGTCTTAATGGAAAAGCACACTGCGTTTTTAAAGTTGTGGCAGTTCTGAAATAATACATCTGTGTCTGCAGATATGACAGGTCTTTTTGAAGTGTGTGACATAAGGGAATCCTAAGCACTAGCATTTTTATATCTAGCTCTCTTAAACCTGACAATGAAAAACAATTTAAAACAATTAAGTATAATTATTTTTACAGAATGTGGCTTGTGTAAAACTTTACATGCTGCAGAATTCATTGACATACTCTCACAGCTTGACATTGGCTTCTTTGGCTGAAAGTACAAAAGGAACAGAAATCTTTTCCAGGGTATAGGAGAATGGAAGAGAGCCTGGAAAGAAAAGACCCTTGAATAATTTCTTCATTTCTGTACAGAATACATTTTCTATTCTGGCAGCAGAAAATCCTTCTTTTATCAAGCACCTGCTCTGGTAAAGGGCAGAGAAAAAAGGATAAATAAATAGAAATAGGAATATGTGCAAAGGACACCTCTAGATTAAAATTTTAAGGCATGCTTGTGCTACAGAAGAAAAGTTATTTTAGTCATTATGGGATGTCTTTGGACTGCAACATGGCACTCTAACACCGTGGGATCTCTACCTATGTCATGGGGCTGAGAGGCAGTCCAAGCATATTGAAGCAGCTGCTGAAAAGATTTCAAAATATACAGCAAAGGTTTTGTGGATTTATACTGGATTGAAATGACACGGTTTGAACAGCCAAGACATGAGCTTCATAACAGAAGTAGACATTTCTAAGAAATCCTAACAGAACTTCTTATTACACCAATGTGTAAGAGACACTAATGTTTCAGCGAACTGTACAAAGCTCTCTGAGGAGGGCAGTGTAACCCTAGAACAAGATACCCAACTAAGGTTTTCAGGACTTGGATGGAGCAAGTTGTGTTTGACCCGATTTACTGCATGTGATAGTCCTAGTTCAAGTATCTGTCTGGTTTAAATAAACCCCAGAGGCTCTCTGAAGCCAAGAGTTTTACAGTTCCAAGTACAGCAGTTAAGGGTTAAAGACTCTGATGTAACTTCAAATTGATTGAATGGGGCTTTTAGGCACAATATGTTCAACTTCCAATAAATTATATTCTCTGGTGTTCCAATTACAGAAGCCACGTGGAAAGATCCTGGTGTTATTTTACCGCTTGGGACTATCCCTTCTTCTGGGGTGTTTGCTAGGCAGATTTTTCCCCTACGTGTGTCTCTGAGAATTTCTATTATGGTTGCAGAAATTTGTCCAGATACAGCTTCTGCACAGAGATAAAAACTGCTTTGTAGAATCAATAAATGATACGGAGGTAATCTGTGGTTCAACAGAGCAGGACACTTTGTCAAATCTCAGGGGCTTCGTCCGCATGCCAGATTTTTACCTTTGACTTAAAAACTGTCCAAAATTTTTTCTGCTAGTTACGAAATCTTGGAAATGTATTAATAATGGTGCAAAAATCTCACACTCTGTTTAAAAAGCTACTTTCATGCCTCTTGTTTTCTGGGCTTCAAATCCAATAGGACATCTCAGTCCTGGGGTATTTGGTGATTGCTAAAACTGTTCAATCAGAAGACGAAGTATGGTGCGTAAAGGAAAATACAGTTTAATCAAGGAACTGAGCCTGTAGGAAAGAACAGCAGGGAAGAACTGCAGAAAAAACTTACTAAGGCCCAAAGCAGCTAAAATAGAAATTGATGTTAATCTAAATGCAAAGGGAATGTTTCAGTTCGTCTTGATAAATGGTATTTTGATTTCACACACCTGCACCTCAAAAACAGTGGTTTGGGTTTACAAATAGAAAATGAATAATTTCCACAAACTTATTTTCTATGAATATTTTAAAATATAAATTTATATTTTAAATCCTGACAAGGTCTAGTATACACTGATCTGAAATGAGAGATTTTAATAAAGAAAACCTGTTGTAGAAAGTGTATTGATATATGGCTTATATTTATTTATATAATATGTGTTTAACATGCAAAACAGGCAATAAAAGTAGGGCCAGAGTTTCAGATAAACCTTTCCAAGACCTTAATTTGTAAGTATAGGTCTTTACCATGTGCAGACAGGTTTCCACACATACGTCCCACATATGTTCTGGTGGTTACAATTTTGCACATAAAACCCCTTTGTAGCAGTTAAATTTCTCTGTGTCCAATCCAACAGACTGACAGACACAGAAAATACTATGTGCCTCTGCTTGTACTGTATTAAAATAATGAATATTTGTGTTTATCTGCAAATAGGATTTCTTCAAAAGCCAGATGAACTTTCTCTCATTTGTACCTTTTTCAAAAGTCTAACCCAATTGGAGAAAAAAAAAGTTTTCTTTCATTAATATTTCACGCCATAAGATTCTCCAAATTTGGCCTCATATACAGTATTTCACACCAGAATTATTTTTGCCATTCAGGTAAGGTATCCAGCAGACTTTAAATAAGTATTTTTTGGTTGTTTTGAAATACATTAGTACATTAATTCCAATTTCTTCATTATTTTAATGATTTTATCTATATTCATCCTAACAAGGCTAGATATTGTGAACCTCAAAAATTCATGGAAAATTTACACATTGCGTGCACAATAAAAGCATTACTTTCACAGAGGATTAAAACTCTTAAGGATTAAAAAAGGCAATAAAATTATTTAAAAGCATTTCAGTGTTAGATATTCACCTGGGATTAAAATTTTCTGTTTGAACTGCTTTAGAGTGTTCCATCACTATGTAATGCTTCAGTATTTTGGTATATCCTTGTCTTTTTCCAAGTATGTGCAATGTAACAAGTACTGTTTGTAGTCAATTGTAAGATGAGTACTTTGAAAAGTTTCATAGCTTCAAAGTGATCATCTTGTTTTGATTGTCTAGTTTATTCCTACTTATTATTTCTGTATGACACTCCAGGAGCTAATTATTTCATATAGTGCTGCAAGAAACAACCCAAACTAGTTAGCTGAGTCTCTCAGATATTGATACCCCAAAATACTTCACAAGAGTGGTAACCATCAACCATTTCCTTCAAATATTAATTAGAAGTGAATTTTCAGCCCTGCATCCCACAAAAATAAAAATAGACAGGTGAGTATACAGGTATTTCTATTCCACACAATGATGGACCTTCAGTAAAGGTACCAAAGGTCAACAGAGCATTACAATTTATTTTGCTAAATTGAAGATACCAGCACTCATGCATGGCATAAGTATATTTTTAAATTCTTTTTCTTAAAGATATCTCTTCAAAACCAGAAAGGACCATAGTTCTGGAGGAACCGGTTCTGTTACCACTAATGACAAAAAATGAAGAAAACCAATAATCGAGAACATAGTGAAGCGGACTGGAAGAGAAATTAAAATCAAATATTCAGGTATAGAGATGACAGACTGAAGTGAACAATTGATCACTGCTAGCGAACGATGTGCTTATGTGATGTAGTCAGCACGATGTTCTCTCCTGCTCTGCACAAGGATTCATAAATCTGCACACGTCAGTTCTAACCTGATGGATGTGTGTGTTTGGAGCAGTGAAACCAGACCAATATTTTACAGTAGAACACAGTTCTCTTGGCTGAGATCCTTGGAAATTTACAAGTACTCTTTCTGGCAGTGAGGAGGATTCACTTAGTTCTTACAGTGCCACAAAACAAACTGAACTGCTGCTCCCACTAAAGCGGACCAGGGAGTGCTGGGCACCTGTGCCGAACCTTGCCATCTGCCAGACAGCACGAGAGCAGGTGCCAGCTGCAGCCTTTCCCAAGACTCCAGTTGCAGCTCATTAGTACTAGCTCTTCACAAGCTGAACATTTGTTGAAATTACTGGAAGCTGTTTTGATGTACATCCAGGCTCAAACTCCAGAAGGCAGGTCTGGAATACAGAAGCAGGTACATGTACCTGCATGCACCAAACCCTTCCATCATCTGGGTTCAAAACCTCATCATTCCTTAACATTACAGTCTTTTACCATGTGTCTTCTCTTAGCTGATTTTCCTGACAGCCCCCCTACCTGGGAATTTATGATCACACAAAATCTCAGTTTTCATATTTTTTTTTCAAACTAAGTTCCTGGTTGCCACTGTTGTTAAGAATATGTTGTGAACATGTGTTTCATAGGATTCAAAAGCAGACTGATAATCACACATTTTAAAAATCTCATTATTTTTCATATTTTTGTTGTTATGGTTTTTGAATGCTTAGATTTAGTAAAAAATTCTCATGTCACATTCAAACCCAAGTTTTTAATCCTTTAGAAGAAGGAAATGTTGTACAGAGACAAAGCTGGAATGATCTAAGATTATTAATAGTGAAGAAAATTCATATATAAAAAAGAAGAAAAATAAACACCAAGCCTCTATCTCAGCTTTCATACCAACTTTCTGTAATGCCTATCCATTTAAGTAATTTTGCTTTGCAGAAACACATTTGTATTTACCTGTTTCTACAGTACATTCTGAGACTTAGTATAATATGAAGACACTAGAAGTCAAAAGTTAATTATTGCTTTGACATATTATGTACTGTATTGATCAAGAACAGAAGTAATGGCACTGATTTTTCCAATATGATTTCTACTTTTATTTACCCCATGGTTATGCTGGGTCTAAGAGCACCAGAAACTTGTTAGTTAACTAACATACATTATTTGTGGAAGAACTGTCAGATACACTCATACCTAAAAATAGTGTTTCTTCTGAGAAGAGAGTAGCCTGAGTTTTAACCTGAATAAATATAACAACGCCACAAGTATCTATCTGCCTTAAATCTGTACCTTCAGAATTCCTGGCAAAATTGCTCAGGACTTTGTGAAAACTAAAACCGGCTGCCTCAGTTTTCTTAACCTAAACTAGGAAAAAGCTTCCTGGCACTAAAACTTCCCAGACTGCTGAAACTCAAGAGAATCACAGGTAAATGTCTCTCTTAATAGATATTCCAGCTTGATGCTGACTTACAAAATCCTGACAAGAGTGAGGCAACCTGGGGACCACAAAGGACTCGGGCAGAATTCAGGAACCTGAGCTCAAGATTTTAACCTAAAGTTTGCATTGAAGGCATAGGACACCTACATTTTGGAAAACCCACTTCAGCCAACTTCTGCATCAGGCCAGAAGTGCCACAATCTTTACATGATTAAGACACTTGGAGATTCTCTCTTATCTGCACTTGGTCAGCATCTTTCAGTCACCTTGTCCCTGCATCTAAATTTCCTGAAGGGCTCAGTGGGAAAGGTAGTTTCGTGAATTCAGGCTGTTCATTTCAGCCCAACATGAGACTTTTAATATCTGAGTGAAAGACTCTGAAGGCACAGCATTATTTTCAGCATTTCCTACTGGCACCACTCAGGTGCTGTGCACCTTTTTCTGTACCTTACTCTGCCACTGAGAGCTAATTGTGGGTATTCACTGGGAGTCAGGATCCTCGAGTCCTTTTAAAGGCTCTGACTGCAAGAGTGTGATAAACAAAGTGTGTAGGGGAAGTTTTATATTGCAGAGTATGTGAAACTACAGTGGTTCAGTCACAGCTGAGTTCTTGTTTTCGAAAGTGCTGTAAATTAAAAAACTAATAGAAAATGAGCAGAATCCTGAGGTGAAATTTGAGGTATTCAACTGAAATAAAGATTTAAATAGCTGAAGAACAATGCTGTTTACAGGCCTGATTTTAAAGCTTATTCCAAAGTAAATATTTATTATGTATAAAAGCACAGGTTATTTTTTTACTGTATTTTGATACAGTAAAAATTGATAACAAAAATTGATAAAAATTGATAACAACAGATTGATAACAACCCCTCCATAGTCAGAATGTTGTGTTGCTGTAGGACTAACAAAAAGTTACAGCTAAATTTCTGGTGGACAGGAAGGAAATTTTTTTGAGACAGTGGCACAAATTATACCTGACAGTTTTGACTATCTAAGGGAGCCAGCACTCTGACTCTTGGCCCTCTCCTAATCTTGCTACACTCAAGACAGCTGGGTTTCAACAGCTCACATGGTTCTCACAGAACAAATGCCTCCAGCAACAGGAAATGTTTTCAATATTATCTGTTTCCTGTAGAGACAGATAGAAAAATAATTTTCTCATATTTAATAAGAACTTGAATAGCTCAGTATGTATTAATACAAAACAGCAGTCAGCAAATAAAGAGCCCATGCCTAAATGTGATGCCAGTTAAACTACAGAAATGGAAGCCAATGGCATTGGAGTGTTAGGATCAGCCAGGAACCTAAGCACAGTCTAACCTCTATTCTGTGTCAGCTAACAGAAAATTAAACTTATTTTTACAGGTTGGTGAAGATCATGCCATGTCTCAGGAAGATATCTGTTTCACCAATGAGAACAAATGAGAGGAACAAGGTGAAATGTAACAGAGAGGGACCTGAAAATGCCAGAAGGGAAAAGCAGGACAAGAACTGTACCGCTGTCTCCTGTGGGTGGGAATGATATGTCCAGGAGTCATGGTTTTATCAAACATTAGAGTCAAGATGCTGCACATAGAACAACTCTTTCCTAAGGTGGGAGAACTTGCTGAGGTAAAGGTTTCTAGCATGTAAAAGCAGTGCCCATCCTGTGTATCTTCCAAATCATGTAATCAGTTAAATCTAGCAGTACTAGAGCTAAGCAAGAGATCCAGTTTTTAACCTTATGCTATGCTGATATTTGTCCCAATGCCACCACATCATGGCAGTTCATCAGTAATAGACCCAGAGACTACACCTCTCTCATTGTGCAACCACATGGCTAAATTTGTGAATGTAACCATGTTTTAAAATTTTTTGCAATGGGACAGTTGCCTGAATAAGGACAAAAAGTGAAATAAAGGCTTACAATTAGGTCCAGTAAGAACAAAGCAAATGCCATTTTCAGTTCTGGGTATTTTCATAGGAACAACTTTATCACTCCCATTGCCCCAATTCAAATGCAAATTAAGCACCACATTTATTTAAATTAGCTAGAGAAATAGATCCGCAGAAGCAAATGCTGCTAGATCTGGTCTGTGGTGCATATCTGATGCCACAGCAAGTTTCAAAGTATTATGTTAACAGTACTGCAGCTTTAAAATGTTTGCTTTAAGTGTTAGCAAACCTCAGTCATGAAATCTGTGCTACAGGCTTTCTGAGGAAGCAATAAATGGAGTAAGTAAAAGCTAAGAGCTTTTTTCTCCCTCTGCCTCTCCCCCCAAAAATAGCAGCAAACATAAAAAGCAAATTAATCTTCTTTTCCTTCGAGACATAATTTTCCTTTCTTAGAACAAACCCATTCCTATATTTCAGCTCTTCCATACATTGCAGCATCCATACTCATGGTGCCATACTCAGTTTGCCAGGTGAACATCACCTGAGACATTCGAGTGAAGAATAAAAAGTGGAATTTCCAAGGAAGTGACACATTTCTTTTAATTAAAAAAAAAGTATAGGAATTATAATGTTTGTATGGTATTTTTTAATGTTGTCCATTAGAAAGCCTCTAATGGCTGGAATAAACTTTGTGTGTGATGCATTGATGGAAACTTGAATCTCCAGTTCTGGTATTAATGTATCAAAATTAAAAGTTAAAAAATTAAAACCCGCAAGTATAAGAGTAAGGATCATATTCTACTGCTTTGCCTGCAGCAAGAAATCTCTTTTACATGCTCTCCAAAACAGCACAAATTTTTCAGCTGAGGTCTTCCTTTAGGAGAACAGAATATCCTCAGTGTCTTGCAGTAATACTACCTTAATTATACTCCAAGCAAGATTTCTCCTGCTTGCATTATTTGCTTATGATTTATTATGATTTCCAGATCTCATTTTACTTTGCTTAATCACTCATACTCTAAATTACACCTACCATTCTCCCCTCAACATATCCCCAGCGTGGATGCTATGAGGTGTAGTGATCTTGTCATTTGAAGTTTTCCTAAGGTGAAAAGAAAGGCTAGCTGCATATAATCACCAGAATAGCAAAAGATACACAGAGGACCAAGACTTAATTTCATTGGGTTGCATCAGCAAGTAGTTTGCATGTGGAGAGCAATAGAATTTGTACTGATTGAAAAAATTACATAATCTAACTTTCTTCGCTCATATATGCGACACATAAGCCTAACCAGAAATCTTGTCAGTGTTGGAGTGGTCTGTACAAAACAACAGCTTTGTGACAGATATCTAGAGTTTTCTGAGCTCTTTTCTTTAAACCAGTATTTAATACTTTAACATTTTAAAACCATTTCACTTAAAAAAAACCCAAACAAACAAAAAAATCCAAACAAATCCCCAAAGCTATAAATTATTTAACTTAGCTCTAGAACTAATATCTGTAGGAGCATTACAGGAGTCATTGAAGTATAATTTTTATTATAAATTTATTACATCTAAATATTTTAGAGACCATCCATGAAGGTGGAGGAACAGCCTTCCAGGCAAAAATGCAAACTCACATGTTTAGGAAAAATAACCTGAAAAAATGCCTGCCTGTAAGCCCAATAGAAAAGCTCTTTTTCCATATAAAAGGTGGAAGTCTGAGAGCACACACCACTAAGGAGTGCCTTGACCCATCCAGTGTGGAAGTGCACTGCCTACAGGTGTCCAGGGAAGGTCCCTGACTGTCACAGGTCAAGGTAAGTTAGTGGTGAGGGGCTGTTAAGGAGTGGTTCCTGCCTAGGAAGCCCACTGGAAGATGATCAGTGTGTGATAACCCAGTTACAACACTCTTCACTGAGACACAAATGGGACTCCTGGGAAATGTCTGTTCCAGTTAAACTGGGACTGGTTCTAATAGGGTTGCTGGGACATTTGGTTGTTACTGCCATTGCCCAAGAACAGACAAAACTGATGGGTGTAGGTTAATGTTTTCATAGCAGTACATGTCCAGAGCCACAGGGTATACGAGGAGACTTTTCTGAATGTGGCCTCTCCTGAGGAAAAAGGAAGCATGGCCAACAGCCCTACCTGGGGAGCAAGGATGCAGCCCGTCATCATCATTTGGACTGCAATGAATGCTTTGAAAGCAGCTATTGTTTGTGGCCTACATAAGCTGACAAAGCACCTTCGGAGCTACTTCCCACCAGAGAGACATTATTATTGTTATTATTATTATCTGGCTTTTTTTCTCTGTTAGTGGTATTTGACCAATTTTTGCACAGTGGGCTTCCTTTATATATTGTCCCCTAGAACCCTAGTCTTTCCTTTCAGAAGTTTGCTCTCTGTAAGGAGTTCAGCAGCAGGTCACAGACCTGGTTTACAAATGAAAAGACAAATAAACAACCAACTTAGAAGAAGAAGAAGACTCCACAAATCTTTAAGTAACCTATTGAAAAACTAGAAGTACATATTTCTTGGACTTTCTGCTTTTTCTCTTTTTGACCCAGCATCCTCACTTCTCTGAGGTCAAGCACCTTTAACATGATTGTCATTTTCCCCTCAGATTTGCCATTATTAGATGATATTTAGATAGATGATAACACAGTTAAGAGTAAAGAAAGAAATTAAAGGAGATAAGAATAGGGCAATCTGCAGTTTAAATGTACATCACTGAGTCTTTGGTCAGGTGTTTGCATTATTTCCCCCACCAAACATTTTTCCTCTTGGGAAACTGCCTCACGTTTAGACAAACTTCATTTATGGAAGATGTTTCATTACAAAAAATGAAATGCTTAGAATCTAAAGAGCTAATCTGGAACACCCAATTAAATCAGAATGAATGCTGTGGTAGAAACTAAACACTGGACCAAAACTGAGCATTCCATTGATAAACACCTCATCTGCTCTGCAAAAATCAAAGTCTGAAAATCCCCCAAACAATAATTCCAAAGGGAGGTTTTTACCTTGAAGACATTTCAGGGCCTATCTGTTTCAGTGTATAGGAAGAAATCAGCACACTTGAGGGAATGCTTTTGTTGATGAATTTTCCTAGTTTGCAAAACCAGGATGAGTTTTCTCATCAATTCTTTTACACAGTCTGTCTAGCCATTTCCTATACAGATTCTGAATTTTCCAAACTTTGAATCACTCTTAAAAATCTAAAATTCTTTTCTATTTTTTCCAACTGATTTTTATTTTAACCTTATTTTTCAGATTGACCTGAAATTCAGAGTGCCAATCTCTTCATTTTCTCTACATACAGCACTAAACAATGGCATAAGATTGAGCAAAACCTGAAATACTGATGACTTCTACATGTACTTTTATATATTTACATACATTTATGGATGTATACACGTGTGTGTATGTATGTGTAGGAAGGAAGAACTTACCTATGTCCCAGGTAAGTGGGTTATTCTGTTCCATCTCCCTTTTCCCTATGACATACCAGATGCAGGCCATCCAGTGAGCAAGCAAGGCAAACATGGACATGAGAAGCGTGAGAACAATTGTGCTGTGCTGGGAGTAACGATCCAACTTCTGAAGGAGACGCAAGAGGCGCAGCAGCCGCACTGTTTTTAGAAGGTGGACAAGGGAAACCTAGGAGAACAGGGAGAGGAAACCATTGTCAGCAGCTAAACAACTTGTCAGCAGCTTTCTCCTGTCACACAGTTCTCTTGTTTCAGTGAAAGGAAATTCTAAAGCCCTTTGAAATTTTGCACACTCTTCATTCAGCTGCATAGCTGACTAGACTAAATCTTAAGACAGCAGAAAATAGCAAAGAAGAAGCTTAAAAAAAAGTGTTATATTTTGATGTGTAAATACATAATTATTATTTCTGATTTAAACCAAACTTGAAATACTAGATCTTTCATGCTGTCTTTTTCACGCAGTTTTCTTTCAGATTCAGCTTAAAAATTTGTGTTTGTGAAAAATGGATTCTTCTCAGCTCTAGAACAGAAATACAATTGTCAAACTGACCAAAGTTCATCTGATCCCAGTATGAAACCAAAGAATAAATATCTCCAAGCACACAATGATTTTGAGCTTCAGCTAACAGTACACCTAATTTAACTGCCTATGAGATGAAACCAGTTTATAATTTAGCATGGAAGAGGCAATAGCAAATAGCAGGTGTTTTGCAGAACAATAAAGCAGAGAAGTTAGAGAAGGTTCAGATTTATTCTTGAGATTTAAACCTGTGTTCAGGGACCCGGGCATATTTTACTGCTCTGTATTAAGTAGTCCAAAAAGCTTTCATTAAAACTTCTAATACTCTTTCTTAAATTCCTTAACTAAAATATTATTGCCTTTCAAGTTTATGTGGCAAAAGCAGCACCTAATCTGCTCAGCACCCTAAGCGTATTTCAGTTTATGAAGTATATGACTCTGGCTTTAGAGAAGTTCCAGCATAAAGGGAACAGTCTCTGGATGACCCCATATCCTCCAGAGCATCCTGCAGCCTGTATCCATACCATAGTGTGCACAGCCCACAGTTTTGCATGGAATGTACTTGGCTCATGTTTCAGCTGTTGGGCAGAGTTAGCAAACAATATATAGATTAGGATCCAAACACTTTTAATGTATTTGTTTAAGATTAAATAGCCATAATTTTCATTAACAGTAAGCTTTCTTTTTCTTCCTTCATTAATGAGACAGTAGGATTAATGCCTGGTTGATACAGGATACCCGCATCAGCTAGAAGAGAAACATCAGACTTGACATGTCTTGCCACAGCTCTCCCAGAGCACAGTAATGAGCTCTCTCAAAAGCAAGTCTAAAAACACAGCTCAATCAATATCCTTTTGCTTTAGCTAATCCAGAATACCCTGAAGTTCAACTCGTCTGTTTCTGTTACCAATGCTAATAATTTGAACTCTAAATTTTATACGTGTGCCTTTACTAACAGCTAGATCTGAGGCGACTGATTAATTCCGTAACATCAAGTGTTTTCGGTTTGTTCAAAGACTTAACAACTCGTTGATTTTATTCCAGTCTCAGGAACTAAGTAGGTAGGAAACCTGTAAAGAACAAAATAAGAAATCTACAAGCATTATTTGTTTTGTCACTACAGTTTTGGTAGTGCATAAGTAATTCTCCCATGAGCCTCTTCAAAGGGCAATATTTGCAACCCATTATTTAATGTGGGTTTTTTTCTCAAGAACCTTTAAATTTTTTCTCATGTACATAGTAAGGAAAAAAGAAAATCAAAAAAATATGATATTTTTTTTCTAAATATGTTGTTAAAATAAGATCTGACATTTGAGCACACAAACATTTACAAGGTCGTTTCTTGCATTTCTTTTCTCGATCTATAGTGTCAGGGAATTAGTTATGTCTGTGGCCTTAAGCCCAAGAATATCTTCTAATCTAGGGTAGAAGGCTGCAAAATATTTGAAGTAATTGCCATGTTTATATTACTACAATCATATAACTTTAATCTATAATTATTCTATGACTGTCATGAAACTATACCACCTGCCTCTGTTTCTGTGGTAATTCATTTCCTAAAGTCTCCTTTTCTTCTCTGTCATCAGCTTGTTTGAACCAAACAGGGTTCTGTTGCACTTATAACACCTATTCATGACTGACTCTTCAAGGTGTTGTAGTACCATACAAACATTTGTATAAAGATCTTGTATATAATGACTGTATATGTGCTATAGCCTACACATTGCAGGCTTTGTCTTCCCATGGGAGCCTATGTTCTAAAACATCACAATTAAATAATGTTAACGTTGGTGAAATTATTTTTTCTTTTTTTCAGGTTCCTGCAAACAAGACATTGCAAAAAGACTGTTACAATTTTATGTGTGCCCTGCCAGTTATCAGTCTTGCCTAAATTCTGACCTTTTTTGTTAAGCTACAGATATAAAGACAGTGAATCATATATCATAATACTCTTTTTAATGTGGAGGCATGTTTCATATTAAGGTCTAGGACTGCCCTGTTTTAAAATAATTTCTGCATAAATTTGGGCACAGATGTAATTAATCATGTATTATTGCACTGAATTTTCTCATTAGTCATGCCAAACATTCTTCTGGTATTGTGCCCAATATGTCACTGGAAGATGTAAAATGCCATCAGGCAGCTTCTTTTTCTATGTCACAAATTTAGAAAGACAAAATAAGGAGTCAGCACTCATACTTGTGCCTGCATAGATTTTTCTTTGCCCACAGATATAAAATCATCAAAATTTTCCATTTTGTTAATCGTTTTAGACTAGCTGGGTTAACCTTTTTCTGCCAAAAGGACATGGACGAAATTTTATCTAAGACTAACACAAACTCAATCAGCATAGTTTGGAGAAGTACTGACAAAAAATAAATTTGCTACAAACCAGTGATGAAATTCTCTACTTGGAAGAATCATCTCCTACATAAAAAATGAATTAATGAGGAAACACGATACATTTTAAGAAATGACTAGTATGAGAGATTTTTAATCATTTTTTGTCCACCTGCTTAGTTGATTTTCCTCAAAAAATGATACTCTTGTTCTGTAACCATCAATAGCTACTAAGAAAGGAGCAATTCAATCATTACAACTAGTGCTTAATGGCCTGGTTTTTAAGGCAACATTTGACACCATATTTCCCCAAATTAAGGGATCCTTTATGTCAGATGAACTCAAGGATGGAAGGAGCTGGGGTCTTGGCATGAACTGAGGATAGGCAGGAATGTGCCTGTGGTCTCAGATCTCCAAAGAGTCCCTGATTTTAAAGGGAGGGCAGAATCCAGGTAAGGTGTAAAGGCAGTAGAGCCAACTCATACAATTTCTCTTCCATTTCTTTCGAAATACATACAAAGATAGCAAAAGACTCCACAGCATTTACATGCACTCTGGCTCCATCAGTCTCCAACTGGGGTATGACATATATGTGCCATACATACATAGGTATGTATGGCACTATACCTATAGCTTGCAGAATTTAGAGCTTCCCTAAAGGTTTGGCCTTTGTGCCAGGGCCTGAACAGCAAAGGAGTGAGATGCTCCCTGATGCCCCTTCTCACCGTTCTGTTGAGGCAACATCTGAAAGTCGATGAAGTGAAAATCTGAGAACAGACATGAGGAAATGGCTTATTAAATCATGAAGTCTGAAAACAGCATAATGTGATTAACACCTCCCCCCGTTCTTGAAGCAGCTGATAAGTCATTGTTATCTTGAGGATTATATTAACAGTTGCCAAGTCTTGTCACGATAGGAGATATGATATAGTAAGGCACTGTTTTCCCATCAAGGAATCATACAGAGGTCGTCTTAAGGGAAAAAGTTTAAAAGTACAACAGACAGGAGATGTGTATTAATCATATTATAGTAGCATTTTTCATATTGTGATATTTTAACTGTAAAAATAATCATTGGCTAGTACTTTCTGTTCCGGAATTAAGTACAGAAAGCATATCAGTCCTTCCAGTGAGCGGGAAGAAAATGTTGTTTTCAGTTTTTTTAAATTTTCTCCTTGACAAAAAAGGTAAACGTTCATTTAATGAAAAATTCTTAATGGAAATTAAACCAACAGCATTATGCTGGCTGTTTGGTTTGAATGTAAAGGAGAAACTGAGATGGTAATGTATTTAAATAGATTACCCATCTTTTATTAAAAAACAGTGAACCATGTGAAACTGTTATCTATGAGGTTTTAAATTTTACTGCACTAGCAGTATTTCACTGATGGTTCTTTATGTAATAAATGACATGAAATGGGAGTTCATTGAAGGAAATGGAACTAAATGATAAAATCAAACATGATACCTTATACGGGATCCTTCATGACTAGTGTTTTTCTATGGGGTTTTTTTTTCTGATATGTGTCTATCCAAACATCTCTGTACTTGTCTGTAACTCACTTTTAATTGAGATTGAGTGCATCTGTTTACGAAAGATCAGAATTCTGGGAATTAGAAAGTGGACGGCCAAAAAAACTTTAGTCTCTTTTGGAAAAAGTCCACGAAATTAAGAAACCTCTGCCAAAATTTTTTTCAAAAACAAAACTTTCTGATTCAGAGGGGCAGGAGGTGTTTGCATGTTTTGGGGAGGATTGTTTGCTTGTTTGTTGGTTGTAATTTTGCTTAGTAGAGCCTTACTCTACAAAATCCAATAGGGCTACCAGAATAAAAACCTTTATCTTAGCATAAATAAGCCAACACAAATGTAACCCATCATAATTGTGACATTACCTGACATTAGAATAAACATTTTTCAAAGCAGATTAAGCCTTTTGTCATTACATTCCTAAAAAAAGATGAGTTAAAACCAAAGCAAGTGACAATTGTAAGCAATACAAGTTAGAACATGCAAAAAATTAGTAGTCATTTTTCACTAAAATTCCCAGAAGTAAAGAGAAAGAGGATTCCTGGCTAAATGAACATGCTGACCTCAAAAATTATTTACTTTACCACAGTAAAAATGTATGAGTCTTGAAAAATTAAGGACTGGATTTATGCATCATAAGAGAGCAAAAGCCATAGCAAACTCTATTTGAGTACAGTAATTAGACATGAAACTAACATAGATGTAACTGTTTGCAAAGCAAAGATAATAAAATCAAAAAATTGCTACATCCAGTGTGAAAATACACCACAAAACTGGAAAAGACACCAAGGTATTTTAGTCAATTCAGTTTTAGTCTCCAGATCTGGGAAAAAAACCCCATATCAACAAACCCTTCTTGAAAAAAGAGAACAATTAAGAAGACCGGTTAGTACTTACCACAGTGACGTTGAAAGCATAAAGAAGATCAAAAGGAAGTGCAGCAATTAAATCGATGATAAACCATGTAGTCACATAGTGGATACAAATAGATCTTGCTTCAAATATCACTTGGCCAGACTTGCTGACATAAGTTGTTCGGAAATTTAAAATAATATCTGCTTGACAAAGAATGAACAGAATCAGAGACAGTGATTTCTTGATTCCTGGACATAACACCAGGAATCCAGCATAACACTGATTTGTTTTCTTCCGCATCATAAATACCAGATGAATAATCTAATACAGAAACAGAAAACCATAGTGGTAAGAGATGCACATACATGGAGTTAAACCAATTAATGCATTATTCTTCTCAAGGAGTAAACAGAATGTCTAAAGCATTTATTACTCACTGATTTACAACGGGGCTTGAATTAAAAAAACCATCCACACACACTGATCTTTAAACTCTACCAAATATTGGTAATTTTCTAAATGAAAAAAATAAAGGTATTATTTTTGCCCATAAAATTTATTTACATTTATTTTGAAATAAAAAATCATTAATTATTTTATTTAAAAGTTGTAATTTAAGCTCTTTTAGAGTTATAACAGCTCAGCACAGATCACAAATGTCATCCTCAAGGACAACCATTTGTTTATCAACTGAAAAGTGCTGAACACACTTGAACAAAAGGCTTTTTGGGCTATGGTGCAGATCACAAAAGTGATATGAATTGCTTGGTGACTTGCGTATTTTGTATGGTCCCATCTAACATTCCAGGATGCCTGTCTTTGAATACGAGACATACTTTTGACATGTCTTGCCAAAACACATCAGCACTCGAAGAAAAGCTCAGCTCTTGACAACAGAGTCTCAATTATTTTCGTGTCCTACAAGACGAAGGCTATAATCTGTCCCCAAGCTATGCACCCTGTTTCTACTAACATTAGTGAGAACTACTTGTGTAACTTTTACGGTGTCAGATAAGAGTGCAGCCAACCATTAAGGCTGGTGTTTTACAGTGAGATAGCTCTAGGGGAAAAAAGGGATTGATTTGCATTTCTGCCTAGAAGTTCTTTAGGTAGGCTACGCTAAGACTGCTTAAAGTATGACCTTTTCTTCAAGCCTGATAACCATAATATGCAAGAAGACAGGAAAAAATTTTTTACCCCCCACTGAGGGCAAAGAGAAGAGAGGTTCAGCACACAGATAAAATCATGTTGGATCATTCCTTTGGGGTATCAGAAAAGATTCCTTTAGGATAAATTTTGATCAAATCCCAAGTTCTAATGTTCTGGGTCTGGAAAACAATTATTTGTCAGGTTTCATTAGTAGAAAATTTTTATGCTGTATTCTGCAGTTTGTAGCTAGACAGTCTGCTATGATCATTTGTCATACTGGCTAACCTGTATCTTGCTAGTAGTAAATATATGGTATTTCTAACAGTTTGACCTCGGTCACTCCCTCCCTTTGACCCAGTACAGTCAAGACTCCTATATAAATGAAATCTTTGGGGAATTTCTCGTTGTTTTGGCACAGTGTTGATCCTACAATTTTTTTAGGATTTAGTGCAAAACCTTAACACAAAGTGACCTAGACACATATCAGAGGCTATCTGGTTCCATGGACTGAGGTCTTGCAGGTTATAATTGGTTTATGGTTTAAGAACTACTGTTTTCATTCAATGAAGTACTCAGGCTGAACAGAAATATATAAGTAAAATCAGAGATATAATAATTTTGGATTACCTCATGAAGCAGTCTCAGCTGGCCCTGCATTCTTAAAGCTACAAAAATGTTATGAAATTTTAGTAACACAATTAAGATGGGAAAATAACATAATTTCATATGGTTCATAATAAGCAGTGGGGTCAGTTTGATTCCAAAGGTACTTCGTAGAGACTGCTGGTTACTAGCCACATTTCCAGACCAGTATGGCAGCACCAGTCACATAAAGAGCACCTTCACGCAGATTTGCTTGATAGAGGTAAGAAAGAAAGGTAAAGATATTTACGTCACTAATATTTTGATACTTCTCATTCTCATTTGTCTCAGAAACTCCAAAGTGCAGTTATCAAAGTCAGAAAAAGTATTTGCTTATTTATTGCGCATTAGCATTCGTGAAACAACTAAGGCTTTAACAGAAAAGGAGATAAATTCTTGCTTTAAATGTAAGACATCCAGTACAGCAAAGGCTTATCAATGTGCATATGCAATTCACTGTTCAAGATTGAAGAGATTAGGGGTTTTTCTGTACTGCATCCTTTTCTGTCTTCCTATCAAAGCAATTTAGGACAACAGCCCCAGATAATAGCTATATAAGAAATAGAAAAAAGTGAATAGGAAATGCTAAGTGCTTCTTTCTGCATCCAGCTTATTAGATAAAAGTCCAGAGGGCAGGAAGTAAGTGTGATCCATCTTGTATTTCTTGACAACTTTCTGAGCTATACTTGGGTGTAAACAGTTTCTTCATCTGGGCAATCTTATTTACAGCTTAACTGCTGTGCTAAAGTACTTACTGAGAAATCTGTAAAGGAAAAAACAAAACCAGAACTGCTAAAGCAAAAAAAACTTCTAAGAGCACAACAAAATCTTTACCACAACTTTAGAAATGACCATTTCTTCTGAGAGATTGTATTATTCCTAGGAATTATATATTCCACAGTTTTTTTGGGATTTCTGTTTAAAAAATGGAAGATGTACTTTTTCCTTTTTTTAAAAAAAAGGTTTTCTTATCACTAATAATATCTTCTGAAAGTACTAATGCATTATTTAATATTTTAGAAATTGTTTGCTAATCTTATTGTGCAGTAGCTTCTAGGAATTGATGACAATTGAAAGAACAATCTGAAATTCAACACAAGCACCAGTAATATAAAGCTTTGGAGATTCCAGATAACTCGAGAGCATCAAAACTAATGGTTTTCTCTAGTGCTCAGTTTGTTCCAAATACTCTGAGATGAGGTGAATTTTAATCCTTTCCTGCAATATGAAGGGCAACAATTTCAAGTTTACACCTGTAAACCAGGCAAGAGGGATGTTTAATCTCTGAGGTGGGTTTTAAAGCATATATGAAGTGACTCGAATATATTTGGATAATTAGCCGGTCAACATTTTTCTACAAGAGATACATTTGATTATACTAGCTTTAAGTATGCCCTAACAACAAATTTCATTCTGCGCAAACTTCATATTTAAAGTTATGTTTGATATGTTTCTTTCAGGCTGGACAAGGACTGCAATCTCTCTTCATCTTTAGCACCTCTCATAACACAAAACCCAAACATTAATAATAAAGATTATTACTAAAGAAAAAGAATCTGAATTTACTTTACTGCAAGTGTTTTAATGTAAGATAGGAAAGCATCACTTTAAATGATCTTGTGAGCTACATAGATGGTGTTGTGCTCAGGAAAGCAGAATAGGGCATTTAAAGAACGTCTCTGACATGAGAAATGTCATTACAAAGTTATCTTAAACTAAAGCAAGAGTAACAGCAGAAAACATCAAACTGCTTAACTCATTACACCTGTCTTGAAGCACAGCACACACATATCAAAATTACCATACTTTCCTTGATGTAGAGAGGGAGAAAAGAGTGAAACCTCTTTATTCTAGTCTTCATTAGCAAAAAAATTGGGTTCTTATTTTATTACATAATTCAATTTCAGTTCAAATTAGATAGAAAAAAGTCAGGATTCAAGCAAGTCAAAGCTCAATATAAAGTCTAGACTATCCTATTGACTTTAAAAAAGGCCCTTAAATAAGGTTTTATGACAAGGCCTTCTTCCACTAGATTTTTACTGTGTTTAACAGATACACACTGTGTTAACAAACACCAATGTATCTTAAGCCAGTCATGATTTCCTCCTTCCCCACTCATTTCTGTGCACACTGCCGTGTGTGAGCCTTAAGGAGAGCATCAGCCTTCCAAGCAGTGAGTTATTTTTCTCCTGTTGGACACAAAGGTGACCTTGACCTGAAAGCACTCAACAGGGAGAACCCAAGATCCCCAGTTTCAAGAGGCTTGGAACAAGGAATCACGTCACCCATGCACACATTATGTAGGAAAATGGGCTGCTGCCCCACACAGCCTCTGATCACAGTTCCCTGCTGGTGCAATTACTTTCTGCTTTTTGAGATTTCTGTTTCTGAGTCCCCCTTCTCTCTACCCTGCAGACTGATCACATTTCCCTACAAAACCCCACAACACAGACCGGGAACCTTCTCAGGCAGGAAGTCCCTAAGATGCATGCAGAGATAATAAACAGTGAATTTGTGAAACCATGACTATGATTTTTCTCCTGGTTGGATCCCATGACTAACTAAATCTGTGTGGATTCTCTCAGGCTGTTATTTCCACTACTGATAAGGTATGGGCACACATCCCTTAAAAAAAACAATCTTGTAAGGAATGTATATCTAAAACTCATGCAAAGATACACTGAAAGATTAAAGAAAATGCATTTTTATTAAAAAAAAGCCACCAACTTTTTCTTCAGCCATGAAATGAATTTAAAATTATCTATATATAGTTGCAGTTCCTTATTTATTTATATATTTTGCTCCAGTTAAGCTCTTAAACAGTATTCACAGCAGCAAACACCAGAACACTGGGACCATTATTACCCTGATGTCTTCCAAGTTTGTCATTATCATGGCTACATGGATCTGTGATATTTTCATTCCAAATAACTGTAGGCAATAACATGATCTAACTGAAAAGCTCTAAACAACTACTTTCCTTATTTGAGTGTTCTAATGGCTTTTACTCACCTATTGGTGACTATCTTCTTTTTCACAAGCTTTCAGTGCAAAATCCATGCCCTAGTAATGCTCGATTCCTAAGAAAAGGCAACTTATTTCATAGTTGGCCATAAAACAGCTGGGAAATCTACAAGTCCATAAGGTCTTGAAACTGTTTTGTGACCTCTCTTGGATTAAAGCTCTGTATGACATGCTACATCCTTCACCAAGCCATCCCTTTCCAGATTTCTATTATGCAACATTTTCACACAGCGACACATTCACTCAGTGAAAGGCATGCAAACACCAATTTGAACTGGTGTTCAACAAAGGGAGAAAAATTACATTGAAAGAATGGAGGTTCTACTTAGTGCATAATGCAGATTGGTCTCCTAAATCATATAAAAGGAATAAAAGCCATTAACTGATAGTCATCAAGCTAACCTATTAATCCTTAAGATGTTTTCCAATATAATACCCCCTGTACAATCTTAAACAATATGTGTTTTGTATAATCTCAATTTATAATCCCTGTTAAAAAAAAAGATATCTGGAGGCCAGCTGAGCCACTTTACCCATAAACAGGATTATTTTACCTGAAGCGGCTGATTTCCCTGTGACAATATTTTTTTTCTCTCTTTAGGCTTGATTGTTTAAAAAATAAATCCTGCTGGGAATAAACATATGATCAAGTTATAGCAGAATAACAATTCAGGATTAGTCAGGTGATTCAATAACTGCCCATGAGATACTCTTAAACTGCAGAAAATGCAATGTAATATACCTCAGTTTAACTGTCTTTCACTGGGAACTAAATTAAATTGAAAACTTCTGTGCCTTTAGGGCAAGTAGCATACGTATAAGCAGTGATGTTTTATTAGACTGAAGTCATTCAAACCTGTGTTTGGGAACTAGATGATTTAAGTATATTAACCCCATTGATTTTCAGAGCAGACAGTTTTCTACATTATCTCACTCTTCTAGATGCTATGACTGACTCTTCTCTAATTTCTTGGATTTTTTTTCACTTTCCTTTATGTGATTTTACACTGGTTGTCTTTAGCTAGTAATACTTTTCCCCAAAGTCCAGGCTCTTTCATTTATTGGATTGTTTTATCAAATTTTATTTATTGATACAAGGCTAATGATGTTAGAATCTGGCCAGACAGCTTTTAGGAAAGTTGTCAGGAAATATTAGTGCTATCTTTTTTGAAGAACAATTTATCTATCCCTATATAAACTCCTAGTTTTCTATTCTACTACTGAGATAAAGGAGATGTTCCTATTAAGTTGCCTAGGAACAATTTGTTCAAGTGGAAATGTGATTTTTCAGTTCAGCATCTTCTGTCCAGACATCCATAACTACAATTAGCTTAATGATTCTCTTTCAGATGCTGACATGATCAGGTGAGGGAGATCGAACTGGGTTTATGCAGGAAAGGAAAGTAATGCTCATCTTATACCATTGCGTTAAGAACTTGAGCCATTATGAAGTCAAATAAAGCTTACAAGGAAAAAAACACAACAGAGGTTGAGTACTAATAAAACAAAATGTAGGGATTTTATGTACTAATATGTAATATATAATAAAATACATACTATATAAATAACACAATCAAAATAGTGTCTTTAAAGCCTATTGCAGGTGCTGGAGGAACAGCATTTTTTTCTTCTTTTTTAGAAAGTTATATCAGATGGTGAACAGACATCAAGTAACAACCAATATAAACTATAGAAAAATGAAACAAAAATCTAGACCTGTGAGAAACAGAAAGAAATCACCAATATCCAGGACAAAGGAAAATTACAGTTTTAGGAAAGAACACTAATATGAAACTTTAGTTCCTTTATAATAAACAGTATCATGTCATTACGAGAGAAGCTAGTAATAATCTTGTGGGAAATCCAGATGTATTCAATGCATCCTTACCTAATTTTGAAATTAAGCAGCAAAGCAACATTGTGTCATATCAGATGTTAAATTACAATCCAGTGTGCCTGAACTGCGTCAGCAGGTAGCAACATTTTAAAGACTAAATACTTAACAACATGTCACTTCTGCAGGTTGATGGAAAAAAACCTCCAAAATAGAAATATGTAGTTTATGAGCCAGAAGTAAATAGAGTCATGGATTCTCTAACTTCTTTGAAGAACAGTTGGTGTCCTTCAGGAAAACATGTTTTAGCCAAATACAGTTTATTTAACACACATGTCAAATATGTCATCTATTTAAGACTCAACTAGATTATAATAATTTCTAGTTCTCGTCAGAATCTTTGTGAACTGAAAGGTCATACAAAACTACATATAACTGAAGTCTCAGAGTATTATTTTGATGTAGGTAACAGTGAGAAGGAAGAAGCTGAACTGAATTTTATCCAGCTAGAATTTAAAGAAATTAAGTATCCCAAGATATGCTATCTAGCTCCTAATGGACTTGATATTTAAAATGGAATATCAAGACCCATCATTGTACTACCAGGATGGTGTTTTATTAAGTAGAAAAATTTGTTATCTTCTACTGCTTAAATATAAAAAACAAAGGAATCCCATTGAAGAGCATGATCATTAAAGAAAATTATGGAAAAGGATTAGAACTAGCCCTTAAGTAACCGTATATTTAAGAAGGTAAAAAATGGCTATCAAGTATTCCTCTCCCTCCTATTTTCCTTTGGGTACAACCCCAAATATCATTTTCTCCTGATCACTAGCACTTCAGAATATTGTGCAAACAACCCCACTTAGTTTGTGTGGGCAGTCATAGAGTCTGAAAAACATGTTTTAGAGCCACAATACACCTCCATCGAAAGAAGCACTTTTTTAGAAGTCCTGTGGTTTTAGCTGGGTTACTAGAATTCAGATGAACAACAGGAACATGATTAAAAGCTGCATACTCTTAAAATCTTTACCACATATATCCATGATATAACGTAACATGATGGACTTCTGAGTAAGAGATTTCTGCTAGCATGGAGTAACTATAATTCAGAGCCTTTTTTCTGTTAAAGTCACCCTTGGATACACTGAGCTGTTTCACCAGTCAAACCTCTCCAGTGAGAAGAATTTATTTACCATTTGACATCAAGTTGCTTATCACTGCAGAGTACACAAGGAGTGGCACGGTCTGTATTCTAAGGCAGTGTTATGATGTATGTTCTCAGCCTTGATTCATTCAAGTTTGTCAAATAAACAACATTTTCAGTGATTTTAATGGACAAAAATCTATTTTTGGGTGTGACAAACTGACTCCCAAAATCCATCTGTAACTGAGTCTGATTTACTCTTCCTTACTATTTGTTCTTACAGTGGAAAGTAATGTGATATTGAAGTCATATCCAAGTGGAAATACTGTTTTACTTGGGTAAATTATCCATTAATATATATAAAAAAATGAAATCTGAAGGCATCTTTTGAATGGGTATTTTTATAACAAAAGTAACTCCCTCCACGAGAATGGCAGGGTCAGTGACAATGTACTAACATGATATCTTCTATCAAACAACATATTTTGGCTGCTGTAGACATGAATGACCAGCACACCAATATCAAGAGAGGGGGGTTATTTCTTCTACCTGCTTCTTTGATTTTTAACCTTTGGGGTTCACCCTTTTTAGTTGCTTTCTTTGACTACTAGAGTGTTAAACTCTGATTAGTTAATCTCAGTCCCAGAGTAGTTGATACACCAGAAAAGCATTAAATATTATGACCATTATAATAACATACTAAACTGGGAAGGCTTTCTTTCTTATAAACTATGCTGTATCTTTTGAAAACAGACTCAATCCCTGAATATACTGAATAGCTAAAATATATTTTATTGACTTTTCTACAAAGGAAGATACAGACTTTGGAGTCTTGAAAGAAAAGCAAAGAACTTGAAATATTTCTGAGAAATGAACTGCTAACCCTGCTTTGAAAAGAAGCTAGATGTGTGACTGCAGAAGTGTGAAAGTTTCTATATGGGCAATTTTCTTAATAGAACCTGCAGATATATGGCAGAAAGAAGCAATTCCAAAGGGTGGAGAAACATAAATCATATGATGTAACTTTTCACTAAATTCAACCTGTGTGAAGCAGACATCCTTGTTGGGTATTTGATGAACAGAGTTCACTTTGCACATTGCAGAAAACAATGCAAAGATCAAATCAGTAAAATATTCAGTGGGCAGTGGCATAACTGCTCCGTTCACCTACAATTTTTGACCATTTCCAAGAGAAAACCTGAAATATTTTTCTCAGAACTTACCCCATGAAGTTTGACAACAATTCACATAGACAATAGCCATAAATCATACAAAAGAAAGGAAAAAGGACCACATGCTTATTCACAAAAAATACGCTAGGTATTAAGCATCAAATAATTTCCTTGGAAATTACCTAGATTGTTAGTTAAAAGACTTTAATCTTATTGAAAAATAACAACATTGTATTACCATTGTATTATAGGATAGCAAATGAAAAATACAAATCTTGCCTGATTGTAGCTCTAATGAAGAGGAGTTATTAGAGGCAATACAAATAAAATTTTCAGGGTGCCTCCATTATCATAGCACTTATCTGCATCTACCTGAAGATACAGAAATATTTCTATGAAATAAGCACTTCTTCTGGCTTATGCTCGTCTCTTTTTTGTCCAGGTTGTTGTTACTGTGCTTGGAAACAGCATCTTGTTTGCAGACAAACACCTCTTCTCCTTACAATGTATGTAAGGAAGGTTATTGGAAAGATGTTTAATGTGTGGTCTTGCCCACCTCAGTTTGATCCTTTAAGGGAGAACCTTTAGGAAACCTGTTAGTGATTTTCAGCATAAATATTTTGCACTGTTTTTTCACATTACTAGGTAATCCATGGACCATGAGTATTTTATTAAGACCTTCTCTCTCAAATACTAGGTGTATCAACAATGCCACTCTATCTGTTTATGTTTTGTTTGTATGCATTCACAGATGAGACCATTTGTTGCTTAGAAATAAATTCCCAGAGATAATTTCAAGCAACTCCCTTGGTGTTTTCCTGAATTTTAGAATATTACAGCCTCAAAGCACACTTTCAAAAATAAGATTCAAAACTCTGCCATTTCCTTTCAAAATGCACAAGTTTTCTTAGATGTGAGGTCCCCCAGACACAGAAATTATTTTGAATTACCATCTGTGCACTTGCAAAGATAGGAAATGATGATCATTATAATAATGAAAAAGAACATAAGAAAAAAAGAAAAAAGTCTTCTATTTTAAAGCAATCCAATAAAATTTATAGCGTTTAATACTTCCTCATCTTATTCCAACAAATTTCATTCAATGTATATTATTTTCAGTACAATAATATGTATACTTGAATGACTGTGTAAGTCATGAGTAATGGTATGAATTTCTACAAGGTTTATACCATATTTTTAAATCTCTACATATTAAACATCTGAGACTCAAGAACTTCTTATGATTTAAAACAGTTCTTGAAAGATTTTGAGTCATTTACATTCATGATAGATACTAATGTCTCCACAAGTCCCCTTAATCTACAGTGTCATGCCACACAAATCAGAGCTTTAGTGCTTTTAAACATGCTGCTTTAAAAAACAGAAATTGCTGATAAAATAATTTGTTAAATAATATTTAATGAGAGAGAGAGAAAAATATGCATACAAAGACAGGAAATCTTAGTGTAAATCAAGATCAATTTTTTCTCTTGAATGTGCAAGCCATGGATCAACTCTTCAGATGAGAGTGTGTGTGTGGAGAGTGGACGAAGTGATGGCCAGGTGGCAAAGTAGTGTACTGCAGGAAGTCACTTAAAATAACTTTCCAGTCTGTTTATAAAAAGTATAATTTAATAGCCATAACTAGTATCCAGTGTTTGTCTTCCACTAAAAACTAGATGATCCACAAATAGAAAATTGAGCTCTTCTCTTTACAGTTGTTCTTGGCCACTGTAGATACAAAATATGCAGATCCTCTTGATTTTATTCAGCAAATAATGCATTACCATTACCCAGAAAGCCTATGCATATTTTCACTGAACCATTGCACTGATCTCAACTCCTGTTGAAGACCTCCTACTCAAATATTCCCATGAGTAAACAATAAAGTATTGATAATTTTTCAGATATTGTTGTTTTCTTCAATCAAGATGTTCAATAAAGTTTTAAAAAAGCAAAACAGATAAAGAAAGGCAGTATCTGAAAACTGGAATCAAACAGTTGCAGGAATAAAAACACTACACTGGATAGTTATGGAAGAGTAAAAAGTTATGCAATAGGAAGGTTATTACCAATCAAATTGAATGCACTTTGTGAGAGATTCTCCTGCCTTTTTTTCTCCAGGAGACAGAAAACTTTAAAAATATTACTGAAAAGTAACCAAGATCCATTATGCTTCTTAGAAGTATTGATATTCAGGCTCCCAGACATACCTGTCCAGAAATGAAGGACCCAGCTACTGTCTATGTAAATACAGGGGCATAAACCTTGAAGCAATAGCGTAATAAAGCAAGTAATCTAGTAATATCCCTTACCAAATCAAACATTTAGGATATTTTTTAATGAGTTTAAATACATTAATGCTACAAAGTTTTTCTCTGCACCTCTTTATGATTTTTGAATACATAAGACAAAAAAATCTAAACTAATTCTACTCTTTCTTCGGTTAAAGGAAGCAAAGGATTTATTTAAAGGGGGATGTTAGAGAAAGTTTGCACACATAACAAAGGGAAACTGGTATGAAAGTACACTTAATCATGACATCACACAAGTTATCACAGGAAACATCAAGTGAAAAATCTAGTTTCATATGAGAAGCCCTAAATATGTTCTCACTTCATCCTCTTCCCCAAAGTTGTCACAAAATGTGTTGTTATTGTTGCTTATCTTCTGTCTGTGTTTTAGAGAACTTAAAAGGCTAAAGCAGTTAAACCTCTAGCTAGATGTTTTTCTCATAAATTATTTAATTCATATCAATACTCTTGCAAGCACCCCAAGTCAGAAGAATACTTCCATATCTATTTTTATCATGCTTAAGCATAGGTTGACACACATCACAGAATAACAGAATAAGCTGAGTTGGAAGGGACCCACAAGGATCATCAAGTCCAATTCCTGGCTGTCCACAGAACCATCCCCAAGAGTCACAACATATGCCGGGGAATATAGTCAGTCTTGGATAACACAGCTAAGAACAAAGACCTTGTCAAATCCAAGTAAGTGTTTATGCAAACTATGTTCATTAAAGGAATACTAGTCCATGTTCTCAGAAATCTGAATAAAATCAGAGTAGATAGACTCTATTTCTCCAATCCATGACTGCTTTTGTGATACCTCAATCCGTGACTACAGAGCTGTAACACAGCTGAAGACCCTCTATCAGACAGATCTCCCCACTGACTTTCTGAGGCAGCAGCACCATAAGAAGAGTTTTTCTCAACATTTCTCAATGACTTTTCTCAGAGCACATAGATCATCCATCAAAGATGTGCTTGTCAGAGCCATAGTGTAACAAATGCCCTGAAACTTATGCTTAAATTTAAGTATGCTGTCAATCTTGCTACTTTCAACCTAGTTATACATGTTCTGAGACATATTAATTCAACATTTTAACTGACAAAGGACCCTGGAGAGATGACCATAAACACACTATTTTCTTTAAATTCACTGCAGGGATTTAAATGCAGTATGAGAATGTCCTGAAAATACTCCATAAACCTTTCCTCAGAGCTGTAGATTTAAATCAGATGATAACTTTAGAGAAAAATGATTCTGGAGAAAATTGAGCCATTATTCAGACTGCGGGGGAGGAATATTGGTATTGTACAGTACTGTGTTTGTGGTTACCAGTAACATGATTAGGCAAAGTCTGTTCTAGTACTTCATGCACATTTCTTTGAATGCATTTAGTTACAGCCATAGTTTGATTTCCTGGACTACAGACCTAAAAATCTAACTGGAAAATATGAAGTAAAATTTACAGAAAATCTTCTTTGTTTTGTTTTTCTTACTCAGCTATTCTATTGATCATAAAGGTGCCTTTGCTTTTGACTTACTGATATAAAGACTCCGTATTTCCAGCAAAATATATGACCAGAAAAGTAACACTAAGCAGTTCACCATCTGTCTTGCTTCAATAGAACACTACAGCACATAAATCAGTTAGATACAGATTATACTCTCTTGTGCTTATATTCAAATAAACACATTTATAACACAAACAGTTTATCTACACCATTATCAAAATATTGTAATCTTGAGTCTACCACTTTTGTAAAGTCACCCAGGTACATCAAGTAAGATTATTTGATTTAGTATTCTTAATGTAACATTAATTTATGACTGACTAGAGTCACAACCTCACTCTTTTTATGCAAGACACAAGATAGTCCTTGATGATCTGCATTGCAGAATGCAAGTTTCTTACTGCAGTGCTTGAGTATCTTTGAATGTGAATTTTTTGCATTAACGTGAAAGATTCCACCAAGACGTAATAGTGAGCATAACATTGAAAATTAGACCTCAAGTCCAATGATGAAAAAATGACCAAAGGAGGAAACAAATATCTATCCATCACAACATCTGATTCTTCCATCAGCCACATCACCTACTAGTCTTACTGTCTACAATAAAGCTGACAGAGAAACGGAATAAACTTTTCAAAATTTTTATAAGAAAATCTTCTGAGTTATTGTTTGGTGTTTATGATGTTTCAATTTTCTTTAGTTCTCCTAGAGAAGATTGTAATGTTGCTTTTAATGTTTGAGCTAAGCTATATTTTTTCACAAAAAAATAGAGAAGATTAAAGTGGAAGTTTCAAACCTGAGAATGATTTTATTCTTTTTTCCATTTTCTTTCTCTCTCAGAACCCATCCAAACTCTTTTCATGTTCAAGAAAGACATACTCAACTTGGTTTATTTCTTAAAAATTATAGCTTCTCCACCTGCATAATTGCAACAGATCTGAGCTATGGTTTGTCAGTGTGACAACATTGAGTGGTATTATAACAGTAAAAACTTGGGGAAAAATCTGTTTGACTCTAGTCAGGGATTCTTTTCCATATTCAGAAATAAACTGAAAAAAAAGATAATACAAAAAAAAGAAATTTCTTTGCTACAAACCCATTATTAGATATGACCTTGTCTTCTTTTTGATTCTCAAAAGATATAAGAATTAAATGGATCATGGAAATAAAAAGTTTAGAGAATGGATCAGATGAAAAACTTCAACATCTCAAATTCTATCCCAGTTGTCAATATAGCATATTGATATTGTACATCTGCATTACTGCAGTATGAGTTTTAATCTTACATCAGTATTTAAAAAAATCTATTCAACTTGTGGTCCATGGCACTTCTAAGTCTTTGTGAAATGAAAAAATAACCCCGTAGATTGTGAACAAAACTGTAGCAATTCAAGGGCACATCCCCATACGGGGAAGGTTTGAGGCATCCACAGGGTGAAACAATGGGTTTCAACCTTCCTTAGGAACAAAAGTCCCTTCAGAGCAACAGCAGAACTACCTAAATCAATTTAAAGTAAAAAAAAAGTGATCTAAAGTTCAGAGAAAATATCAAGCCATACACCTAAAATTGATTTTCTTTAAAGTCATGAAAGGGACGATTATTTTCTCTTCTATAATATTATGCATTCTGTGAAAATCCTAAATGTCAGAAAAGAGAACCCAAAAAACCCCCAAACATATCTTACCGATGATAAAGAGAATTTCCACTGCAATGTCACTGACAGTTGTGCTTCGAGTTGTAGACAGCTCATCATGGCCAATAAAGGAAACATTGTAAGGTACAGTCACAGCAACATAAAACGTTGCCAGTAAAATAAGCCAGTCCCAGCCAGCTTTAAAAGTGCTAAAATGCAACAATATGAATTTGGATTTTTTTGCATCTGAAACTTTGTATTCTGGAAATGCTGGTTTATCTACGAAAACATTCTGAAAAAGAGAGAAAAAAATTAAATGAGACAAAACAATAATTTGATTACACGGAGGCATTTCTTCCAACGCAGCCCTTAGGTGGTTGGTGTTTTTTGTAAAAAAACCATAATATATGGCATGCTCATATGCAGGCAAGAACTAATGGTACTTTTCTTTCTAACCTAGACCTCACATTTATTTATACAGATGGTTCTGTTCAAAAATAACTATTTTGAATGTTGAGGCAGGAAGAAGACTAATAAGTTACAGATTAAATAGACTGAAGAGGGGACTGAGTCTGGCAAACTATTTCTTCCTCTGTTGAATTCGCACTGCAGAGCAATGTTATCCTGCTGGACAGATAGGTTAGGGCTTCGTATACACAAAGACATAGTACTCTAAATAGGAACACATAGAAAGCAATAGATGGTATTGGAGATAAACATCCTATGCATAGAGCTGTGAGGAGGTTTTTTCAGAATAGCTCTAGCCTGGTCCTCTGGACTGAACAGCTCCAGTACTTGGAGCACCTTTCCTGGTTTAGTTACATCTGCAGGAATCCAGTTCATGTGAATGAAAGCACAATTAGTAGGAATAACTTTTTGATTTTCTTTAAAATTGCACTCCTGATCTAAACCAAAATGTAGATCCGCCATAATATGGCTTCAGAACTGGCTACCTTTGTCATTAGCCTAAGCTTTGTCTTGAGTATTTGTCCCACCAGTGTTTTATGCAACAAGAATTCAATATTAAGCTGTAGAAATTCTTAGCTTTCATCTTTCATAGCTTTAACAAAAACCACCTACCCTCACAAAAAGCAGCGTGTGGGACATGAACTGTCTTGCATTATTTACTAACAAAATTCTTGCTCACTGATACTGGTTAATGCTGTTCCAATAACAAAGAGCCTCCCAAAACAATATTGTGCATTCAGCAAACTGCAATTACTTCTGGTATTGAAGTTATTCACTATGAAATTAAGAAGACAAAACCTGCATAACTGTAGACTTAACTACACTTGCCTTGTCTGTCACAGCTTTTCTCTTTGTGTTTCCTTTGAAATACTGATGCCATTGCCTTCTCTATTCTTGGTTCTTATTCATGAATCTAAGCAGCTGAATTCTCACTGTTCATAGTGTCAGCCCATATTTTAATCATAGAAAAGAAAGCATCCCTCATATTAATTCCAACCCATAGCTCCAAAAATCCATGCACTAAAGGCAGTAAACTAGTCTCAGAATAAATTTTTTAACATGGTAAAGTAACATCTGCACTAGCCTTTTGACAGTACAGGTAAGTCATCAAAAACTATTTAAGAGTCATGCTCCCAAAAATATTATCATATTACTATGAAATGAAAATATCCCTGGAAGATCTGGTCATATTTTGCAGGGGTTTTTTATTATTATGCTTTTTCAACATGAAACATTTGTAACTTTTTTTAACATTTAACCTTTTTTTCAACACTTAATGTCTTTTCAACATTTAATATGTGAATCCAATGGAAGTGACTGTATACCCTGTGAGAAATATACTAGTTGTGTATTTTCATGTCCTTAATCTATACCAAGTTTTTCTACTTTTAATTTCTAATATAATAATCTCTATGAGGATGCATCTGCACTGCTGCCTAATTTTGGTAATCAATAAGAGGAACATGCCCGGTGGCAGATCATCTCTTCAGGGTGTTCATGTTTTATATCCTTTGGTTANTAAAACCAATAATATGCAAAAAAGAAACTAAATACTGTTCTGAGAAACAGTTTTTGCTACCCCTGCTTCCAATAACTATAGGCTTTCACTGTTGGAACAGGCTGTCCGATATTATTCTAGCAAATTTTTATACGAATATACTGATTTCATAGGTATCTCTGCGTTAACTTTTCTCCTGAAACATAGTTGCACAGAGCAGGAGAGTTATTTTTTCTCATTAACATTTCTTTATTCTGTTTATTTAAGTCATTTATTCAAATCATTCTGTTGCTATATTGTTGGTTTTTCCATGGTTTGATTTAGTGTAAGCAACATTCACAGCATGTTTTGTGAACTTACTCATTAGTTATAGTTACTGAGGGAACACAGAATTAATTTGAAGGCAGAAACATCACTGCTTCAATTAAGAAATGAAAGGGTAAATATCACAGCACAAAGTTTGAGAAATTCACATGAAAACTTGCCTAAATGAAGTGGGACCTTTTGGAGCTTAACAGCATTAAGGGTTTCAGCTAGAGCAATATCTTGAGTCTCTTCTTTTTTTTTTTTTTTGGCAAATAGTAATAATTGAGATAAAATAATTGGGATGACAAGGTAAATTGAACCCTAAAATTCTGAGAACCTGTGGATTCTAAGTTCTGAGAAATTTTATAGTGTGGCTTTCATGACATTAAATGTTTGTTTACACTATTATTAAAAGCATTATCTTGCTATATGGTAACAAATACCACAGTAGACAGAACTGTACTTAAATGAGAAGCATTCTAATCCTTGTTACTGTAAAATTATGACCAGGATATTTCTCAAGTGCTCACTGACCTTTTACAACACTTTCGAATTTTTTTTTTTAAAGACAATGCTTTTTTAAAGAGTATATTTTTGGGGGGAGAAGGGAAGAAAAGAATTTCACCTACATTATTAATTTTTAATTTGTTCTTCTCTCTTCTTTGTAGATGTCCAGAGATATGATAAAGGACAGCTCTACTCCGTCTGCGTGCTGACTCAAAATGTGATCCTGCTCTTCCTCTTCCTTTCCATTTTTCTGCAGAATGGAATTGAGAGTCCATTAAAGATCAGGAAATAACGCTTTAACCTTTGGGACCTGAACTACTGACTTTTCAGACATTGGTAGAAATGTAAATATTATGCACATCTTTGCTTTGGCTTAATCTTTTGCAGTAAAGAAACAAAAACCCTCTCTCCTGAAAGGCAAATAAAAACCACTGTAAAGTTTTAATTGTCAAATGTCTTCACACAACTCAGAAGCAATTAATTGCAACATATGATTTCATAGATAAGATAAATGTACTCTCTACTGTTTCAGAAAGTAGAGATTACTGACCAGAGAGAAGGATGGCTAGAAATAACCACTGAAAATATCCTTGAGGTGATCCTACTCTTTCTCTCATTTTGCAGAAAGAAGAAAATATCTTGTGGTGTACTTTTTTTAAAAACAAAGAGTCTGACTTGTACTAGGCTTCCATTATGTCAGAATATGCTAATATGTAAGCTTGCTCATTAGTAATAATCAATTCTTACATTCATGCGTTTAGATTTCTTTTCCCACCACATGCCACTGGCAAAATCACTTGACATATTCCTTAGTGACATGAAACCCATTAAGAGTAAAGACTGAACATTATTTTGGAAAGGTTTGTGGTTTTTACCTCCATTCAGATGTCTGTAATTGTCAATCATGGGAACAAATTTTGTTCTTGCTTATAAAGCAGTAAATTCAAAGTAATTCCAGTCACTCTCACGGAATTACAGTGAATTGATGCCAGAGTAAATGAAAGCAGACTTTTTGTGATGTGTCAGGATTAAGAAAAAAGAAACTATGGGAATAAAGGAAGAAGCCGTCTGTCAAGGCGGTTTAATTAAAGTCCATTCAATGCATACAAATTAAGGGGAAAAAAATTTAACAAAACACAAAACTAATTAGCAGAGCCAGAATTTAGCAGCAAGCAAAATAGCTACATCTTGAAACCTGCCTAGAAAAGTAAGAAAGATTTTTATTATAGAAGACTGATGTATTTTTGGCTTAACAGCTCAAAACCATACATGACAAAATGTGTAGGAAGATAAACTTTCCAAACTTCTCAGTAAAGAAGTTTTTGTGTAATTCATGTAAGAGCACACTCTAGTTGAGGATTTTTTTTACTTGGCACTAAAGAGAAGGAGAAAAAAAAAATAAAAAATAAGAAGGGAAAACCTTAATATTGCAAAGCCAAATAGCTACTCAAAAGTTGAAGGAGGCAGACGGAGAAGCCTCATACTTTCCCATCTCCAACACATATTGGTGTCAGCTACAATGGAGAAAGATAGAACAAAAAGCATTGTTTCAGAAAAAACCCAACTAAATGAATGTTTGGTTTTTAAAAAATAACTTCTTAAGCATCAAACCATTTAAAATTCGAACTAAATTTTAAGTGTTTTAAATTCTGGGTAAGAATAAAGTGCTTATCTCTTTCTCTGAGGAAAAATGAATTTAAGTCTATTGAATTGGCTCTCCACTGTAGTATTGTTCAGCTATAGTAGCCTGGTTTTGTCATACAACTTTGAAATTCTTTTCAAAACTATTTAAAGGACTCTCTTTTTTCTCTTTCTCAACCTAAACTGCCATGTTGTATGAGGCCACTCAGTTTACTCTACTGCGTCCAAAAGTAGTCAATAAAATAGGCTTCAGATCTGCTATGCAGCAGGCTGGGAAAACACTTTTCTCGAGTTTCTGGTCAGCAATGCTTTTGAGATGCTTTAGCTAAAGGCTTCATCCTCACACTGTACCACATGTAATACCTGTTCTTGTCCTTAGCCTACAGAGTCCATCCTGGCAGATAAAGCAGCCTTGGTGATGTGATGCAATGTGTGGTGAGACCCACACTGAACTGCGTTCAGCAGGCAGGCGTGGTGCCTGCAGGTGGGCTTTCCTTGAGTACTTTCAGCAACCCCAGCAATAAAAGGCCCTTCCAGTGTGGAAGTGGAGCCCTCTGTCTCTGGTCTTTGAAGTCTTCTCTTTACCCTGGCTAGATCTCCCATGCCATTTTAAATATGTTCTTTGAATGTATCTTTTCAGTAGCTCCTTTTTGCAGAATAACATGCAATTTTCAAGATATGTGTTGCCTGATGCAATAGTGTAAGACTGTCCTCAGCCTTTTGTTTATAACTCCTAACCTCATATGTGCCTTTTTCTCACATGCTGAGCACTGAGCTGAAAGCTGTCCCCAATTCCATCTCTTTCCAGAATGCCATGGGACTATGGAAACAGTCGATGTACACATATTCAGTTATTGTTTCTTTTTTCCCTGTATATTTACTGACACAGAGTTTTCACTTTCTATCCACTATTTAAATGAGGACAGGTTCCTTGTAAGGTTTTAAATTTTCTGTGCCAGCAGCCTGGTAATTTTTGACTTTACGCAGATTCCATCTCTCCTGCCTAGGTTCAGTGTTTCAGTCACTAAGAGTGTTGTACTCATTAACCTGCTCAGGCTGTGGGAATTGATATTGCACTTAGAATCATACCAATTGCATATTTTCACAGCAAGTGACTTCCACCACATGCTGATTCTACTATTTTTAAAGGATTAATGCTACCTCTATGTTAATCTTGGAAGCCACTCAATTCCTAGAGACACAAAAGCATGCATCAATAAGAAAAGCATTACATTTATCATTAATTAATAATTTTCTTTCTAAACAGAAATGGCAAAAAGTTTTTATGGTTGTTATTGGAAGTGAAAAAAAAAGAGTTTATTGTGAAGATAAGATGCCATCAGAGCATATCTCAGTAGCTTATAACATAAATAAGTGAACGACATTTGTGAATTCTCCTGCTTTCTAGTCTCCCAGTGCCTTCAGGAAAAGAAGGAATCCTGAGCCTTAGCAAACTACACTGTTCACCAGGTGTGCCTCTACGTGTGTGTGATTATTTTCTGTAACCTTCCCTCTTTTCTTGTCATACTCAGTTTACAGCTCACTATTCTGGAAGAGACAGTTCATTTTTTATAAACACCCATCTGTTTCTCTGTAGTTCTTCAAAAATTTAGGTACCTGACAGACTTGGCTTTTTTATTTTTTTCCATGGCTGATCTTAGGAAAAAAAAAATCTAAGAATAAATTCAACCATAAGCAGAAAGTCACTTTAATACATCTGGCTTATTTTTGCCCTGTGCTTAAAATTAAAAGGATTTCTCAGCTCCCCAAATATAGTGAGAAATCTTGTTCTAGAAAAATCTCAGATTTCGGGGTCTATTTCCTGGTGCTTCTACACACCTCTTCCTGTGTGATAGTAATCCCCTCCCCAAGATAGCTCTTAAAAAGGATGCTTACGATTTAATATTATCTCCCCTTTACTTTATCAGAAATGTGTAATACATTTTTTAACTCTTCTTGCTGTCCTTCTTGTTGTTTTTCTTTCAAATGAGGATAGGTATAGTACCACAACCATCAGACATGACAATCATTAAAGATTTTTCTAAGAAAAGAAACTAACCCAACACCTCTTCGCTAAGCTTAACATTAGCCTCCTAACAGCTTAGGACTTCTTGCAATCTTGTAAGGGAAGGTTGCAGTAAAAGAAAGCACAATCAGACACAAATGTCTTTGTAACTCTTGTCTTTTATGTTGTGTTTTTATAACAACATGAGGCTTCAACCATCCACTTAAGGTTAATAGAAAGGGGAGGCATAACTCTTTTCTTGTCCCTTTGGAAAAAAGTATATCTACTTCTTAGGTATAAATCAGAAATATAAACCCTGACAACTTCTGACAAACTTTCCTAGGTATATACTGCCTTAGCAATGCAGAAGAACTGGAAAGTCAGCTTTACTGACTAAACTGACACCAAATGTATGTCTGCTCTCCTATAAAGCATTTCATTTAATCCTAGAATAATTTAGGTTGGAAAAGACCCTAAGAACATCAAGTCCAATCACTAATTGTGAATTCCACCACTAAATCCTGCCCCCAAGTGTCACATTGATGTGTCTTCCAAACACTTTCAGAGGGCGTGACTCAACCACTTCCCTGGGCAGCCTGTTCCAAGCTTAATAACACTTTTGGTGAAGAATTCTTTCCTAAAATCAGAATAGTCAGAGCATAGCATTAGATGGAGTCCAGAATACTTTATGGTTTGTAATGATCTCATTCCCCAGGTAAAGTCTGATACATTAATAGAATCATAGAATCATGGAATCGTTTGGGTTGGAAGAGACCTTAAAGATCATCTAGTTCCAACCTTTCTGCTATGGGCAGGGACACCTTCTACTAGACCTGGTTGCTCAAAGCCCCATCAAACCTGGCCTTGGACATTTCCAGGGATGGAACCTCCACCACTTCTCTGTTCCAGTTCTTAACTGTTCCAGCACCTCCCCACTCTCATAGTGAAGACTGAGTAACCCTGACGTGACCCAGAAGCACCCCATAGCAGACAACCTGTGGCATGAGAGAGACCATGAAATGCATTTTTTTCCAAATACCGAAATAAACTAACCTGACCACATAGTTGCATTTTATTTACAAAAACTGTCTCAGCCTTGGTAGTTTTTCCTAATTTTTCATAGCATTAATTTGTATGCCTTCAAAAAACTGCTTTCACATTTCTCATTCATGTATTAATAGAATATGCATTAAATAAAACCACTACCTACAGTTCCCTCTTGTGTGATACATACTCAACATGCTCTTGTATGGAAATATCTCCCAGTCTGATCATGGGTTGATACCACTGAAAGTTTTCAATACAAGTGTGCATGGACACAAAACAGAAAATTAAGATCTAGCATTTAATTCATATTACACAGGAAAATCCAAGAGATTTGCCTCTGTTTGCCTAAAACACAGAGTATGAACAAAAGCAACCTGCAGCTCTCAAATTTAACCCAGAACACAACATACCGGCAGTATGTGAATGAAATAGAGAGGGATGATGTAAGGCAGCCTGGGAGTTTAGTCATGGGAACACATGCACACCTGAGTAACTTTATTCAGAGATGGTAGTTCTACCAGCAACCAGTGTGACAGAGTTATCCTAAAGGCTGTAAGGCTGCAGACCTGGATCTTTAAGCAGCATTTCTGCAGTACAGTAGGCAAGGAAAGGCAGGTTCACCACCAGGGACAAGACCATGACTCTTCACTGCTTTTTTACATTTTCACAATGTGTTAGCTCCATGCTCAAAGTTATATTCCAGCCCCAACTACTTGATTGCCACTGCTGTCCTGTTTGCTTGGCAGGTGGGGCAGTTAGGCTTAGGGCAAGATTGATTCAGGCACATTGACTATCCTCTTCAAAGAGTGTAAATATGACCACCTCAAGTCATGCTGTGCAGTAACCCTGACTGGGAAAAAGTAGGAAAGGTATTATAGATATGTTTAAACACTTTACAAGGAAGAGTCCTGTAGAAAAACAGGGAGTTCCAGATTTACATGGACCCTATAGTGGGTGTTCTCTGTAAAAATTCTAAATTTTAGGTTTATTTAACAGTGTAGTGTACACTTTTATAAATACCTTCCATAAAATAATGAGATGACTTCACCTTAGCTATTTTGAGAGTGAAGCCAGGAGTGAGTATGAGGAATAAAAAGATAAAATTTTTATTCTACCAGCATTTTACTCAAAGGGCTAGATAAATTGTCAGAATAGATAAGAACTTTCTCATTTAGTTCATTGTTTACAAATTTAAAGTCATGACATAAAACGGCAAGTAATGCCAGCTCCCACCTAAGAAAATTTATCATAGAAATATCATAATTTTTAATGTGTGAACTAGATTTCCTTTAGAACAATAAAACACCACCAACAAAGTAGAACAGGAGAAATGGACTTTCTTCATTGCTAAAAGGTATCCGGACAGGGACAGACTTGAAGAAATCCATGATGCTGCTCCACACACACAGTGGAAGGAACACTGTGAAAATGCATCGTAACCAGGTTAACGCTGTGATTTTTAATGCTGGTTGGACCCTTCCCTGCTCAAAACACAGAGTGATATATTGTGCTACCTGTGTGATCTCTCCTGCTGCTCTATTCTGAAATCAGGCAGGGCAATAAACCTCCCCCATTACCTTTCCTGCATATATCTTTAGGCTGTCACAACCACTCAGCTCAATCACAAAGAGATGGTTTTACCTGGAATATCATACAAGTACTGAATTGTTCCTTTTTGAACCCAGGTTCAGTGAATGATTTATTAAATAATTTCTCCATCATTTATTCGTCTTACAATTCTATCTATAAAACGCTTCCTGTAAGAAGTGCAATCAAGAATTTTGTTGTCCTTTTAATACGTCTTGATAAAACCTCATCACTTGCATCATAAGGTAAGGAACACCACAACAGAAAGTGTGATCTTTGCACAGGCCCCACAAATAACCCATGTGCAATAAAAGAAATACAGTGATGTCTACAGGAAGCACAACGGTACTAAATCATATTCAGTATCATTGACACAAAAGACATTTCGTAGGTAGTCCTCAGAAAAACCAAGCCACCAAGGAAATTCTGAAGATGACAACTGGGGTAAAGCAACTCTGAATGAACACAAACCAGCCCTTTAAAAGCAGATTATATGGAAAGTTGGTATGATTTTTTTCTAGGCTTTTAAAAATCTTTAGTAAATTTTCAGCTATTATTGAGGGGACCACACACCAGCTCTTGCCAATAAACAGAAAACTGATAAAAGTCTTCCTCGGTATTAATGACAGAATAAAAGTGCTACCATGGGCAAGAGGCTGCAGGAGTTCTCTTTGTTGTATGACATATTCTTTCTCTCAACAACAACCAACAATTCACATAACTGTCAGCTGTATGGTGGATCCAGGCTAGCCTCTAGCTGCTTTCTTATTTCTGTTAACTGATTAACTGATTCAATAAGAAGATGTACTTAACACACATACCAGCTATACACCGTAAACATTATTACAGAATATTTTTTAAAGGGGCCAATTTTACACAGAATCAACAGTATGATTATCATAATTTTAGTATTATGCCTTAAGAGAAAATTCAGCTTTGAATAGAAAGAGAAAAGAAGCAATATTATACATTACTATTCATGCTTTTATGAATTAGAAAGACCTTTAAACAGTGATATGCTTATGAGATAAAAATCCTTAACCACATTTTGGTCTGCTGATTCTTCCACTGTGGAAAAAAAAAGTATGAGGAAACAGACAGACAAAGCCAAAAGAAGGGTTCTTTCTCCTCTTCCATTTTGGTGGTTGATGGGAGTACATCCTTTAAAAAAAAAAAAAAAAAATTCCTTTTTAGATAGCTGTATTTGGGTCTACCTCATAAAATTCAGAACTGGGGGAAAAAAAATTCCGATACCTGTATTTGGGTCTACCTCATAAAATTCAGAACTGGGGAAAAAAAATTCCAACAGACATGTCTTTCTTCAACTGCTTCCAATAGACTGAGTTTCAGCAGAAGAGCTCTGAAAGTGAATTACTTAAACTATTTTCTCATTTATTAATAGTACTGCTGAAAAGTTATAGAACTCTTATAATGAAGTAAAATATTTTGACTCAAAAATAACTATTTCATAATTGTGTAAAAATTGTTTATTCGTCAGCTTTCTACTGTTACTACTCTAGCGTTGTCTCACAAATGGGAAAATTGTAATTTTTATTATGTCATCAAATTTAAAATATATCTATTGATTCAACCAAAGTGAGCAGTCATATGTAGCTCTTACAGAAAAAAATGTTGCTTTGAATTTACAGCTCACTCACTTCCAGCTGTTTTTGAGGTGACTGTTTTTTCCTGGAATAGTTTTTATTTCCCACAGCAAATTTCCACAAGTCTCATGAGACAGTAATATGCTCATATATCATTATTAACAAAAATATAACTGTATTAATAAAGAGAATATTTGACATATTTTTCAAGAACCCCTAGAATTTAATAATGCCAACTATCTGAGTCACCAAGAAACTTTTCATCCTCTTCAGTAAGTGTTAATATCTCTTCCTCTGAAAATGTGTAGTATTTAAGGACATAATATCACTGAACCTGAGGGTTTTCTTTTTTCTTTTAATTCCATATAGTTAATCATGTATTTTATTTACTGATTTTTTCCTCCTTTTGAATATTCAGAAAAAGGTGATCATAATTTAAAAGTCATTCATTGGAAAAATAATTTTACAAAAAATTTGCACAGAAGATGATGTTAAAGTACACCTTGCTCACTCAAGTGAAAGTAGTAATACATGTACCTGAATAATTACTACCTTGTAATGAAATCAAGTCTTTTGAGAATGAAGACTTGTTTTCGTAATAGGTTTATGTACAATACAGAACCAGATAAGTCACCTATAAAAACGTTTTGTGCTCAGTGTAACTTGTCCTGAGTTAAAACAGCAGGGGGAAGGGGAATAGATTTTTTAAAAAATGTTTTTTAAAGCTAAGACATACATAAGTTTAAAACCCTATGATGTCTGTGTATATGTTCCATGTGGTCATTGAAACACCCAGAAAGTTATCTCTGATTATCTCTCAAGGAATGAGATTTTCAGACTGTGAAAGTGACTAGTCCTAAACTCAACCTGTTTTACAACCTTAAGTATACAACTTAGGATGGAGAGTTGTAAACCCATCTTTTCTACAGCTATGCAAAGCTCACTTGTAATAGGTCTTATTTGCTGAGAATTGCTCTGAGGAGCCGCAGCATGAACTACGTGCCCTGTAACTGCAATTACAGTTAAATTCTGCAAATGGCCCAAGGCCTCCTAAATGTGCTTCTGAACACAAAGTACACATGAAATATGCATTCTAGTCCTCATGGTCTCTTAATAAAATGTAAGATTCCAGACTGTGTCTAGGCCGATGAAAGTCTTTAAAGATATTTCTCCCATTTCAGTTTTTTTTTCCCATAGAAATAAGAGAGGTTGTAAATTATATAGGAAGGTTGTAAACCATCTGCCTCGTTAACTAGTCACCTACCACACACACACAACTCTGAAGAGTTCTAATAGGCAACACATGTACTGAACATACTCCCTGTTTCTTCCATGCCTTCTCTTGTCTGTCTTACACAGTTGAATTTTCAGACTTTAAAAGGAATGTCTGAAGATACTTTCCAACAATCTTCCAAAATGAGAAACAAAACAAAACAGAAACCCAAACAAACAACTTTTCCCTCCTCCCCCCTCCCTGATAACTTTGTTTTCTAAGGAAAATCTGAAAACAGTGGCACAAATTTATCTAGGAACTGGTGAGTATGAATACTTTTTGGTTGCTAATGTATATATTTTCTCAACCTTCCAGGTTATACCAGAATACAATCTGCTGCTCTGCATTTGCTTAAGAATCAGACTTTGCTTTTCTTTTGCTCATTTTCATTCTACATATATCACAAAGGACACTTTCCCCTCAGCTCCAGAACATGCCCTGTGCCTCTCTGAGAGCTGCTGGAATGGAACTGCCACATGCATTTAACACTCGCTGCAAGGTTAAAGCAAGAGCTACAAAGATTGAGATGTCTCTAAAGATTCAAGGCTCAAATATAACTTATTTGCTTGGATAAGAAGTTGGAAAGGTGAGAAGGAGAGCATCTACGTGCTCACAAATGCAAAAAGGAACAAGGAAGCTCTATTTTTGTCCCCTAAGTGTTTAAACTATCCTGCGCAGACCAGGAGGAAAGGAGTTTCTCTTTACTGATGGCAGAAGAGTTTCAGACCCCTCTTACTTTGATGGTGAGCCAGGAGCAAAGTCATCCTAGGGAAGATGTAACCAAGTCATTGCAGAATTAAAGGCTTCTTTTTTCTTTGGGCAGTGGAAATATTGGGGTAAAACTCTGCATTTATTCCACCTCCTCCATTGATAAAACTGCATGGTGCCTGTATATCCTGAAACAATTTTATCTGCTTTGGTTATTGTAAATCTAGGTGACTGTATGGTTATGTTCCCATCTCAACATACTGCCTCCTGACAGGTATAAGAAGCTTTAAAATGAAAAACTGTCTCCTGAATGTTCACTGCAGTAGCTTGAGCAATCATGAAGTAGCTGAGACAGTAATTAAGCAGAATAAATCGAAGTGCACATTTCAGAATTTCTTACAAGAGACCATTCCTGCTGCAAACAGATATTTTCAACATAAAAAATCTGGAATGTAAAGTGTTTGGCACATGGTATTTCACTTCTGGCACACTGAAAAGAACAACTCCTCCCTCCAACAAATTATGAATAATCAAAATAAATCTGTCTCCTTAGAAATTCGTATGGACCTAAGGATTTCTAAGAAGCCAGAAAAAGCCAGCCAATTTGAACCAGAACATGCATCTTAGTTTAATCTGTGGTGACAAAAGGTGTAGTCCAACTTCTAATTCACATTATTTAGAGGGTGAAGGCATCTTTGCCAACAGGCAGACCTATCTGAAACATGAAATTCTATTTAAGAAAAAGCTTTTTTTTTCACTTTATGAGGACTCAAACACTGGTACAGACTGCCCAGATAAGTTGTGGAGTCTCCATCCTTCATTTTATTCAGCACACATCTGCAAGTTACTGGGCAATGCATTCAACCTGACCCTGCTTTGAGAAGGGGACATTGGACCAGATAACCCCCAGACATGCCTTCCCACCTCAGCTATCATGTGATTTTGTGGTTACTATATATCACACACATTTTTATAATAATTGTTTTCAAACAAAGAGTTCAAAATTTTCACAATAAGAAAAACAAAACAAAAGCAATTAGATTACGAATAAAGATGAAAGGAAGCTTTGTGTAATGAATCAAATCAAATGGGAATTTTAGCAGTGACTCTAGCAGTGGAACTCTACATCTATGTAACCTAAGTTATTACACATTAACATACAGATTAGAGGTCTAAAATTAGTCACAGAATAATTAAATTTCTTATTTTCCTACCTGGATTCCTGTATTACCACTAAATTCCAGCATATGTTCTAGTGTCTTATAGAAAGTTCATATGCAGAAATGATAACACACTGACCCAGCCATAGCACACTGGAGTCTAGATTTGGAGAATAGAATTTTCAGTTTAATCACTTTTCCTCTGAAAGGACAATGGAACTTTTAACTTGCTTACCAAAAAGTAGCTCATTGTAAGTTAGGATACTAAAATAAAGCTCCCATAAAACTACTTGAGAAACAGTTTATTAAAAAAAAAACCCAAAAAATAAATCTTTTCCTGTATGTTGAAAAACCCATCAATTTGCTTAGAGAGCACCATTTTAGGAAGAAAAGGTGATGAGCTGCTTTTCACAACAGCAAATTATTACAGATATTATTAAGCATATGGAAAGCAGAGTGTATTTCTACAGTAAACTTACAGGTAGGGCAAAGATGTATTATTGAAAGCAAATTGCTGATACTGAAAAATTGAAGCCTTTAAGGATATTGGCAAATTGACTTAAAAACCCAGCCCAACCTAACCCAACCCAACCCAGTCCAACCCAAACCAAAGAAGTGTGAAAGTTGCTGACTGTTACAGCACTACTTAAAAACTGCTAAAGTTCTCAGGCATGTGGTTTTGCATTTTTCTTATATGAGTCTTAGAACAAAGTCTGCTTCTCTCTTTGGTTGATAGGGCTCTTTTCACTGGAAACTTTTATGCAGAAGAAAAGCAGAAGAAAACCCTGTTAAATTTGTATTTAGAATGACACATTCAAAAGAAAAGGTCAGAGATGACATCTGACATTTGGGCTGGGTAAAAGAAAATGAGGTAAAAAAGTGGACTTTTGCAAGGTACATTGGCACAAAGGACCAACTGAAGTTGTGTGAAGAGACGAGATAAAATAGATAAGAAAATGTCTGTAGAAAATCAAAGACAGTATTTGCTCATGAGATTTGCAAGAGTAAATAGACAATGCACAAGAAGAAAGAGGCCATAAAATCAGGAGATAAAGTTCAGGATGGTGTCATTGTAAAAGTACAAGGAGAACAAGATTTTACAGAAGAAACAGGTGATACCAAAAGCAGGAAAGACCTGAGGAAGTAGAAGTCTAGAGAACACTTTTGGAGGCAGAAGCAAGTGCTACCATAAAGTGCTGGTGGAATGCCAAAGGGGCAGACTTAGGAGAAAAGCAACATGAAATAATTTTGTTAGATAAGTTTGCTAAGGCATTTAGAAATTAACAGGAAATGGAATATGACTATAAATGACCCATACATCTTATAAAAGTCAGTTCTGGAAAGAAAACAGAAGAGAGAGACTGAAACAAAAACATTGATAAAGGGGCCTTACATGGGTAGAATAGTTTCACACTGAGAATGCTTGTATCTAGGTTCTCCTTCCATACACAGTCTAACCTTAAGAGATGCTAAAAAGGACTAGAAATAGAAATAGAAAACTGTTCATAAATAGAAATAGAAAACTGTTCATAAAGGCAATTACCTTATAGCAATAGCTCAGTTTCAACTCCAAGTTTAAAAAATACTTGATTTTTGATAGGACAAATTCAGTAATCCTTGAAAACGTAAATCAATCTCTGAACAGTAAAAAAGTTTTTTCATACGTCCAAACTAAACACCAACTCAATTTTTTGTTAATACAAGGTGTATCCTACATGCCTGATAGTATCTGTGGTCTAAGTAAAGAAGCACCAATTACTTATAGAAGTTAAATGTTCTGAAATTTCAGATACTGAATGAATTGCACAGACTGTACTGGGAATTCTTTTCTGACAATAACGAGATGATATTCACCACTGGAGGATTAGTGAATCACTCTGCATAGGAAGAATTCTAATGTTATTAAAAAAGAGCTGATATACCACTACATTTATTTTTATATAGCCAGGCAGATTTGCATAAAATTAAAATGCTGGAATTCTTTGTAAATATTTTGAATAAATTGTTAAATCCTCTTTGTTATCTCATTTTATTATATGAAATGCTGTAGCTGTCAAAGCCCCACACTAAGTTGCTTTCTGCTTCCATGATGCTAATTACATAAAATGATTGTCATGTGTTTAAAATTAGTATGAAGGGATGGAACAACCAAGTTTCAGGACAGTGCTCCAAAGAATGTGTCACGGAATAAAGCCAAGTGTCGATATTCATAAGCTTGCAGCAATTGAATGGGCATTTGCTGGTGTAGCGTAGCTCTACGTAAGTGCATCCCTGTGTCAGTACACAGCAGGAGAAGTAGCATTAATTTGTAAATGTGCTTCAGGAAACAGGAGTTAAAATCTGCTTAGATTTATAATTTGACATGAAACCATGTCAAAAGACCGTCCTAATCCACCCTAAAATAACCACGCAGCTACAAAATGTTTATCAGATAAACAATAGCTGTCACTTTGCAAGTAATCAGCAACATACTTATTTCAAGACATCACTGGCATATTGAAGGTGATTTCTCACTAAGTCTGTCTTGAAAATTTGCATCACTTCTAGGTAAATCATTAGCCTTTAGAGCACAGATGTTCTGACAATCTCTCTCCTACATGGTTCCACGTACCAGGTTTTAATAAATTACTTTCCTAAAACTTTTATTAGAATAAGGTTTTCTGAGGTTTAAGGAGAAACCAGGTAAACTATTTTTAATGGTTTTATTTTTTCACTTCAAGAGGCAGCAATCGGTTGAAATTGAATGTAAGGAAAAGCAGCAAAACGTACTTGTGTACTACTTCAAAACCATTTTTCAGTCTTTCAGCTTAGAAATTTTCAAATATATTCAGAGCAAAAAGCGAAGGATGCAAAATTTCCCCCAAAAAACCCTTTAATAACCAGGCCTTGAAAAGTAAGAAAAAGGTTAAATTATTTGTCCAAATGTACACAAGAGGCAGACATCGTAAGCATAAATGTTGATTTATAAATATTAATCAGCACAAGAGAGCATAATATTTTACAATTTAAACAACTAAAATTTCATAAAAGAATACTGAATTACACATCTCTGTAACTGAAATACAAATTTTTTGTTGAAATATGAATATTTAAAATCAGAAAAGGTTGAATACTAATTGTTCCCCTACTTTAGAAAGCCGTGAGGAGTAAAGGTGTTCTAAGAGCCGTAACTATGTTGTTTTTGAGATATGCAATATTAATGGCTATCATGGGGTGAAATATTTAAGTAGATCCCAGAGTAGTACCAGGTTGGAAAATTCAATACTAATGACATTTTAAAGAATTTTGAGAGCTACCCTTTGTGTCTACAGATAAACTCTATCTAAACAGTTCCTTTGAGACTGAAAATCTACAAAACTAAAGTGTTAGTTCACTATACCTTTACAAAATGCAAATCTGGGAGAAGTTCACTGCCTTTGATGCACAAGTCGAAGCTCACTGTATAACCTTCATCCCTCCACACTGACTTTGCTTTGTGTTAGCAAAATTTAGCAAACCTTGATTACACTATACAGTCAAAATTATTTTATGGCAGTCATGAGCCATTACCGTAAGACAATTTTCGAAATTCATGGAAGAGAATCCTTGCAGTGTTTCCTTTCAGAAGCAAATGAAAGTGAGAATGTATTTCTTATACATTAATCCTGATGACATAGTAAGTCTTGTAACTTATTAAAATGTAATGAAAATGAGATGACACAAGAAAATATATGCTTATCAATAGGCAAAATAATTTTTAAAGCTGTTTTAAATTCTGCTCATTGGAAAATATGAAAAAATGCATGCATTTATCTCTCAGCCATGCTGAAATCAGATTCACAGATGGAATGTTCGAAAAGATCTAGCTTTTTCCAAAATACCAAAATATACCTCTGTAAATCCAGAAAGTAAATAAATTAAATCATGGTAGATAAAAACAAATTTAATTTTTAGGACAAAATACTCTGTCTTCTCAATTAAATATTTACAGAATCTGCAGCAATATGTAATTTTAAAAAAGCAAACATTATTTATCATTCCATGTCATATATTAATTTCTTCTTTGGAAATCTAAGAGGTCTCTACATTGAAAAGTATACTCAATAGAGAATGCTCGTGCAGGTGCAATTCTTAAAAACATGTAAATGTTGGTTCTTATCAATGTTTTTACAATTCACACAAACCTTCCTTTTTGTCTTCTGCAGCAATCTTCACTTTTGTGTCTGTTATATCTTTGAAAGAGGCCAGAAAGAGTACTACATCTCCTTTTTCATTCTTTATAGGAACAATATCCAGTAAGCACCAGAATGAAGACCCTGAAAGGATAAAGAAAGAATTTAATTCAAGCAGCTGTCTTTTAGCAGAGAGAGGGGAGAAAAAAACATGAACTGCTTATTTAGGAGGTCAGTAGTCAGGGAATCACAGATGTTCAGCTCATGTAAATCTCTTTGCATCATTGGTTGAAGCTCTGTAATACTGCTGCCTCGAGAAGCAAGACATTAATTTAAATGCAAAATTTATCTACAGGGATCATTAATGGAGTTTAATGAAGCTGCTTACTCCTCTGAAACCATGCTTTCCTTTGAACTCTCAACTGATGTTGCTTATTTCCTGGAATAGCTCTCCCTTTGTTACCTTGGCATCTGAAGCGTTCATGTCTGCTATAGAATCATTCTACCTTAATCGTCTGACTTGATACTCAATAAAACCTCTTGACAGAAGACCTGATAGTCAGAGCATCATTCCACTAATTCAAAGATATTTAAACTAATCAGATATCAGACTTAGAATAGAAATAAACTCATTGCATCTTACAGACGGTGAGCTATAATATCACACATCATCTCTGAAATTAATAACAGCTATCTTCCTTACTGTCTTTAATGTTCACATTTTTACGACTGAGGTTGGATAATGCTGAGTTTGACAATATTTTTCATTCTTGTCAACCTTTCTCTGTCCACACCTGCTACATAATTATGCAGCTTAAAATAAATTCTTGTTGTTTTCCCTGATTGCATCACATGTCCTCTTTACAAGATATGTTGTTCAATTCCAATGACATAATTCATAAGTTTCCTATTAACACCATTTGGAAGAAGAAAATATTTAATGACTAGATGCAAATATCCTAGATCCCATGCCCATCTATTCTGGGGTAACTCAGCCCAGTACCTGACTTTTGTCCCCTTCAGCTTTTGGCTATCAATGCTATCTACCTCCATCCACCATCAGCCTACTAATATTATTTATAAGAGATATAAATACCACTAAAGAGTTTTAAATTTATTTTTTGTATGTGTCTTTACACTTCCACAATCTGCTGCTTCACAACATACTATTTTTAGCATTCATTTACAAGCACAAGTCTACTTTAGTTCACAAAAAGAGTCAGGACTAGTTCCCTGGTCCACTGCTGCCCCAGCTGACTACTGCCAAATGATCAGCTGAGTTTTGGAGGGGTCCTTAGGAACAGCAAGAAGTTTAATCACTTCCTGCTGTGCTGTCTTCTGAAGTTTTCATTTTTGGAAAAGAAATGGGCACAGGAAGATCACACTTAAGTTTTATAATTTAAATTTTCAAGTGGAAGTTCCCTGTCTGCCTTTTGAACGCTATAGATGAGCACAGTAGGGGAAACAGCAGCTTTCCTTTTGAAGGACCACCACAGTTAAAGGTACAAAAACATGCTTCAAAGGGAATTCATCTGATCCTCTCTGTCCTGATCAAACTTTCCAAAAGTCGCAAAGGCAGCTTTGAGAGTAACATTACTAGTTCCGTAACCCAGAAGCACTTCCACTTAAGGTATTTAAAGAAGGGACAGGGAGAAATTGGAACACGAGTCAAAAAATCTGGAGGACAGAGAAACTGTGGAAAGAAGCAGACTGGTTTTGCATTGGGTTTAAATATTCTTATTCTGAGGTTGAAAACAAAGTAAGAAAAGATGCCCTTTTAAAAGAAGGTAAAAATTATGTCAGAATCAGAAGAAAGGCATTTTTATTGTTCCTTCTTCCACTTTGATTTTCCATTTTTTTTTTTACAGATTTGACTCTATTATCAAAACATCTGGGAAAAACTGCTCAGTAGCATTACTGTCAAAAATTTTTTAGATAGTCATCACCCTCTCCATTTGAAGTGGTCCATTAAAAGAGAAGAAACATTAAGAATATTTACTGCCTAAAAATAGAAACATAGGTCTTTACAAAATACCATCATAACTTCTAAACTGGCCAAACTCATACTGGTAAAATTACTTTCTACCTGGCTGCATTCTAGCAGTCGTTTCAGTGGGCAAGAAGTCACTCTCAATTCCTTCTTCTAAACACCACCAAGAGGGGCAGTGATCTTTTAAGATGTTTTTATCTCCTCCAGAAATGGAAGCATACCTTACTCTTTTCAATTGTTTCATGTCTTTTCTATACACACACACACACGCCCACACACTAGCCATTAAGGCCCGAAAGAAAGTTACAGACATCAGCCAAGTTGAAACAAACCTAACTCAGTTACAGTAATATTGTCTGAAATTATAGATTTATAGGTTTAAGGGAGTTATTATAACATGGTTCGTCATTAGAAATAGAGAAAAATCCATTTAACATTTAATGGTGTAGTGCATTTGCTCTTTTGTATAATCAAAGTGCATTTGAATTCTTCACAGGTGAAAAGTTTTCACTGAACACTGGTCACTGAAATTGTTCAACATCTTGTCATTGTTTAGTTTCACTTGCTGTTTCTCTCAGTTGAATGTATTTTCTTTCATTATCTTTTCTCATTCTCCTTCTCTGTAAATATATCTGAAAATATTTTGACTAAGTAAAGAAAATGTGCATATAATATGGTGTGTATCACTAAAGAAAACACACATCCAATACATGCACAGGCTACTTCTCTCCTGAAGGGTTCCAGGCTAGTGCCCTGTGTGACGGGCTGTCAGTCCTGGCTGTATTTATACACTCACTCTATAGAAGTCCTAAACTGAGCTTGTTAGTTTGGGTTTTTTGAGGTGTTTTTTCTGCCTTTTTTCTGAAGGGAGCAAATGAATATGAAGTTGTCTTTGGACTGGATGAGATGATCTGTTTTAGATCAGGACTAGGTCAATATAAGGCTGCATTCTGTCAAGAACAGAAGTGCTCTATCTTTCACAATTGAGGAGCATTCTCGGAAAGATATACTGCAATGCAATCTGTTACATAGCTTTGACTGAAAGCCAGCATCACATAATTCTATAAACCAAAAGCAGAACTTTCTCCTCATAAAAAAAGTAGTGCCCTATTTTGTTACGGTTCTTTTGAATGCACTCATCTGTGAGACAGAAATTCCTTCCCTGCTTCAGATGGTGCATACAAAGGTTTTCTGTATTGTCAAGAGTCGTCTATCAAAGAAATTTCTTTTGGAGGTTTATTTATATACAGACTCTTTATTGCTTCAAGCCACCACTCGTGGAGAAAGAGTCTAATCTTTCTCTTGCATTATGAAGTGAGGGGTCAAAATATATTTTAATATCCTCAAGGCTTATATAAGCACATCACAGGGAAGGAGAAAAGAAACCAAATGAAGCATAATCTTATCACAAGACAATTTGGCTATAGTCCACCTTTTATATATACATAAAAAAGAGAGTACTTTATGGTCACTCTCTCAACCACCCTTTCTACCTTTCCTCGTTTTGACAGCTAAAGTCTGTCCTCAGACTGAAATGAAAACAAGGGTCGACAGATCATAGCATTTAAAAGGGAGATTTTATACAAAACCCTGCCATTAGAATGCCAGTAGCCTTCAAAGGCAAACATTCTTTTCACTAGAAAATAAGGCCTGCTTGAACCATGGGACAGAGTGAGACCATTAGCTCTGTTGATGAGCTGTGTGCATTCACTGTATGATAATAGGCAATCTTTAGTCATGCCCACCCGAGACAGAGCCCAATAAAATACTCAGAAAGGAAAAATCTTTGGTGGATATTTGGGTATTACAAAGGTTCCATAATAGAGATATGAAGTGGGATGATGGACAGAAGGTTTATATAATTCTTTAACAAAATAATTAAACTCTGCACCCACCTTGTTAAAATTTTACTTGATACTTTTTTAGCCATACATATACCTAAGAAATACTTGGAATGACTGATACTCATGCAAAGCTATGGTTTTCTTTTGCTCTTGACAGTCTGGGAGTAGTTTTGTCCAGGAAGAAAAGCTTAGGGCTTCCTTTTACTTTTTGACTTGTGTCAACCATCAGTGGTTATATCCACTTCCAGACCTTCAATTCCTCAGGACTTTTCTTGCCACACTGCTCTCCAGAGGGACACTGATGCAGCTTTTACAGTCCCTTCCATCACTCAGGGGCCAGAAATAACAAATGCACAAAAATCTGTGATTTATCTCTGCTTCTCTGTGGTGCGAGGAAGAGGGATCAAGCTCTTTTGTGAAGCTCTGAATCTGCACATAACATATCAAATTAACCATATGTAATGGTTCCTAGAATAAGAACCCAAGTATCTGAAGAAAGAAAGAAAGAAAGTTTAAATGGTTTGCATATTAGATATACAAGTCTTGTGGCACAAAACGATAGCTCTTCAAGGAATTATTATAATAAGATATAAATGCATAACAGGGAAGAATTAGGCTTCACAAGCCATCATAAATCTGGAATATTTTTTTCTGTTTGAGAAGGTGACTTAATAAACTAAATGTTCTTTTATGCAGATGCAAATCAAGCCTTAAAGAAAACTATTAAAACACATCACCCTATATCCAGGGATTTATGTAGAAGACAAAGATAAAAACATTTTCATGTAGATAGCTGTAATAAGTTGTCAACAAGACTGATGTTAAATTCTCATCATTACAAGTGTCTCATTGGTGGTTACTAATTATTAGCAAACTAAACCTGCTGCTGGATACGTCATAACACCAGAGATGTTTGAGCCTGATCATTTCTGCTTTTCCATCGCAAAAAGTCTTCACTTCAAGACTGACAGACCAGGGTCCCAAAGACTTTGAGGAAACCAAAGTCTCTCTTTCATCAGCTTACCCAAACATTCCCAGCCTCACTGATAACACATCATTTTGAAAGTTACGTGGTTTTGACAAGATGTCAACATTTTGTTGAGGAGAGCAAAGTGCAAAGAAAACAATGCTCAAAAAAATTGCAACTGAACTGAACAGAAATGGAAAGGAACTGCAAGAAAAGTATAGCTATAAATTCAAGTACTTTCTCTTTTTTAAATGTCACAACTTCAACAATGATCAATTAATACGGCTAATGCAATGTTCTGCTGCTTTAAGCAAAGTACCACCTCATTCTTCTCCATCATCTCTGCAAAAATCAAATTTATAAGTTAACAAAATCTATATTTTATTTTTCTTCAATTCTGCTATTGCAGGTGCCAGCCTGTCTGCTATACCCCAGTGACATTCTTTGGTCAGAAGGTACTGCAAAATTAAGAACTCATATGGGCTATCTTGAAACTGACTTATACAGGAGCAGGTGGTTGTGTGAACATTTTCATATGAGTGGTAAAGAAGACTCAAGAACTTGTTTCCCCTACTTCTGTGTGACCACAAGATCTTGCTTATATCTTGGAGATAAGTCTCCTTACAAGTTTTAACAGTCAATGTAAATCTATTCCAAAATGGATTTATAATCCATTAATGCATCCAAAATGCATTCATTCCAAGATTTATTTACATCTCAAACCAGAATATAGTTGTATCCCAAGAATTTGGTAGATCAAAGGTGATAGTAAGATACTTTAATAACAAAGCAAAAATTGTATTTCAGTATGAATAAGTAGGGAATTATTAATGTTGTGCAGTTGATTTAAAGCTTGTTAAAAATAGCTCTCCAATCCTCTATATACCCTATGGAGTACCACGTGCGATTATTCAAATCTATTACATCTCATCAGAGATATGCAAATCCATCCCTCCATGTCTTCCCAGCCTTTTCCTAGCTTCAACCTATGCTTCTGTTCCTTCTGCTGCCAGGTAATTCAGTGCCTCATATGTCATGCTCCTCATACTGCCCAGCATGTCTTTTTCTGCCATCACTACTATGATGCAGACACAAAAAGAAGGAAAGGATGTTCTAAGAGAAGATCCTTTTCAGCACAGCAATCTCCTATCCTTGCCTTTCCTGAAAACTGCCAACCTTAAGCAGAGAGAAGCTTAATTCACAACCCCAGAGCTTCTGTTTGTCACTATTTGGACACAGACTGTCACTGTTATAGCAGCTCCTAGTTTGAGTGCACGTCTTTTTCAGCCTTAGTGGAAGAGTCTTTGTGTGCAACACCTAGTACAGTCTGCAGTGAACATTTTATACAAACTAATTTATGAGCTCCAGCACATCTACATTTCAGCTTTGTTTACTCAGCTTTCTGGTCTCTCCTTTTATAGCTCCACCAGCTTTCCTACTTAATGAAACCATTTCAAAATCCTCTAGTTACATTGAGTTTTCCTTAAACAAAAGCAGAGAACTAAGTAATGCCTTTTAATGCCAAGTGAGATACAATATCCTTAAGCATACTACTTTCTTTTTGTCTGCCCTAATTTCCTTTTCCTATCTCCATCCAGATTAGAAAAGAAAACGACATTTAGGCAGATAAGTACTTCCCTGATGTAATACATTTACTGGGCTGAAGTTATGACAATTAGCAAAACACACAGGATTATCTAAAAACTCAGCTAAGTCAGTGAGATGCATTCTGTTTAAATGCAAAAAGCTTCAGGGCAGACTCATAAACATTCTCAGCCTGCAGCTTACTTTCCCTCCACCTCCAATGATCATTACTTTATCACAGTTCTATTAGTACAGGGCATTCAGCATTTGTCAAGTGACTCCTGGGAAAGTACTAATTGAGACAATCTATTTATATAAACAAATATGCAATATCTATCACTAAAACGAAAAATAACACAACAAAACCAAAAAAACCCAACAGAAAACAAAACAAAATACAGTTTCTTCAATATTTTTACACAAATTGCTTCAGAAATAGTCAGGATCAATCCTTCCTGAGCAGTCTAGTGTTTATTTCATTGGTTTCAGTTGAGCAATTTCCAAATAAGTCAAATTTTCTTCCCGTTGATTACTATATTTTTGAAATCTGTTGTTAAAACTGTGTTTATAACCTATGGTCCTTATTCCTTTTGGACTTTCAGAGCCAACATGTAGATGTAATCACAGCAGTAAATATGATTTCTCAGCCTACTGAGGGATGTACTTTGGAAAAGAAAGCAAGAAATTTTCTTAAACTGGGATGACCTCCCATATACAAGTATGTATGTTTATATATATTTGCATATATATATCCATATATATATATGAAACTGTGTATTTATTATTTTGAATTTGCATCTGATATTTTGATATCTGAAGGAGTTATAGCATACATTCACCTAAACACAGCCATGTTTTCAAATTACATTATTTTGCTTTTAAGCTCATTATTTTATTATCTGAAAAGAGAGACTTCAAAGATGGAATGAAATTTCCTGTAAGCAAAAAACCCAGCAATCTCCAAACAGACCACTACACCAATAAAGAAATATTCACATTTTCAGTTCCAAAAAACAAGTGATAGCAATATAAACAAAAATATCTGGAAAATATTTTTGTGACCCTCACTCTGGTGTCTCTGGCAGTGGCAGCCACTAGAAACAGAAGGCCTGGAGTATGCAGAGTGGGAGATCTCCCAGCACAGGGGGAGGCTGCAACCTCATGCTTATTCATAAAGTTTTCTAAAGACATGACACGGAGAAAAAGGGGATCCTGCTGGTTACTTGTCCACTTACATTTCAAGGCTACATTTTAGAAATGATCAATTTATTTTGCACTGCTTTTTCCGCAGGGTTTGGTCAGAGAATATTTTGCTCTATAATCCTTGTCTATTATTTTTATCTTATCTGTTAATATTAATCAGAAGTTTTCAGCAAGTTTGAGGATTTTCTGTTCAGGCCATGATTCAAGAACTTTAACCTGCACTTCATATGCTGTCCATGGGCACCTTTCTTGAAGGAAGGGGCTAAAGCTGGGACTTGAGAAGGAGTTGAGTCATGGATTTGAACTGGTAATTCCATCCTGTCACGTTTGGGGTTTTTGTACAGAAGGATTTTGAAACACACACTGAGCAATTACGTAACCTGGTAGAGAGGATTAATCTTCCCAATTCACCACTTGCATCCATGTGAGCACATGCTGTAAACAGATTCTGAGCCTGCCCAATGAAACAAATTATAGTAACCCCACCAGTTGGAAAGCAGTAAATTTTAACTTTCCAGTTATTTAACTGCTCTACAAAATCAAACTGCTTTTGAAATTCCCTCCCAAATCAGTGAGAGGGTTCAATAGACAGCGCTAACATTACCCTCCTACCACTAGTCTGCATCATAATCCAGTATGTGGATTTAGGGATCATGGACAAAATAAGGAAATGTCAGCAGAAGAGAGGCGTATGGTCATCAGGAGAAATGGTACTTTGAGCTTTCTTTATCCAAAGAACAGCCTAACTTAGGGTGAAGCACAGAGATGCAAGTCAGCTTTTAGCTAAAGCTTGATTTAAAGCTCATAAAAGTAAAAGATAGCAGACTCAGTATGACCATAAAATTGTAAGAAAATTTGAAGAGAAGAGTGACTGGTCTGATTTCTTATGAACATCCTCCTGAAAAATAAATACCAATATCTCTTAACAAAAATGGATGTATAAAAAGTATCACAATGGAATACCTTTTGAAAACTAAAAAAAAAAGCATCCAGCAGTACCAACAGCCATTCATACTGGGTGCAGCTGGATGCCCAGGGTACCTGTGTGGAAACACTAATTGCATCTGTTGGCAGTGAAGGGCATCAAGTTGCAGCAATGTAAAAAATAAAAGGAAAATTTCATACAGATTTATTTATGTATCAATGTGGTTCTAGAAGAACAAGTATTTTCTCAGTGAGTTACACTTTTATACATCGTGTTGCTACTGAAGAAGCTCTTAGCCAATATCACTGTGAATGCCATCAGAACGAAGTGTCAGCACTGTCAGTAAGCTGCAGTCTTGTTAAAGTCTTATTAATTCTAGAAAAAGATCTCAGATGGTTTCGATCACATTGCACACAGGGGATTTTGCTGCCTTTTTTTTTTTTCCCTTCTAACTGAACTTCATCCGCTTGTTTTGTCTTCTCTCAGGCTTCTGCTGACCGCTTCACCCAGCGCTCTGTAGAGTTTAAGCCAGGGCACTACAGAGGAGCACAAGCCTGCTCTGTCTTCCTCTTCTGCTGCAGAAGCTGGGGCTGTCTCTAAAACATCAAAACATTTCAGAGGTACACGTTACCTTTCATCAGAAGCCGAGGGTCAATCAAATGAAGGGTTTGGAGAGAAAAGGAGCCAAAAATTCCCTCTTCTGTGAAACAGAGGAAAATAAGGACATGTCTTCTGTCTATATTCTATACTGCTTTTTAAAGAGGAAGAATTCCCCAAAGTCAGTGAAATCTCCTAATCATTAATGAGCTATAAGAAAGGGGGAAATGAAAAGCAACACGAAAACAGAAAAAAAAGGAAAAAGTGAATAAAAAAAGAAAAAAGAAAAAAGGAAAAAAGAAAAAAGAAAAGAGAAAAGAGAAAAAGAAAGAAGAAAGAAAAAAAAAAAAAGATTCCTTTTATAAAGTTACAAATTATCTTTTATGGCCCAGGTAATTGCAATTAGATATTACCTTCAGATTAATCTTTCAGTGTTGCTTGCTTTTTTTATTTCACTCCTCCTGTATTTCGTACCATAATTTAGCAAATGTGAGCAAGCCTACCACAAAAGCTTTTTAGCTTTCTTATTTTTAGACGATGTTTTTAAGGCAGAGAAGCAGTGAAGCAGCAGTGAGGCCACATTGTTACAAACTGCTCGGTCAAGCAACTTGTCAAGGGGCTTCCTCTAAGTTAGTAAGTAGACGTCACTAGAAAATTGAGGTCTCCCTATGGAAATGTTTTTTTACAGTCAGCAAATTCTAATAAATGTCTCTTTTCTTGCTGTTGGGCTTAACTTCCCAAAAGACATGGTGGATTTCAGGAGACTGTTAAAGAAGGCAGCCAGTTAATGTTAGACTGGTACCATGTAACTCCCATGTTTCAAAATACTACAGGATAGTTTTGGATAACCATTAAAAGTATGTGTTTAAACTTCCTGTTGGAAGGAACAAGATACCATTTCTGCAATGAGAAAAATACTTTCTGTAGAAAAGCTTGAGGAAAACCCAATTTCCTTTCATTTTAAAAGAAATTAATTTCCCCTAAATTTCCTTATAATTAATTAATTCTTCTACGATTTTAAATATCATTGAACTCTTTGTCTAAAAATAGCTTTTCTGTTTGCTTAACACAAGGAATACATTAAATATAAATGATGTCATGGAGCCTTTGCTATTCTCTAGCCACATTATTCAACCACAAACATGGCAGAGGCAATGGATGATATCTCATGGCCTGAGCTTTATTTCGTTTGCCTGTGGCTTTCATTGCTGTTCATGTGGGAATACTGTTGCACCCAGACTTCAAATTGCCTTTTGCCTGATGAATCCAGTAGCTCAGTAAGAGGGTCTTCTGAATTTCACCCTTTCTCTACTCATATTCTCCCCATCTGAAACAATACCTTAATCTTGACCTTCCAGATAAGGATACAGGCTTATCAAAACACATGAAGATGCCAAATACCTTCATTTAATCTTACTGACTTTTAATAAATGAAGAAATAAATACAGAAATTAAATCTATCATATCTTCCTGACCTTACAATTTACTTACCAAATCTTTAGGGACCAAGAACTACAAGGCACATGCCTAAGACATAACCCAGAAAGTATTTAAATCAGTGTACGCATAGAAGATGACAAAGTGTCCCTTGAGTCCTGGTGAACCATCACAGATAAAGCAAACTCTGCGTGCTGCAAAGTCCTAAGACAGTTTGTAAATATAATCCCAGCAATGCCCATTTGCTCCAGTCATCTTACAGTGGGGATTTTTACCTATGCACAAAAGTTTATGCAAACAGCCCTTTTTCTGGGGTGCACAGGTGATGGTCACCACAGTGAAGTCTCTCAAACATACATAAATCATACACAGCCACTGCTGATTACACTGTGTTTTACACTACTTACACCTACACAGAAAGATGCCAGCTTCCTTTCAGTGAAGGAAGGCTGTGGAACAACATGTTTTAAAAGGTTATGTGTAAGCACAGACCTCTTTTCAAACACTACAAACCTAATTTTGAGACAAAGGAAATAAGTCTGATGGGGTCATAGGGGTCCCAAGGTGTGACCTTCTCAGCAAGTGAAGATGGAGATCTTAGACTGGACTAAGTCACTGATTATGGGGCTTATTGTAGCATTATCTTAGGCTGTAAGAGAAACGGAAAAAATCCACACAGCTGCTCAGTTGTACTTCAGTTTGAGGGAATGTGAAGACCTCATTTAACTACCTGTACTAGTTACTGACAAATTTCAGCAGAGGTCTGACAGGGAGAAAAAGAATGGTTTGTTTAAATATAGTTCCTCAGCATAGTGTCCACCTGCTTTTAGATTGTTCTAAACAAGAGATCCAGGGGTAAGCATTTTTCTCACAATTCTCTTGAATTCCGCAAGGTTAATTTGCATTTCTGTTATCATAATTGACAACTTAATTTGTTGCAGATGTTTTAAAAAAAATGTAGAAATAGTAACAGAAAAAAAAAGTTAAAAAATCAGCTCCTAAGCAATATAATTTAAAAACTTTCTGAAGAAGGCAACAATCATAAAATTCCTTGTCTTTTAATAGTTTTATTTTCTGATTGTCTCCAAGAAATTAATATAGCTCTGTCAAAGAAAAAGCAAGAAACTGACTGAAGAACAAAAATAAATACTGAAACTATGATGAAAACTGTATTTTGAATTGAATTTTCAAAAGACATCTCTCTCTGAAGCTGCTGTATCTGTTGCCGTACTGCTCTGTGCTAACATGGCAGAAAATATTCAGGATGAGAAGGTACAACCAGTTTATCATATCCTAAGAATTCATTAAAATTCCAAAATGAGAACACGCATAGAAAAAAGTTCTTATCTACTTCTGGTGATTTCAGAAGGATTGGTCAGAGCACAACTGCTTAAGATCATTATTTTCTTGAAATCCACACCCAAATGACAAAGAAAATGAAATACTGCAGTTCATCCAACAGACAGATAATCTACTTTAGTAAGCCTCCTACCCAACTCCTTGCACACCACTCTTGCTGCAGTATCAGCTCAGAGCATTCTGAAATTTCCATGAAATTGCATGTAGATTTCTGGGGTCACTTTAGTTATAGCAATCTATCCTTTAACTTACAATTATTGAGCAGAGGTGTTATGTGAATTGTTAAATGATGGTTAAATAACCCTGAAAGGTCCATATTCAAGCTTAATAAATTCAGATCAAAACTACTTGTTTAGAATGAACAGTCTAATTTACTGGTAAAAACTGAATTGAAGCTTTGAAATAAGTTTAAATCAAATTTAAAATATTGAAAAATGTGCCAGTTAAGGAATCAATGCATATTCAGTTTTTTAACCTTAAATATCTGCCCCAAAAAAGCAAGACAAATATGATCTACATTTTAGACCAAATGCAGAAGAACAAACCAAGAATAAGTTATTGTATTCATACATCCATGTCCCTCATAGTAACTTTTAGCGTAATGTTGTACTAACTATTAAGATTTCAATAAATATTCTGAGGCACATCAGTCTATTCCGTGAGCTCAGAATTATCCCTGAGGCCTGAAAGTGCTCATTTGGTCTTGTAGTTAGGCCCACAGAGCAAGGCTGTGCTAAACAGCAGACTAAAGCCAGATGGGTGATTCCCCTCTGACATAGAAAGGCCCTAACAGGACATTTCAATAATGATAGTTATGACCCTGTGATAACTAGACATGGCTAGGTACTTGTCTCCCACTGACCTGTGTTCCTGGTGTTACACCAGCCCAAATGACAATTATTTTTCATACCCGATAAACTGGAATGTATCCATTCAATCATTTCTGGGGTATTATTCTCAAAGTTCTTATGTCTTAAAATATTTTCAAAACCTTTTTCTGCAACAAAGCTGAATAAGCTTAACAGCCTCAGAAGTTCAATTTTTCCTCTGGAAAAAAAAAACCCAAACCCAACACAAACTCAAAAAAATTTAGCTAAAAATGGTGATTTGCCAAATTTGGAGCCTCCACTTTGCAGCTCTGTTGAAAAAACAGGATTATTTTTTAAGACAAATTTTGCTTTTATACAAGAAAGCCTCATGTTATTTTAATACCTATTCATTTCTGTTTCCCAGTGGTACAGAAACACATGGAAATGAAAAATATAATAGGCAGTCTGGGAAATTTATTCCTATTCAAAAAATGTATTGGAGTGGCTTCCAGTCAAATTATACACAGGGATGCATGTAGGATGGATAGTGGGAATTCTTTTAGCCTCAGCAATTTCTCTTTATCTGTTTATCTGTGATTCAGCTACTTCTCTGATAACTGACCTGCAATCTTTTTCTGCCTGTATTAATAATATCTATTATAGGTTTGAAGCACCCTTTCATAATGTAAAGGAATCACAATTTATCCTTCAGGATAAAGACATTGAAATGAATGTCTTAGCTTTACTTCTTTAATTTAAATACCTCGAAATATCTTCTTACCAATTATCACTGTACAGTACTGGAGAAAAGCAGCTCCTATCCTGCCAGGTTAAAACCATTTTCCTCCTCTATTCAGACATGTTTTGCAGTTTGGAACTACTTTATCTGAGTAACCTTCCTGAAACAATTCCAAGAAACTACGTGAGTCTCTTCCATATGCTAAAAAACAAAACCAAACACCCACACACACTTCCAAGCCTCCCCAAAAAGACAAGATGAGGAAGCATTTAGCAGGATATTCAAGATTAACTTCAAACTTTCATCCTATGAAGAGCAGCAATCATGAACACAAGCAACATTTCTCCTTTTTTGTGTTAGTGAAACTGAAGCTGCCTTCTCCTAACACTCTAAATCACTTCCTTATCACTAGGTAGTTTTTGCTTTTAGAAAATAACTTTTTAAAGCATATAATAATATTAACAGTAATATTATTTAAAGGGAAAAGGTTTCATTAATAAAGACAGAAGTAGAGAGAAATTATGAGCAAAACGTGGTCTAGACATATGCCTATAAACTCGAGCTATACAGTAAAAGAGAAAATGATACTCAACACCTGTGGATCCATTTAGCCCATGGATCATTAAGCTCCTGTTATACTGGTTGAAATCCTGTCAGTATCTCAAACTTAGTGTCACCTGTTTGAAGATCACATGAATGTGGCAATAGGAATATATGGAATAAGCACACCGAGGCAGCTGGATATAACTGAAAGAAGCTGGGAAGTGTGCATCATGGGCTGCTGTCTTCCACGCCTCATGCATCTTGACTATGAAATTGTCCTTATAAATGTCTTGCCATAGGAGTCAAAGTTTTGGTGATGCCACTTGAAATTTCCTGTACTCTGTGGAGTTAATGACCAGAAATTCTCTTTGTGTAACAACACACACTTGAACATAAAGTTTAATTTTCCACTTCTTGAAAATCATTGTTATTATGTTTATGTATAGTGGCTGTTGAGAAGAAGTCACCTGGCTTGTTCAGACACCTCAGCCTTTTACTGATGGGATTGAAAATTTTATGTAGCCTGTCTACCTTGTGGTGAATGTGAATATTTTCATTACAGCTTCAGCAATAAGGGGTAAAAACTTCAATATAAGAAAAAGCAGAATAAGCAGTGTCATAATGAGTGCAAATACCAGTCTCACAATGCAGTTTAGGACCCTGAATTTCTTCTATGCAGCCTTGTAACTTACTTATATAAAATCGATAACACTAATATAAGCATGGTCACAATGTCTACCCAACTGTTATTATTCAGGTCTGTTCTTGTAGGCTTGATGATAGACACCATAAATTATTACACAGAAATGAACATTATATATTATATGCATTTATGCTAAATTTCATTCTTTAGGACTAACAGAACAGGAAAGAAAAACTTACCATTCTTCTTATAGAACATGATTTCTCCTTTAAATTCGATCTTTTCCTCCAACGATTTCTCAATTTGAAGAATCATCTGCTCATTTGTTTCAGCACCAAGTAAAAATTTGCAGCTGCAGCTCTTCTGCATGACTTCAGTCCGTGCAAATCCAGCAAGCTCACAGAAGCCATCAGAGCAGTAAACAATGGGGAATCCTTTAGCCACCTGAGCATTTGCAAGGATGAAGTTACTATCTGCAGAAGAAAACAAAAGTAAAATATGAACTAAAGTCTAAATTCTACATGTCTTGACATAGTACTTTCGTTAGCATCATAAGAAGACACAACTGGACAGACATTTAAAAACAAAGTCCCAACTGCCTGCAAACAAGAATTTAACTTCTGGTTTCAGACTATCATTCTGAAATTAAGTCAAGTCTAATAGTCCACAGATCATCATATAATAGTTCTTCATGGCTTTGTGCAGTTTGCCTCATTGTCTCCTCAAGGAATACTTTATGATGGCTGCCTCTGAGATAGATGTCAACACATTAAAACAACCACTTGACCAAAGACTGGTGACAAATATCGAAATTTTGGAGAAATTTAAAACCTTATGTTATGCTGCCACTCAGGCTACTCTGCAGTCTGAACAGACACAGGTACATCATAAAAAACCCCAAAATCTCCATGGTCTCAATAAAATAATGTTGACCTATATCAGCACTTAAACTAACTTATTCTATATGGTTTTGCAAGGGCATCCTTAAAAGCACAGTTGAGAGACATGCCAGGCTACATGTAATTAGGGACATTCTAGACTATGTAGAATTATTTGTCCTTTGTGGGGGGTGGGGTTGATTTTGTTGGGGGTTTTTGTTTGTTTGTTTGTTTTCTTTGTTTTTGTTTCTTAGGAAAAAAGATTAAAGATTTCATCCAAAATTAGTCATCTGTCTTTTGGAGCCATACCGTACTGCTCCCATATGAAACAGGAAAATCAAAGATTCACCATTTTGTTATACTTAATGCTCTTTATAATTTTTCAATGTGTTTAAGAGTAGCATGTTGACATGGACATCAATCAACAAAATGCAGAGTGTTCTAATTTGATTCCAAATCTTTGGCAAATCTAAGAGTTGAACCTGTTGGCAGCCTACTAGCTCATTCCCATCCCTTGCTGAAATGTTTTTGAAGGCTTTGTGCCTCAGACCTTCATCTTCAGCCCATGCTAACCACTCCAGCCCTTTACAGTCTTTTCAGTTATCAGGGAGACTTTTTCCAGGTAACATATGATCTTTTCATACAGGTTTTTTGCCTGTATTTCCTTATCTTGAAATGAAAAAAGAAAGTTTTATGGGCAGAATCTGTTTACATTTCACATTGAGGGAGGAAAGACTATTTTTTGCCTATTGCTTGTTAAGGAACATTTACCTTACAGCTTGCTATCAGGAGCTTAGGAGCAGTCTAGTCCCAAGACAGATACCTCTCATTTTTCAGACTTATGAGCAAGTGAATCCATGTGTATGTATTAAGGGGAAACACTATTAACTAACCCATAATCCCTTGATAAATATTCATAAATTTAAAGAGAAAGAAATGAATTCTTTTAATGGAAAACTCAGGTTGATATACCTAATCCCCATACAAGGATATACTATTTATTATTGGGAAGGGAGGGACAGAATTCATAATCTAAAATACAGGAAAAATAGGTCTGTTTTTTAGTCTGAACTGTCACAAGAGTTCTACATCTGTGAAATGCCAACAACTTCAGCTATGTTACTCTGTAATTACCCAAGGGATAAAATACTAAGTCTTATACTGCTAAGATTTCAGTATTTTAAAGACAATGGAGGTTTATTAAATGATCAATTTGCTCTCAAGGCTTTCTTTCAGTTAACCACATTTCATTCAAATTTAATTAAATTCTTTCAATAAATGATTGTCTTTTCCCATTTACCAAATAATGTGTTTTTAAAATGCATTCTGGTTCAGTGCAGTGCTTGACTTAGCCTGTCATTTTTATTTGCCTAACTGGGGAATAAGTATCATTACCATACATGAACTAACATGCTGCACCCCTGTCAACACAAAACTGAATCCCCACACTGCCAAAAGAATTAAAATCATATGCTTGCAGTGCATAATGACAGTGTGACAGTGCAAGACCTGCAGATCATTCATACAAAATATATTTGTAGCTAGCAAATTAATTTACTTCTCTGTTTCTTGTTTAAAATACAATTATGTTATGCAAGGGCTGCTGCGGGGTTTTGTTTTTCTTTTTAATTCTAATTGTTGAGAATTGTATGAAGCAGAATATGGAACACTAAAAGGACAGGAAAGGTAGAGAGGACGTGCAGTAGTGAATGAATATCATTATGAACAGGAATATACTGGAGCTTACCAAGCATACCATGATTTTACGAAAAATGTAAGGTGGCCAAACCCTGTTGTCATTTACAGCGAAATAAACCCAGAATAACTGCAGTTACTTTAACATTCATGGAATAAACCAGTTTACTTATGAAAACCAATCCAGTACCAGCTAGAACAAGAGCCAATCTTTCTCTTAATATCAGCAGGCGTCTGATCAGGCTTATAAGCCTAATTTTACTGAACTTCTTGACTACAACAGCAAAGCATCAGCATCAGGAAAATACAACCAGAATGATACTTGTTGTTCTTCCTGAGCTTGAAGTTCAAATAAAATAATGAGAGATGCACCTATAATCTCAAACTAATACACTAAGGAACATATTTAAATAATTTGTTCAAAAATTTCTTGTCATACTAAAAAGGATCAAGAAACATTATGCCCAATAAATACATGTATCATCCAATATCATCCAGTTCTTCAGTAACATTTATTAAGTGATTAACATTTACCTATTACCTAAGGCAAATTAAAAAAAAAAAGAAAACAAACAAACCCATAACTCAAAATATTCTGGTTAAAAGTTTATTTAGTTCTGTAATTTATTTTTATGGCTTCAAACCTTTAATATCACTTGCTATTACTCATGCATGTAAAACACCATAAAATATTTCAAAAAACAAGTACCGAGGGTGAAATTTATATCATTCAGGCTTTGTTGTGACACAAATAACAAACCCAGCATTTAATTTCAATGATAGCTAGCTGGGTTTTAAAATCTAGAGTAAGATAAATGACATTTTCTTTAGAATAATTTTTAGAAACCTACGGACTGGAAGACAACATATTTACTTATTTTTGAATTTGCAGTAGGAAAGCTGCAATGAGTGAGACAAACCTATTGGTCTTTATATTTTGGTATATGTTTATGTGTAGATTGCAACACTTCCATAATAACATGGAAGTTGTTGAATTCTGTATCAGCACACTGGCCTGAATACTATTTTACTGATCAGGTCGGTTGATCAGGAGACAATATTAGATTACTGACAGATGTTTCTTTTAAATTTTATTTTTAGATAAGAAAATACATCCAAGCTAAATACTTGATCTATTGAGAAAGATGTAACCCTGAGGCTTTGGGGCATTTGGAACAACAGAGTAGAGCTGCTGAAAACCTCTGTAAGAATGAACAGATTTGGACTACTGAGGAACAAATCTGGTGCAGGTAGTCCAGTTTGTCAACTGCACACTGAGATGCCGATTGAGCTCTGGGTGGGAGCCTGAGACAAGAGACCGTGAACTGCCAACCCTTTGGTTAGCAAAGGGCACAAAGATGGGTGGTGCCAGCCGGGTGGATGGACTCTGAGAGACACAGCAGGAGCAGAGGACTCAGGAGAAAGAGAGAGACTTGTGTGTGGAGAGACTGCAAGGGTATAAAAGCCCAGGGGTTCCTTTGTTGAGGGTCCTCCTGGAGGCATCAGCTCAGGCTGCTTCTGTATTGGTGTGCCGTGAATAAATGGCTTTATGGATCGCTGTAATCTGAGGCTCTGCTCTGGGAAAGCTGGGGTTGATCAGGTAGGGAAACCTGTCTGACTGTGTGAGTGTGGGGTGTGCAGGGAGTCAAGCAGGCACCTGTCAGGTCACTGGAGCCACCCACAGTGAAGGGGCCTTGGTCCCAGCAGTGAAAGTCTCTGAGTTGGGAGAGCGACTGCCAGAAAGTCCAGAGAATGGGCAGACTGGATGTTTTCTTAACCGTTTGACCCTAGGTTTCAGCTCAGAAATTAAGTGCTGTAAGTCTGTGCAAAATAAATTTAAAAATTCAAATTAGATAATTGTGTATTAGCTTTAGATAAAAATACTTGATTGTATGTCCAAGCCTGCACAAGTTGTGTAAAGGATGATTTAAAAGTGTTTCTGTTAAGACGGGACAAGAAATATAGATACAAAATATCCAACATTCTCAAGGTTTTCCTTTAGCAGCAAGTCAGCAGAGATGGATGAATGTGAGAGAGGTCCCTGGCTAGTCAGTGCAACTTAAAAGCAGATTTCTTTCAATTGTGATTCTTTTACTCTAGGCTCATTTTCTATGAAGATCAAATTACTTTTTCACATGAAAATTTGAAGGAAGACTATTAGGAGCTTGCATGCCTGCATTCATTTCAGAAGTAGAACGTACTGGAGAGGATAGGCTATTGATCAACAGAAGACTCGTGTGGTTTCTGGAAATGTCTGCCAGAAACACAGCGGAAAGCCAGAGACAATAAAATAAGATGAGCCAGAACCGTGCTAACTATACCTTCAATCACAGGCTTAGACATTGTTGCCCTGTTTCAATGACTTGATAACCAAAAATTATAACCAGAGAAATGGAAGAAATTTAAATCTTACACCATCTGATACAGAGAATCTTATTCTCTAAACATCCCATGATAGAGTTTTATAATTGAGGTAATTAAAGAAAAAGACTATGTAATGCTCTTCCTCCTAATTAATGCCCACAATTTATCTGGCTGTTTGTAATGACACTGTGTTACACTATACACTATACTCTGCACTGCCTTCCTGAGTCCTACTGTCATATCTAGCAAAAAATGACAAAAGGGCTTTTGCTTTAATATTGCGGCGATGTCTGCTGTAAGTCTCAATCATTGTGCTTCCCCTGTTCTTTTAACAGTTATTTTTAATCAAAGTCTAGAAGGTTTCATGAAGAGAACATCTGACTTCTTTTGCAACTGAGCACAGCCAACAACCATTCTAATTTTAAATATTGAATTATTTAAGAATTAAATAGGAAGAAAAAATCCTCCAAAAGAAAAAAATCTTTAGCAATCAAAGAAGCTGCATTAATTAAGGAAGTGACTCACACAGTTACTCTATCGATTGTAGAACAGTCCACAATTCTTCTGGATGAAAGGATTTACTACACTTAGATTTGATTCCACAGTTCGTACACAGGCGACTTAACAAGGGAAATCTCATTCCAGGTTCATGCAAATTACCGTGACGGAGAACATGACCACATTAACAGTTAAGATTACTGATTAATTGAATGATTAAAGCAGCATATGAAAACATTTAGCTTTATGTCAGCACATTTAGATGCAAGTCAATTTAATTAGATCTCTAAATCATTTGCCAGCTAGTGTCCTTTGCATCTGATCAATACCAAGATGACTTTTATGATGCATACACTTCCAAATATTAAAATTCCCCTTGAAAAATCTTATTACAGGTGACTGGGTCACTAATGTGAGGTTTATCTAGATTTAACAAGTCAGAAAAAAAGCTGATTATACTTATACTTCCTCCCACTCTTCTCTAAAAATGAATTCATATTCCAATGAATTTACAGTAGTACAGTGAAAGGTAAAACTATTGCATTATAAAGTACAAGTATGGACTGATGAACAAAGGGCCCATCACCGTAACTCACTGTAACATTTATAATTGATTTAATTGGCCAACTCATTTCATTACAAGGAAATGTATTCATAAAATTAGGTAACAGCTACAAATTTAGAGTACAAAACTGTATTTGAAGTACCCAGCTCTATGGACTCAGCTCACGGGGTAAGATTCCATAGCTTTCACTTGACCTGAACTGACAGGAATAATTTCCAGTAAGTAGAAAAGTTCTGAATTCAGCAGCTGAGAAGTAAACCTTTCACTTTGTATTTACAATAATATTTAGTCTGACAGTGAAAATGCTTTACTGTATACAATATTTATAGCTACAAGAAGAGTTAATCTGCAGCGCAGTCCATCATGGAGATATCTAAGCAAAATTTGGGCATCTGGTTGCTAAATCATCTCCCAGTCTTATTGATAAACACAGATCACAAGCCACTTAAGAGACTCAGTGCTTAACGATCTCAAACCCAGCTTTCATTGCCATTAGTGCATCAGGTCAATACTGGAATAATGACTGCGACTTTCTGCATGACCAGTAAAATTACCTATTCCTAAAAGAAAGCAGGCCAAAAAGCCAGATTGTATCAGAGAGAAACAAAGTGAAAAACAAAACCAATAGTGAACCTCATGGTACAGTGGGCTTCTGGCATCTTAATGAGGAAAAAAAATCATTTGTTCCTCCATTAGAAATCTTTGTGCATGTTCCTATTGCTTTTCTAATCTCAGTATCATTTGCATCTACCTGAACTCTAAAATATAAGACTGAAAAGGACTTTGTTGAAATAGTAGCACTGCTGTGACTGCCCATTTATCATCACAGAGCACCTTTCAAACAAACAATCAGTCCAACTCTAAAGGGTGAAGTATAGTAAAGGAGAAAAACTTTCAGCAGAGATGATTTTTAAATTCTTCAAAATTAAGCTCCACTAGCAGAAGTAAATAGCTACATCTTTTCCTCAGAAAGAAATATTAATTAGTCTAAAATATATCCTTGGTTTTTTCTTTATATTTGCCTGGAATTACAAATTCACATATGTCAGCTGGATCAAAGTTGCAATGAAATATTTCTTTTCCCACCCTTCAGCTTTGTTGATATTGACAAAATTTTATTTTTCAGTAAAAAAAAACTATTGCATTCTATTTGATGAGCATTATTTGTGTTACTGATTGTGCAATGACTGCCAGTACACAGTGCAGATGTAACTAAAAAAGCTATATTGCAGTTGTCAAATATTTACATGCCAGTTTTATAGGCATTGAAGTGCTGCTAGTAAAACAGCACATGGCACTGGCAAAAAAAAAACCAAACAGAAAAAAAGGAGACATTAACAACCAAGAGACACCGTAACTCTTGAGTCACTAGCATGTTGTGACAATGTGCAGTGTCATCCAGAAGTTACTCCCTGGGTGCTTGTTTTTCTGGCAGAACTGTACCCTACATTCCTCATGAGAGACTTCAGCTGCTGTCCAGTGTATTCCATGAGTGCCCACAGCAGAGCAGACTGCACAGATTCACATTTCCGAGGGAAGGAATATTTTGCAATTTCTCCAGTAAAATACATGGAAATTTTAAGTTCATCCACCAGGCAGAAATGCCATTTTTGTAACCCAGCCATATTTGATTTGTTGTTTGGGTTTTCTCCCAACAGTTCTATTGATTTAAAATTCACCCGGAATTTAGAAATGGAATTGCTATAAATCAAACTAACACATAGGGTCCTCATAAGCTCAAATCATATAGTCCAGTGATTTAAGAGCCTGGGACCATGACTTGCTTTCAAGTGTTCAACCGAGAAAAAGGTTTGCCGACAACACTCTTACTGAAAAGGAATATTTTCAAAGACAAGGGCCGCATCATCAACAAATATTTATTAATGTGACCCTGTCCATACCTTCCTTTATCACTTGTCTGAAATAGGAATGAAATAAGGAGTTGAAAGGTGTTATATTTACAGCTGTATTAAGCACCATGTCATCTACCCACAATTGGTGCTCAGTTTGCAGACATACTGAATTTTCATCATTGCATAATATTTTGTGGTTTTAGTATTCTACACTTGCCTTTACCATGTAACATGCCTGATGAACCTGTTTATAGTGCTATTGCAGTGGATAACCCTTTGAATATTTGCACTCAGTGTACCCACTGCTACTGATACTGCGATATATGAGCAGCCGTATGTTACAGATGCTGCTGGGAGAACTAGTGGAAGAATACAGGGAAAAAGATTTACCAGACTTTATTCTTGCACAACTGAGAGGAAGAACATGAGCTAGACATTTTGAAGCCTATGTGAAATGGCTTTGAAAGATCATATCCCGGCTCTTCGAAATCTAATGCTCCTTTCTTCTTATGAGACTGTGTTAATTATGGAGTGGTAGCTCAGGGGCTTGGAAAATATCTTGACACCATTTATACTGGACACAAGAAACTGAATTTCTTTATAGTGTGATGATGCAGAGTTCAAGAATTATTTACCTACCATTGGGAAAGTTTCATCTTATCATTTGAAATGAAGTGGATATGGTCTGGAAGACTCAAAGTATCTGGAATTTTTGCAGTAAAGGAGCACATATATGAATACATAGCAGAACTGCCAGGGTTTTGAAATTAGTAAATTTCATGGAAATTTGTTTCCCCTTTGAAAGTGACCATGTTAAAAAAACTTTGTGGATTCTATGTATTTTATATAAAAGAATGTTATCAGAAAGAACATAAAGAAAATATTTTCAACACAGAAATAGAAAGAGATTTTAGTGCAAAGACGGTAGAAAATCTTTATGGTCCTACCACTTGCTTCTACCATGAAAGGCCAGAAGGTGTTTAATGTCCACATGCTAAGCAAAGGGAACTTTCAGCCACTATTCCCAAGAAGAAGGAAGGAGGAGAAATTACACTTGCAGCCCGGGAAGAGGCCATGAAAGAGACCAAGCTATGCCCTGTGCAAAGACTCCAGTGAGGTGTGAATCATAAACATACTTATTCTCCTCTGGTGACAGTGGAGTATTTCAGACCAAGGTTCCTCACCTGAACAAAATTATGCATCCTTAGAACCGAACCAAACCCACATCTGGGTTTAAAGTCAAGGCAAAGGGGACAGTGATTATCCTTCCTCAGCACCATCTGCCTAATGCAGCACTTGGACTCCAGAGAGGGTGATGCAGCATCCTCAACTTTTGCACATGATATTCATTTTCACAGCCGAGATACCCAAATGACAATGTCAAAACCACTATCTGTTGAGGTACAACATGTTGCTATTATATTCTCTGAATAAGAAACTTTTCCCATTTTATACAAGTGCTATATTACCCTGAAGTTGTTACTCAAAGAGGCGCAAAGCTGATTTTCGTGTATGATAGCCCATATACATAATTTCTGGGCTTTTCACTGTCACTTTTACAATCCCCTATGACTCCCATGACAATTTCATGGCAGCTTGTGGTGAGTTTTACTGTGTTGATTTTCCCCTATAATCATTGTATTTCAATATTAAGGTGTCAGAACTTTAAGAGTAACCATTTTGAACCTTTGTAGTTTATAGGCTCATCACTCAATCCCTGAAATCAAAAGATAATCCTGAGTTAATTTTAATGGGGAGTAAAAGCAGACTCTCTTGCGCCTATTCCAGTGAAATGAGTTGCCTGTAAACAGCAAGAATTTCTGCATGCAGTTTTCTCAGAGAAGCAAAACTAATCTGAAATAATGCAATGGAAAAGAAAGTCTGTTCCAAGAATGCTCTTCTGAAAAATTGACAGGAACCATATTAAAAACGGTTCATAAAATAATGAAGTGTCCAGGAAATGTCGTTTCCAAAGGGAAGAGCTGTATACCGCACTATTTGCCATAACAAAGAATTACACAGTATATCCCAAACTCACCCTTTCTGAATAAAAAATCCTAAGAATTTCAATATAAGGATTACTGACATTGTCTTGAGCAAGATCTGTAAAAAGAAATATTTTAAGGATGGAAAAGGATGAGAGGGAGGTTACAGGTCAGAATGTAATTAAGTTATCACATTCAAAGGAAAACGAATCATCTTGTAGTGGATATCTCACATGAGAATGATCTCACAAAAAATCCAGAGGAAAAACGTTAAAAATATGTGGAAGGATGAGTTTTGTTGTAGAATAAACAAGTAGAATAACCTTAATGGAAAAGCAGATGTGTGAAGTAGACATGAGCTATTATTTCTTATATTAAAGCTCCTATGGACCTCCCGAATGACTGGCATAGCTTACAACAGGAGTACCTGAGTTTAAGTCTACTGATTTATGCAAGATATGCAAATAATCAAGGAAGAAGCTGCTTGGGGAACCAGAAAGGGTTGAAGTGAACACTGCCATAAGATGGTCTTCTGCAGAAAAATCCAGATTTTGGCTGAAGAAATGAATATGGTCTGGAAGATTCAAAGCACCTGGAACTTCTTTGCAGTAAAGGAGTACATGTATAAATACACAAAATTGAAAAGGGCCAGGGTTTTAATTACCTTAGAAGAAGAAAAAAAATACTTTGGACTAAGTATTGTCTCAGTGAAAGAAATCAGTCAAGGAAGAGATTGCTATAAAAAATTCACTGATCTGAAACCCAAAGGACTTAAAGAGTGCAGATAAGAGAAGAAATACACCAAAATCGTGACAGGACTGAAGATAGTTACCCAAATCTAGACCTTTTTGGGTCTCCTTGCTTTGTTCTATTTCTAGTTCTTTTTTTACAGGAAATAAAGAGACTAAGTATCACAGAACCACCTTTGTAATTTCTAAAGCAAAAAGTTTTATTCTGCCGTGGAACGAAACCAGTATCCTTTCCCACCTCTTTTCCCCAAAGTTAAAGCTACTTAAACATAAAAACCCCAAATCTTACTTCAGAGAGAGACTCTCAGGAGAACAGTAGGCCAGTGCTCAATAATTAAGGCAAGTCCCAAACCTCCAAAATCCCAGGAAAATGTTATCTATTAACTGTGCTGCAGTGAATCAGTATCATTAGGGAACCAGGTAACTTTTCTGAGAATTCTATCAGTCAAAACATACAAATTACATTTGGGGTTTTAACAAAATTATTCTTACTGGTCCAAAATAGTTTAAAGTAAAAAAAAAACAAACAGTTGTTGGTACTATACACGTAAAACAAAGGCAACACTACTTTCGTAGGAAAAAAGTATAAGAATGCTGCAATCTAATACCAGTGTTGTTATGGGAGGTAGTTCAAAGTCTTGCTTAGTTTTTCTGGAGCCCAATCTGAAGAAAGTGATGAAAAATGTCTTGACAAATGGCAGCAGGTGCTTATATCTGGTTGCAAAGTTTTTGTACTAGAGAGAATCATTCATTCTGAGAGTTTAGAAATAATTTGTGGAAAGGCAGATATTTATATCTTTATCTCATCAAGTAAAAGTGGCACTGAGCAAACAGAAAAATACTAAAAATACAGAAATAAGGTTCTATAAATCACACTTACTGAAAACACCAAAAGTAGAAGAAAGCTATAAATTACAACATGATTGTACTGCCACATTTCCTATGTAACCCGATGCTATAAATTTGGAAACTCATTGCTGCTCTAGATACTGTTTCGAAAGTAAAAAAATAATTCAGAGACTAGAAATCAGTTGGAGAATTTAACCAGCAACATCATATACACCAGCAGAAATGCCTTTTGCAATTCAAGTGGCCAAAACACTGGAGCAGTGTAAAACCTTTCCTTTAACCTACTCAACCTCAGTATTGGGGTCAGGAGGTTCAGCTCCACTGGAATACCTTAGAAGAAGTTCTTCAAGGCATTACTCAGAATAAGGACCTATATTTATCATATGTGGAGGGTCCGGTGACCAAAATCCTTCCTGTATAGTCTGGATTGCTCATTGTCTTAAAGCACAGGAAGTGGGTAACATCAGCATCAAGCCAGGATGGAATTCAGAACACTTCTGTGCTACATTTACACAGCCAGGCTGTAAATGTTGAGTAAATATACCTGACCGGGCCCATGTCTTTTCTTCTTGCAAATAAAGGTCAAAGAACATCTGCAGGTGAGATACTGTAGAACTAATTTCTTAACTTGAAATTACTCTAAGGAAAGAGAAAAGAGGTATATTTTTTGTTGCTGGTTAGGGTGGTTTTCTTTTTATGCTAATTGAATAAGGTGCATTAAATAGGAGTCTGAACTTGTGGATTATATTGTGATGTAGGAAAATTATTCCATTTCAGACCACTCCATACATGCAAATATAAGTAAACAGGGTCATTATACAGACTGTGCAAAACAGCATAAATTAACTTTATGAAAGTTACAATTGCAATAATGAAAACTCTGGGCAAAAGCTCCCAAAATCTACAACTCTTGGTCAAAAATAACAAAAAGTATGAAGCATGACCTTTTAAGTCAAATAAGCTCCCATAAGCATAGAAAACATGATACAGTGGATTGCACCTGCAAGGCTGAATAGTGATGGCCTTTCGCAGTAAGCATCTAACATTGGTCTAAGAATGACCCCTCTATTCACATTGTCTCCTTATCTCACTTCATAAGATTTCTGTTTATTAGACAGGACCAAAACACGGTGCACAAACAAGTAATTAATACTGAATTATGTATCAATAAATGTTAACCTGTAAGAAATGTATACACAAACTTAAGAAGAAATAAATACACATCACTGCCAGCTAATTCATCAATCAGCACTAATACCATCATTTAATGATAACAACCAGCGGGGAACAGAGGGAGGGTTAAACGAGGTTCTGATAAAAGTGGATAGCAATAGAGAAAAACCAGGTGAAAAATCATCTACCTCACTGCCAATCACTGAACAAGAGAACTGCCCAGAGTTGTTCTATGAATCCTGTCTCTACTTTCCAAGGTGGCTTCTAGAGACAGTTTTCCTTCCCCCATTGCACTCTCTATCCTTTGTCATCGCTACTAACTACTGGCACTTTGTTAGACACTTCTGCTCTAGGGTGCTTTACAAGCATATACACATAAAAATTTTAAAAATCTTCTAAGCTGCTTTAATCATGAACCAAAATTTAAATTAAGAGATACTAAAGAGGGGAACAGAGAGAGGGAAAAAATTAGAAATAGGGGAAAAAGTTTGATTAAAAAATGGGAGTGAATTCAAGAAAGTTGCTATTGATAAAATTGGCTTGCCACTTCTAGAGGACGCTGTGGGATACAGATATCTGCACAAGTCAGATCGTTAACCTCTTGGCTCCACTTCCTCAATCCACTTCATTAAAGACATTCCAAAGATAAAAGTGCACAAACAGTGAGCTTTAGATATTATTAAGATATTTTTATTATCAAAACCATCATAAAACGTAATTTTTTTTACAATAATAACTTGAAGTTTATTTTTCACTATATAAAAATGTGTGATTGATTAGAGTCCTTCAAAATTAATTGGAATACTGTCATAGGATTAAGTCTGGGGCTTGTCCCAGAGCCGTGTTTCCCCATATTTCTAGCCCACCAACTAATTGACTATATTTCAAAGAGTTCTTCAGAAGCAGGAAATGTATTAGGTATTTCTCTAGAAGTGCTACTAACTAGTTTTTAATTAACTTTTAAATTTGCTTTTAAAAATACCTTCTCCATATAATCTCTGCATTGCAAGAGCATGACTTCAAAAAATTATTCATACTTGCATGCACGTATGAATATGTATGCATGTAATGTAACAATTTAAACTAAAACTAAAATTAAATAAAAATTTAATCAAAGTTTTAAATAAATGAATTTTCATTATGTATTATTGTGGCTTTTTTTAAAAAAAGAAGAAACTGAAGTTAATAAGGATAAGTCCTTTTTTTACCATTTCATGCAGCGTAGTAATGAAAACATAAAACAGCACACAGGGAAAAAAATCAATTAAGAAAAGAAATAAAGAAAACCATTTCCCAAAGCTTTTGTTCTTCTCAGGATATAGCCTCAATAATGGATTAACTGACATTTTTTCAGCATGCAAGAAAAGTAAATATGCTTGGATCTCTGGAAAGTAATACACTGCTTATATTTCAGTAAAGGATTTTCAGTTTGGCTTTTTGTCCCCTCATTTTTAGTGAATGAATAAATTGGTCATGTATGAATGGCATTTAGAAGACCAAATTCCATGTCATAGACAATAAATTTCATTCTTCAGAGGCACTCTCAGCAGTTTCTTTCAATTGTAGAGATCATCCAGGTCCTCTGCTTTAAACAATGGTCAAACTTATTTCTCATCTATTTACCTGCCTGTTCTGGCCTCCACTGCCACTGCAATTCCCGGAACTATTACTATTTCTTTGGCTGGTCTGAATCCCTACGAAAGGGACTTTAAGTTGATTATTATGGCATCTGTCTCTGACTGGATTTAGGAGACAGGAAATAACGAGAGTGGGACAGAAATGACATTTGCCTCAAACTTGAATTCAGCAAGAATCTGAGAATCACACATTCTTGATCTTCAATCTACAGTGCTAAAAGGTTATAACACAAAGGTTAGTCACATGGACCTTTGCCTTTGCAGCATTTAACAACTAATCGTCTTCCTGAACATCTTTCTCTTCCATTTTGGCTTTCCTAGAGAAGAATGAACAGCCGCATTCAGAGTTTGAGTCCCTTGATCTTATCCCAGCCTTCAAGAGATACAAATAAACCAGATTATTCTATCAGCTGTATGCCCACAGTAGAAAAGTGAGTAACCTAACAACCCATTGTACATATTTCAGCTTCCACAAGAAGTGAAGGAAGCTATAAAACTTACATTTAACATCTTCCTTTGTAAAGAGAGGCAATGTTAAGGGTTTCACTTTACAAGTATATTCCTGTACCATGTCACCGCAGTTTCAATTTCCAGTGACATTCCCATTTTTCAATATATTTGTATGAAATTATTTGACTATTTAACTTCTGATTATTAGTTTCTCCATTTCTTACTGACATGCTAGACATTTTCAGGTACTGCTCTCAGTTGTGCTGAAGAAGTGGGAGCTGGTGTTAATTGACCCAGTCCTATTCAGCTGTTGAAACCAATGAGAAAGTTTTCACTTTCTGTAACTCAAATCAAACTAGAAGAGACAAATGGCCCATTTGTTTTATTGCATTTCCAAAACCAGTATGAGTTGTTTCTAAAAAAATCTTAGAGAAAAATTAAAATCCATATCTAGCCAAACACTTACGTTGCTACATGGACTTGTAAGCAGGATATGTATTGATCATGACAACCTATTTTTGTAACTGAGGTGTTTCATTTCCTAAAGGATTTTTTTCTCTGCAAAGTGACAAATAAACAGAGAACATATTCATAACGAGATTAATATGCAATCTATAAAACTTTTCAGGAACATGATAATTCACAAGAAGCCTGTTTCTCAGCTGGGAGACAGATGTGCCCCATCGGTGTTCCACTGTGTTCAGCACCCCATCTCAGAACGCAGAATTACTGATGGCTGACAAGGCATCAGCACCATTAGTGATGCACCACCTGGTGCTTTCACCCAAACAATGTCCGGACATGTCATGGTTTTGAAAGGAAAATGAGGTGCATGCAAGTTCTCTGCTTTGCATTTGTGTTTCCTGGAGTTTATTTCAAACTTCAAGAATATTTGCAAGGAAAAATGTCCTAAGGAGGCCTTTCACAATAGAGTTATAGCAAGTGAGTTACAGATGTTCCTTAATTATTAGCTGTGAAACAAAAATTTGGGTTTCTTTAATAGGATGCAGAATAATAGAATCATAGAATTCTTTAGACTGGAAAATCAGGATCATCAGGTCCTGATAGGATCATCAGGTTTATGGATATGCAGCTCCTGGCCACTGACTTCCTAACACCAGTTGACTATGAAGAGCATTTTCATAATTCCTTTCCTTATGCCGCAGTACTTAAATCCTCTTCCTTCTCTATTGCAGTTTTCCTTACATGCACCCCTCACAATTCCCCCAGTTCCTCCCTTTCTTCTTGAGGTCCCTTATCTATTTCAGTTCATACACAAACAGGCAAAGCACATTGTCCTGGCCTGCCAAGGTGTGCATGGACAGGAGCTGGACACCCTCCAGCCAAGAGATGTGGGTAAGCCAAGTTGAACTTCTCAGGTGCTGAGACCCAGACAAATGGCTCGAAATACTTTATAGGGCTTCTGATTGGTTATTCTGCAGGCCACTTGCACAAACTTAATATTTTTAAATTCATCCAGCCAGTTCCCAAGTTCATTTTCTGGGGAATACAGCACATACCTTGTTTTCTTGGAATCAAGACAAAAATAAGTGTTTGCATTATTACGTTAATTTTAATACTTGGAATTTTAAGACAATGTAATGGTTTTGCATAATGAAAATTATGAAAGTGAAAATCTCTAAACAATGTGGTTTTCTTGATACAGATTTATATCAATTCATATTCAGTAAAATCATTGATATAGAGTATGCTTACCTTTGTTTGGAATTGTTAAAATACACTGCTTTTGCTCATCCAAAGGTGTTAGTTTTAGGCCATTGCTGTACTGTGCTTTGCACAGTGTAAGGGTCCAGTGTATATGCTGTTGTAATTTTACTGGGCAGAAGAGGCCAAATCAAATGTGAGTCTCCTCAGGGTATTTGTCCACAAGAAGACACCTTTTTATTCAAATTGTACATATAAATTATTTCAGTCACTGGGCTTTTTAGGGTGATATTTTTTTTTAATTTTGTTAAGAAGGTTTGAACCTAATTCTTCCTTTGTGTTGTTAATCTGCTCAAGAGTAAATATCACTGATCATGGTTCAAAGACACCGTATCCATAACTAAAAAGTAGCAGCTAGAATAGAAACTCTTAAGTTTGCTGTTGACTGGATATGTAAATTGTATTACAATCCTTCGTAAGATTCCTGCAGGAGTTGTGAGAGCATTGGCACTGAAGTGCACTCTATTTTCTGTTATTATTATTTCTCTCTCATTTTTTTCTTTTTCTTTACTTTGATTTCAAATGTATGCAAAAGTTGTCTCAAGGCATACCATCTCATTTTTCTGTCACAATATACATTTAAAAAGGTTATTCTTATAAGTATGATATTAGCCACTCAAGGTTAAACTCTATACTTTTCCTTCCCACAATTATTTTCCATTGAATAGATTCTGAGTCTGTCTGGAAATATTCAGCTGAATAGATCCTGATAAAATCTTGTTCAAGTGCAACCTCTTTGGCCTTCCATTATGTCTCTTTGGAGTCATGAGTGCAGAACAAAATCATGTTATCAAAAAAAGAATAAAACAAATTTGTTGACGACTCCGAGCTGTGCGGTTGGCACACCTGAAGAATGGGAAGCCATCCAGAGAGACGTGGACTGGCTCAAGAAATGGGCTCTTGGGAATCACATGAGGTTTAACAGGACCAAGAGTAAGGCGCTTCACCTGGGTCGAGACAGCACTTGGTACCAACCCAGGTTGGGGGCATGAACAGATTGAGACCAACCCTGCCTGGAAGGACTTGGGGCTGCTCCTGGATGAGAGGACATGACCCAGCCAGGTGCACTTGCAGCCCAGAAAGCCAATTGTATCCTGGGCTGCATCCAAAGCAGTGTGGCCAGCAGGGCTAGGCAGGTTCTTCCCCTCTGCTCTGCTGTGGTGAGAACCCGCCGGGAGCACTGCATCCAGCTCTGAGGTCGCAGCACAGGAAGGACAATGACCTGTTGAGGAAGGCCACCAAGGTGATAAAAGGGATGGAACACCTCTCCTATAAGTAAAGGCTGACAGAATTGGGCTTGTTCAACCTGGAAAAGAGAACAATCCAAGGTGACCTAATTGTGGCCTTCTAGTACATGTAGGGAGCCCACAAGAAAGGCGGGGAGAGACTTTTTACAAGGGCATGTAGTGACAGGACAAGAGGGAGTGGCTCCAAACTGAAAGAATATAGGTTTCTATTAGATATCAGATGGAAATTTTTTACTATGGGGGTGGTGAGGCACTGGAGCAGGTTGCCAAGAGAAATTGTGGATGCCTCGTTCCTGGATGTGCTTCAAGGTAGGTTGGATGGGACCCTGAGAGCCTGGCCCAGTGAAAGGTGACTTGCCCATAACAAGGGGATTAAAACTAAATGAACTTTAAGGTCCCATCCAACTCAAGCCATTCTATGATCTTATGATTCCATGGTTCTGTGTACTACTTGAATGTATTTTACTACTTAATGTAAAGGTAAGCAAGGTGGGAGGGGAGAACCAAACAAAAACTCTTTCCTGATATGCACCATCGTTTCCTCTCCTCGATTCCCTAAAGAAACAGTTCATAATGAGAAGGAATTAATGCCATTTTAACCCATATATGTTTTTTTCCACTTTCAAAAATGAGTTTATCTGCTTCATCTTTAGATATATGTATTTAAAATCTCATTCTCCATGCTCTCAGTTACTCTGGTACATCTCCAGGGCACTCATTTAGCAGTAATAAATTTATCTTATTCTAGAAGAGATGGAAATCTGGAAACTTGGATTAAGTTTTAGTACTTTTGAAAATTATTTCAGTTGAATCCAGCACTTTTTACCCTGGCAGCTGGCAAATTAGATTCTGATTTCAATAATATTCATTTGCATTTCATACAAAATATTTTCTCTGCATACTGAAGGAGAGACAATGATTTTAGGATCACAATCTAGCAATTAACCAATTTTATTAAATTGCAATATTGTTATCAAAGATAACCAGTGAAACAGTAACTAAGGCAATGATCATTTTAGGTTGCTGTTTTAGTGTCAATAAATAGAATTTGTTTCTAAACTTCCACGTTCCTTCTTTTATAAACTGTTTTATTCTGCTTTACAACAGATGTTACATTATTTATTCTGCTATTTTTAGTTTGGTTTTGTTTCATTTTTAAAATTCTTTCTCCCTGCAAAACAAGAGTTCCAAACAGCATTCAGCTGTCAGTCTGCAAATATGTGACGAGCTTGAAACATGTGTTGATAGGTTTTTCATCTTTAGCTGTTTAAGGGAGAAAGTATAACAGTATCAAAAGGACTAATTGCTTGATAAGTTAATACAAGTAGAATATTTATAAACTATAAAAGAAAAGCAACACCAATGGCATCTCTCTAAAACTGCATTAATAGACCATTCAAAAGATTTTTCATAGAAAAGACATTCCAAAGAGATAAAAGTCTTCTGCAAATTTTGCAATTTATAATATGAGTTTTCCAATCATTAACTCAAGGAGCATTATGTAAAGTTGAGAATGGAGTTTTTGTGTCTTCTGAGATCTCCCCTGAAACTGCATACTGAGTAACTACTCCCTTGGTTTAATCTCTTAAAATCCCCAATTTTTTCTCTATAAGAACTGTAACAAAATCAAGGTTTTCCCTGACACCAGATCAGAAGTTAATTCAAGACTCATTCATGCAAAAGCTCTGCAATATTGTGTCTATCTGCAAATCAGCAGAAATATTAACAGCAGAAATATGAAGAGACTTCAGAGAGCAAAACCATACTTTCATTACTACTTTTACAAGAAAAGAGAGCTTTTGATGGATTTTGTTATGTGACCTGCCTCTGCATGAAACTGCTGTTTGAGCTGACTCTGCTCCAGCATACAGGGCCTGCTGGAGGAGACTGTTGTTAATACACTCATTCCACAAGTCTGATTATTAAAGATTATTTTACAGTTTTAGCATCTGATCTTCACCAGAAGTAAAACAAAACTGAAGTAAACATGAAATTCAAAACTAATCAAAACACAGAAACACTTATGGTAGATTTTTGCTTGAGAATCAGTGCCCAGACTAAATTATATAACAATGGGTATCAGCTTTCCCAAAAAAATCACTGGATTCACATGAATTATTGTATTGGGGACGGGGATAGTTTTGGGGCTTTGTCACGTGGAATAGGGTGATACTTCTTATTTCCCTCTCATGTTTATTTTACTTCTCTGATTTCTAGTATCTCCCCTTTTCCCTCACTTCTAATTATTCTCTTTTATGTTTTTCTGATTAATTTTCTAGCTCAATAATGCTAAGTCAAGCCATTTTCTAGTTCCACATTCCCAGTCAGAAGATTACTGAACAAGGATGTAAAAGTGCTGCCTACAACTGAGATGAAAAACTGAAGATGAAGACTGGAGCTAGTGTTTGTGTATTATTTTTGAGCTTGGAAACTAATTGTTTGTGACCTATTCACGCAGACAGTTATAAGGTGCAATATAACAATTTCAGAGAGCCACGGGTAGGTAACCTTCCTTACAGCCAACTGTATAACCCACTAACATAGCACAGCAGATCTGTGATATCGACACAGGACATGAGGCAGCTTTCCTTGCCAATACTAAACTACTCCTCTGACTTGCAAGAAGATTGTCATCTTGAAGAGATTCATCAAGGCTGGGAAAAGCTGACTGAAGTTAATAACTTGCTTTAAGCTGAGACATTGTGCTCAACCTCAAAATTAAAAACAATATGTAGAACAAATGAACTCGGCTTAAACTGCAAATGTGTACTTATATTTCTTTAAGCACATAGACAGAAATAAGTATTAATTAAGCAGTCCTTATGTCACTTGCAACAACTACTTACCAATTATTTAACAATATTTTCAAAGTCAGCTAATAAAAAATTAGAATCATAGAATTGTTTAGGTTGGAAAAGATCTCTAAAATTCAGTCTGACCATTAACTCATCACTGCCAAATCCACCACAAAACCAAGTCCCTGGGTGCCACATCTACACATCTTTTAAATACCTCCAGGGATAGAAACTCCACCACTTCCCTGGGCAGCCAGTTCAAATGATTTTTAATCTTTTTGGTGAAGACGTTTTTTTAATAGCCAATCTAAGCCTCCCTTGTTGCAACCTGAGTCCCTTTCCAGTTGTTCTGTCACTTGTTACCTGGGAGAAGAGGTCGACCCTCACCTGGCTACACCCTCTTTCAGGAAGTTGCAGAGAGTGGTAAAGATTCTCCTCAGCCTCCTTTTCTCCAGGCTAAACAACTCCAACTCCCTCACTCCTGATCCTTCACTAGTGCTCCAGACCCTTCACTAGCTTTGTTGACCTTCTTTGGACACACACTTGAAATAGGTAGGAATGCAACAATAATCTGAACTAAAACGAGTGATATAAGCAGAAATATCAGTAAACTGAGCCTGACATGACATCATATTTCTAAATAAGCAGACTTCCCATTATGGATAAAGAGTTGTAGCAGATAAACAGGACTTCTCTACTCTAAAACTGACATCTATTTGTTCTGGATTTCATTCTGTGAGTGAATGAAATTAGAGTTTTTCCATCAACTAAGCACACGTTTATTACATATTCTACCTCACCACTTCCGATTTAAAAGCAGTGTTTATGGAGGGACTGCATTTATTAAGTGTGTTTTGAAAGTGGTCCCTAGATACAGTGATTCAAGTTTATTACACTATAGGAGCATGAACTTGAGTGGCAACATGAGGCATATGTAGAAAAGTCACATCAGTGTTTGTCAATTATAACTCCAGCAAGCCTGCAACAAGATTTAGACTTTAAATTCACAGACCCTGTAGCCCCATGAAACTGAGTACCCTGAAAACAGAGAGCCAGTTTCATAAGAAATGCTGGAGTCTGGAAATACAGATTTTGTTCAACATGAGGTGTCTCTCCTTCCTAGTAGAAAAGGAGATTTGTATGCATTTTTGTCCTTGTTGCCTTCCTCCTTTTATCCCAGTAACCAGAAATTAAGAAGACTGGACATTTATCCAGCATGTAGGATTTGATCCCAAATGGGTTGAATCTGTAAATACCTGGATTATCAAAGTATGTATTCTATTTCTGTCTCTTAGTCTTTTCTACCTCACATGAAAGATAATATTCACTGAGTTAGAGAGTGACTGAGCTGATCATAGTCATCAATATCCCAGGATATCACACATTTTGGGTTTGAGTTACCCCTAACTCTTCTTTCTCCAGAAATTTTGTCTAGATACTAATCGACTGACTGAATTTTTTAAAGACTACATAAGAAAAAGCTGCCTTGTGCATATAATATTATTTTTAATGAGATGGACACCACCATAGTTTCAAACATACTATTAACAGGAACAGAGGACAATTTTAGCCATCTTTCTTTTAAATGATGTCCTTCTGGTACATGGCTGCCATTGTAGACTCTTATTTCTCCTTCACAAGCCTGACACTTAAATGCAAGGGCCGGAAGCACCATAAAATCTATTGCAAGATCTAAGACAGAAACAGCAAATATTTAAAAGTTTATTAGTTTTGATATGAATTATTTGATATTCTTGTATTATGAAATGAGTATTACAAACAGAGACTTCAGGATTCCATGCCCTTGCCACTCACATCACAGTATGCTCTGACATATTTGTATAGCAGAATCATTTAAGCTATTTTTTCCCCAGAGATGCCTAGACAACAGATACTAAGCCACATACATGAAAGAGAAGGTGGACTGTATCTATTCACTGTACTTTATAAAACGTCCCTTCCTTAAACCTTGGTGAAGTCTCATCTGGCTAAATATACTTCATATCTGAACTAGACATCTGGTCTCCCTTTACAAATAGATGGATGATGGGTATTTCCTGGTCACTGTTCATCTCTTTTAATGTAGATATCACAGACAGGTCAAATGAATTATGCCCTGAAGTTGTCTATTTCTATCCACTTACTATAAAGAGAGAAGATGGCTTAAGGTGGATATTTAGATAAGAGGAGCAGCATATTTAATATAATCCAAAAAGTCATGGAAAAGCAGACGTCAGCTGCCACTTATTATTCTGCTCTACTACTCTTTTAGAAGGTAAACCATGGTCTATGAAAATCTGGATAACAAATTTTAAAAGGGTGAAATTTTTGAAAAACTGTTGATACTGAAAACCAGTTTAAACTCAATCTTTTGAAAGGTTAAGCTCTATCTTGTGCCTACTTTTGTTTACAGAAACACCTGCACAACCATTTCAGGATTCTTCTACTCCACAATAAATGCAAAAGGTGGTTCAAACATCCTCTAACTTGAGGTCACCTGTGACTTTATCCTTTAGCAAGCCTTCAATGCAGTCTATAGAGAAGCACTAGCTAACAAGGTCAGGCTTGCTGGTTCATAGTAATTTCCTCATATGTCTGGGAAGGAAAATTCCCATCTGCCCTGGATACCTGATTCCTTTTGTCCAGGAGACTCCACACTGACATAGCACACAGCTTCACATTGGCACGGAAACACCCAAATAATCTACAAATTACGTTTTTTTCTTGAGCAAGAACGAGCAGCCTAACCTTACCTAGTACAGTCACACACTTCTACATGCAGTTATTCTCATGAGTCATCTTGTATGATTCATTTTGTTTATAAATAGGGGCAGAAATTCTGAATGTGCCCTTGTATAAAACTGTTTGCAAAACAGGTCCTAAGTAAAATGTTTTCTTACTGGCAGTATGAGACCTGACAAGGTAATGGACTCAATTTTAGCTATGTATGGTCTTGTTTGCTGTGTACTCTGATTTATCTTGACCAAGTTCTCTGAAAAGAAGGTAATTTAAAAGATTGAATTTAATGAACCTAGGACTTCGGTATATAAATAAAGGGACTTTTCCTATATGCAAAAAACGACATACGTATAAGAAGGATGAGCACAAGAAGTTAGATTGATAGACAAGCTAGATATGGCAAAAAGAAGACAGAGGAACAAAGAAAATATGCCTTAAATTTCTTTAGCATCACATATTCCACTAGTAACATAAGATCAGGTTTGTGCCTTGGCTTCCCACTGTCACCTACAGCATGCAATAAACTTCAGGTTGTGCTCATTGACAATATCTTGACTTTCCCAACAGTCTAAAGAGTGTATTGACTATTGAGAACACACTGGAAACATGTTTCCTTTTCTGTCCTCAAACACTTTTCATATATAAGACTATTTGTGAGATACACCAGTATCCTGAATTGAGACCTATCTTCTCTAGCAGAAACTGCCTACACCTACAAGCCAAAGAGGAGGGAGAGCTTGGATGAATCATACTCTGCAAACAGCTAGCTCAGGACAGTATGTACCATCCTCTGAAACCTCTCACTTTTCACTAAGGACTGAGCTTTATACCTTTCAGGTGTTTTGGTGAAATAAATTATATCTTAAAATTGTAATGAACAATGAGACTTGCAGTCTGACTAAAATATAGGCGGGTTTTGGTGGTGGTGGTGGTTTTTTGTTTGTTTGTTTTGGGTTTGGTTTTGTTGGATTTTTTTTAAACTAGAACAAAAAAATTAAAATAAACTGAGAATGAAAAAACAGTAATGATTCATACACATTTTCTTAGAGATAATACTTCACATCCATGAAATTAATATTGGAAAATTTCAATGCAGTTCCAGTAGCTTATGATATTATAGCGCAAGATTGCAATGAAAAAAAGTCTCAAATCTTACTTATTATAAGTTAGTCTTGTTTTAATGTCATCATGAGTCTAGATTTAGAGGGAGGAAATTAATTCCACACTTGCTGACAATTCTGTTTTCAGGGTAAGAGTACAATAGCAATAATGATTTCAGTGAAAGACTATAAAGAATCCTCTAAAATGAAATGAAATGCTCGTGTAAGGTGTATTACTGTTCAAGAATGAAAAGGAAATTAAAGCAAATAAAATCCATGTTAAGCCTATTACTAGGATTTACAGGCATATCTGCATATGTGTTCCATTCCTATTTTTCTGGTTTTATAGCACAAAGCATAGATTTACCATCATCTTAAGGAATAGACATACACAAATTGAACAGAAACCTTCTACCTCAGCCCTCTGATGAGGGCTGCACCCTTTCATATGTTTGTTATAGCCAGTGTTGTTTAACAATGTCATTTTTTAGATCAACTGGATGAGAAGACTTCAGTGTTAAAAGAAAATCACTGAGAAGGCACCTTCTGGTTTATGATTGAACATAAGTGCAAACAGCTTTCAAAAATTAATTTCTCAACTAAAACATTTATGGAAAATCATCGCCTTTTTGTGTTTGAATGAGATTCTCTTCCTGTTTACTTAACATACAATCTAAAACAAGATGCCAGATTTTGGCTGCTGCTGGCCAGGCAAGTTTTCCTCTCTTGACTCTCAAGGAAATATTAACAGGGTCAGTAACAACAGGCTACAGGGTTCAACCCCAGATGGAAAAGGTGTTTGAAGGAAGCATAAAGTGGAAGATTACACCTATGTGATGTAAAATTTCAGCAGGTGTTGAAAAGGTCACATAAATATCCTTTGAACTGCTTCAATTTACATCAAAACCACAACAACAGCACTTTCAGAATCAGAAGGTTGCATATGGCTTTTAAATTGTGATCGCTCCATCTTCAGAATTAAATAACTCCCAATGAAACAGACAAAAATGTGATAATTTATCTTCCTTAATTCTGTGCAAAAGGCTCTGTAACTGAATATGTCTGATATCTTCAGCTATGTTTCTGGTTTATGTTTACTTTGAATATGTTCTTAAATCACTGCAGTAATTTCATAGGATTTCTGCTGACCTGAAAGGCCAATGCATTACTTTTAGAAAAAACACAGATCTGTACAGCTCATTGCTATCTCTTTTTCCCCACAAGCACATCAAGAATAGAGACATTCTAGGAAATAGTCTGAGGTGCTCAATAAAAAGTATTCTACCTTCTACAACCAGAAGAAGACCCAGTCCAAGAATCTATAGGTTCTTACCTGCCCTTGATGAACTTGATTAAGGGTAAACCAACAGAAGTGGAAGTGGACCACAACAGCAACAGAGGAAAAGAGAGCAGGTACCTCAGCATCCCAGTGTAACATTCTCACTCATTAATGGGTCACACCTGCCTTGAGTTCCTGCCCTCTGTCTGGATGTAAAGGAACAACTCCGCTTGGTGCTGTTTTCCTCTGACAGGTCTGTGATAGCTCTCCATATGCAAACTCACATAATTTTCTTAGGACATATTGTTTCAAAATAAGGAAAACCCACGATAAATTACACACTGAAAATTAATTGTAAAAATGTAAATGATCTTGGGAAGTCAGCAGAAACTTGTAAAATTCTCCAGTCTATGGCAATTATGATATGCATATGGAGAACATGCATTTCACACAAAAAATTAACCACCAGCAAAATACAAGAAAGTTTAAGGTGAATGTTTTCAATAACACTTGATTTTTTTTCAGTTCTTTGCTAGTGAGTAAACTCAAAGTGTATTTGATATGATGCTGTATTAAATGTGTCTAGTGGGAATTGAGCTATAAGCTTCAATGGGACAATACCATTGGCTATCTTTTTAAATTAAGTTACAGTGAGCTTGATTGTCAGAGAAGTCTGCATGTAACTTTCCTTAAACAATTTCCTTGGTCCTGAACTCAGGTAGTAGGGACAAGACCTAAAGAAAGTTCGGGAAAGTAGCAGCACCTATGTGGCACCATGGAGCAACCCCTAATGGCATGGGGACTTGATCTTGAAAAGAAAAATGTCAAAAAAAGTATAATGAAAGAGCAACTTAGAAAAAATATTTAATGTATTAAAATAAATATGCTCAGACATTTTACTTCTTATCCTTCTGTTTCAAGAAGATTCAAATTTAAATGAGGGAAAGGTTTTATTCAACATTATATTTTCTTGCAAGACACTACATGATAATCAGGAAAACAGTAAGTGCACATAAAGGGACAAATGAAAAAAAAATAATCCTATTTCCTTCAACTCAGTGGAGTCATGATATAACTCATGTAAAAACAGACGTAGATAAGATTCTGTAAGCAAGTACTTACAGACCTGTATTCCATTTCCTTACCACAAAGTGGTCTGGAAACAAGAGCTTCAGCATTAAAATCTTATGCTAAAAACTGAACGTGGAACTTGTCACGTGCTGAGAACCCAGAAGCATCCTTCAGAATTTTCCATTCTATGGCAAATGAGGTACAAAGCGGGTGGTGGTTGCTCGTTTCACATAAATACAACACAGAAGTCTTAACAGCAAGTGTTATAACAATAATATGGAATACTGAATACATAATAACATTGAAGAGGATTTCTATCTATTTTTTAAGGCTTGTTTATAATGTTCAAGAATTGTTCTTAGAGACAGTTTAGATGAATGCAGCCAAACAGACAAAGCAAGACAAGAAGAGCATCCACTGTTCCCTTCTGATAATTATGACCAAATATTTTTTGCAGGTGATTTCATATTTTATAGTACTGTTTATTTTTCCTTCGAATTGATTAAACTACAAGTTTCACAGGGCCATGCCATTCCCTTTAAGATATGCTTGGATTGTATTTACCACAAGGGTCTTCCCCGTTTTATTGTGCAGCACTATTGAAATATGTGGCTGGTATTTCTGTCCTGGAGACTGTTTTGAAGATACAGCTGTGTCATAGCTCCCTGAGTTTCCTATTTCAGAATACCAATGTAATTTTATTTCTCTCGAGAGCTGGGAAAAACTCTAACAATAATTATGCTTTTGGAAATGCCTCTCTAGTTACAAATTATCTCCTAGTAAGCGTAGTTACTTACAGGCACATAAAATAAATACTTCATTGAAATGTAATGTAATTTCATATTTATGAATTGACTTCCCTGCATAGCTGCCACTTATGTTAAAATATCTCGATTCTATGTAATGTTCTTCACCTATGACAAATCCTTACTTGCTACTAAGGACACATGAGCATGAAAATTCATTGTACTTATGATACTTAGAAAAATTAAACAGTTTGAAGAGGAGTTTGATTTAGGGATGAAAGATGAAAATTCCAAACTCTAATTCAAAGTATCCTAATGAAATAATTTTTTTTTTAAGAATTAGAAAAATGTTAACTATTTAGAAACAGAAAGTAATTTAGCAAATGTATAAATCACAGTTTATACCAAGAGTCACAGCTAGCATTGTAACTTAGTGATTCCAACTCAATACCTTTTCAAAACTACTCTTCAGATCATGGTAAGACACATTAATATCTCATATGTATATCAGTATGTATAGCAACTTTCATGCTTATATTTTCATTTTCACCCTCTTGACAAAAGAGCAGACCCATTCCAATACTGGACTTGCATAAAACCTCCTTATTCCTCTTTCTTATAAAAGGGAGTGATTCTATTCCTTTGGCTCGTAAATTGGTATTATCCAACAGAACACAGAAGCTCATCTCCTCACCTACATGTACTGTGATAAGTAAATACTCAGCAGTTACACCACAGTCCCTTAACTTACACTTTGTTACGTGATCAATAGCATCAAAAGACAAAATGGAAAGAAGAAAAAAAATTGCTTTAACGTGTAGTTTATTAGTGTGTTTATTTCAATTGCAAGTTATTTTACTTAAAAAAGTTACAAAAGATGCCTTAAACTTTGGCTATTTAATCTTGCACACTCTACAAAGAAGCTGCTAGTAACAGAGGAAGAAATGTGGGAGTTTTATAGACACCAGTAGATGAAACTGAATGTTATGCTTAGTGGATTTTTGTTTATGAGAGAGATGTGGATTCAGAAGATGTGGATTTTATACCTTAGAGGAAAGAACCTCAAAGACATGACTTGAGATTTCTGTTGCAAATCTTTTGCCTAAATCCCTACCAAATTCTATTGCATATGGTGGAAAAATCCATTACTAATAAGTGAAACACAGTGAAAGGTTTGCCTGGAATGAACAAATTAATTAAAGATCTAATTATACAGCAATTTCCAGCAGATTTCTTCCCTCATGAGCTGGAATGCTTTTCTGACTGGAATAGGACTGGAACATTCAGTTAGCATGATCCAATCCTGTTCTCCATGTTTATTAAACACATATATCAGGACTGTGCTCACACACTTATCTCCCATATATATTTCCTCTAATACACAGAGGAATAGACACAAAATGCTTATAAGGGGTTGCATATTCAATCAGCTGGGCTGGTGGAGTACTGCCCTTGGTTCACAACCTAACCCTGTCTGTGATGAAGTGATATTTGCTACAGGCTGAATCACCAGTCACAGGAAGTTTCAGAAGAGGTGTAGTCTTGGTCAATCAAGCTATTCCCTTTTCTTTTAGAAAGTCAGCACCTCTTTTCCAAATAGGTCTGCTCTCCTAATAGAAAGACATTAGGGAAAGGATTGACACTTAAAATTTGATGTAGATCTATTACTGTAGGGCTTTGTGTCTTTCTGCTCAAACCTCTCAAAGAACATTTGCATTCACTTAATCACAGTTATCCATAGCAGTTCAGAGTTTTCATGCCTTTATGTTAAATGCATTTTTCCTGATCAACAGCTAAAATTGATCAGGCTGTCAACACTTAAATGTTCTTTAAAAATGTCATTGGACCAAAGCCCCCACTTCTAAATATTTCCTTGGAGAGTACTTCAGTAAATGTGTCATTAAATTAAATGTAGGTAAGAGGCAGATAATGTTGCTTCCTAAACATTTTTCCTCCTTACAATGAGGCAAATCTTCTGTCATCTGTAATCCACATAATATTTTTTTCTACTGCATGATGTAATCTGTCAAATTCACTCACGATTTTTTTCAAAGAATAACATACTCTCAAAGTCAAATCGAGGACATTTTTATATAATGTGAAAATCTTTCAAGAGACTAGTTAATAAGAAAGGTTATAATTATGTATTTCTCAAAGGGTTCACTATATTTCAAAGATATTTTTAAAAATGGATATATGAAGAGGGAACAGTAAGGATAGCATCTCACAAGTACACCTTTTAAAGACTGGTAGCAAAATTTACTTCTCCAGGACTCTTCATTCTTTGTAAAAGTTAAGGCTCTATGGTTATTGTTTTATCTCTTGTTTGTATAGCATTTTGTTATATTAAATAATGAGTCCTTGCCAAAAAAAAGCAAAAAAGACCTGGCATAAGAGCTGTAGTGGAGTGATTATGAATGTTTGCAGAATTGGAAAGGCAATGCTTGAGTCTTCGGAACTTCTGAAAGGACATCTATAAACAAAGCCCATCTCAGCCTTCCCTGTTACTCTGTTTGGAACACAAGATCTCTTTGTGACAGACACCATCACAAATACATATTATCTGACACTATTATGAAAGTTTCATTAAAAATAGTGTTTAGCATGTCTATTCACTGTCTCTCATATCTCACCTGCTAGGAAAGACTATCCCTAAGAGGAAATATTAATCAATTTTACTTCTTTCTTTTCTTTCTCTTTCTCTCTATCTGGTTCTAATAGCACGGTAGGAGAAGATGTAGTAACTCAAGTCTATCTCTTCGGTGTTCCTTTTCATATCAAACTAAGTAATGTTTTTGTGCCTCAGAAGCAGCTGTACAAGAATTGGCTGATGATGTTGTTGGTTGAAGGATAAGGCCTACAGATTGATAAATATATATCTTCCTTTTTTTTAATCTTGCATGCTTTAAGATGATGAATATGTGAACTTAGAAATTTCTGCTAAATAAAACCTACCAAAATCCTTTTTACACAATTCAGTTATCTATTAAAACTTCCTAAAATTCAGCTAAAATGCAAACTTTGTAGTTTTTAAAAACATCAAAGTGAGACCTTAAGAAGTCTGTAAATCCAGTGCCCTAATCTTAAAACCTCAAGACACCACACTAGTATTACTTTAGGCACCTCATGGTGCTGTTTTGTGCTGTCTTTTACCAAAGCAGTTTCCAGTAGCTTTTTCCTCTCTTTGCCAGCAAGTGTATGACCATTTCAGTTGCTGCTCATTTCCTCTACTTATGCCAAGAGCACATAGTTTACCATTTGAAGAGAAGCAGAGACTGATGCCACTGCCAACAAGAAATTAAATGAAGTCTGAACAGGCTAAATCCTGCTGGTAAGAGCAGACAGATTTCCTATTTTCTTCAATGGAACTGTGAATATCTGTGCTTTGTCTAGTACTTGCATTCATTATGCTTGTAATCATAGCTGCATATGCTTTAAACTTAAGAATATGTGTAGAGATGTTTACTTAGAGACACAAAATCTTGTTTGCATGAATATCTTACATGTCAGTTTGCAGATTTAAGCATTTTACTCAGTACTCACAGAGAATTTTAAAATAAATTTTATTCTAATACTGTGTAAACAAGTTTCACTGAAAAATAATTAAGTTGTACCAAAATAAAACTGACATTAAAGATTCACCAAAATCCAGTAATTCCTAATGTATTTTTCCATTGTTCCTCCTTCACCTTTTGCATCTACATCATTGCTGACAGTTTGCTATTCAGCATAATAGATATGTCAGTCCTTATTCCTGCATTTTTTAAGCCAGTAATTTTAGGACAGATATAGAAGAATCTGTGCCTCAAATTTAGATTGTGTACTTCTCCAAAAAAAAATCTGTTTGGGATGAAATGGAGAAGGAGCTAAAGGAAGTAATAAAGGCAATGGAAAAAACATAGTTAGTTTCTGCATCACAGTGTCTACATTATGCAAAGTAATTCTTTTCCCTTTTTAAACAGGATTTTAGTCAGCTGAAAATGATATAACTAGCTTTTTTTGCCCAGTAGAATAATTTTCAGCAATACTATTTTAATGCTGAGCATGTCTTCAAGTTACAAAAACAAACAAAAATAAGTGCTAAGATTTTTAAATACCATGTGGAGTCTAAATAAGAAGAGTTCAGATGACTATATCATTCAACAGCCAGATTCTTCCCTGTGATGATACATCCAAGCACTTGAAGGAAAAATGAGTAATTCCCTTATTTATCCTTTTTAAATGTATGTGTAACTAATATGTCTTTCATTTTAAATTTTCAGCTTTCTTCACGGAAAGCTCTTACAAGTTTAGCTCAGTATGCTAGGACTACTTTTCTCAGAAACAGTTTCTTAACTACAGTCTTCAGTTAGTGATCATAATGACAGGTCACAGATTCATAACCTTTCTGCTCAAAACTGACAAAGAGAATGAAATATTTTATGCACTTTCCTGTGAATTACAAGCATGATATGAAAAAGTAGGATCAAGTTCATAGATTAATATTTACCCATACATCACTCCTGGGAAAACAACACTTCAGTTTTGGGCAACATATTATAGCGAGAAAATTAATACTGTATTCCATCTATTTTATGATCCCTTTACACAGATCTTGTCAGATAATCAGGAAGATTATTTTAACTTACACTGAATATGCAAAAAAGATCTGGCAACAACTACATTTGAAGTGTTCTGTGTTGTTGTAATTAGAGCAGGGTGAAAACCACAACAAATCCGCTTTAATTATTTCCTCAAACTTAAAAATCAGGGGGCCGTATTCTGCATTTTTCCTTCTACACCCAATAACTACACAAAATAGGTCAGAGAACTTAGTAAGTGTTCCTTCCAATGTATAAAACCTGGTTTCCATCCCCTCTTGTCTTTGGGATTTAGGGATAGGAAAGAAAGATGAGTCAACCCCTTTCCTTTTTTTTTCCCCCTCAGCCACAGTTGGTGATATATGATAGAGAATGGAGCTCTCAAGGCTTCAGCTGCTCCTTACTATTTTTCTCTAACTACCTGCCTGCCTCTGCTGAAGAAAAGTAACCCCAGAGAAACAGCTACTTTTCTTCCCCCAGGATTCTACTGGGAATAATGGAAGAGACCACAATGGGTAGAAACTGAGCTCCACAGAGTTAATTTACTACCACTGCCCATCCTCATAATTTCCGGCTTAGAATATATCTGCCCTGAAAATGGCTCCACTGAAATTAAGGGAGTTCTTAGTGGCATAAAGTAGTAAACGGAGCCATTATAGGATGATCAGTACTGAGTTGCTGCCTTCCTCTTTGAATCTGTCTTCACCTGATGAAACCATGGCCTCTTGTCTCAGTCGCCAAATATTTCTCCTGAGTACTGCTCACCACTTCTCTACAAAGTACGCAGAATGTAGATTAATCTATGTTGGCTGATTTTGCACAAAAACATATCAAGAACACTAATAATATCCACCACTGGCTGCACTGTGAAGATACTAATCACCCCCTGGAGGATACAAACATTGTAAATCAACATGGCTGTTTGTGCAATAATCATTAGACCCTGGCTGAAGGGAATGATTGCAGACTCTGGTCTGTTGTTATTATTTGTGAAACTGAAATTAATTTAAAACTGTTCTCCAGCAGAGTTAGCTTGCTGGGATTATACATGAAATGCAGACTTGACCGAAAGAAAAGGCTTTGTCTTTTTCTGTAGAAATGCCATGCAGGCTTCAAGCTGAACTTGCAACCAGCAGTGTGCTGAGATAGCCCCTTTCACCACATATTGACAGGGAAAGTTCCGTGAAGAAGCTTCAAGGAGCTAGCTTGAGTGCTGAGGTTATTAACTATTGCAGTGGCTAGTGTGTGACTCAAAAATCACAACTGTAGGGAAAGGGAATGAAAGGAAAAAACAAACTAAAATCATTTAAAGCAAATTTTGTTCCAAGAAGAGAAAAGTTAATATATTCAGAAAAAAAGAAAATGACAGCGAAATACAAACAGACTAGAAAAGAAAATCATATTAATCTTTATCAGCATTTAGAACCTACCTAGAAATATGAATTGATGACCACTATTAATAATTATATTTTTTAAAGTCTGTTTTCACGTACTTTTTGCCTCCTTCTAAAGTTTATATACCAAAGCAGAATAATTATGACAGATTACTGTCTATTAAATATGGATTTTAAGTAGATTTATAAAAATAGAATCTAATCCAAGTTATATACACATGTTCACTTTCTAAACAAATCTTTGTATCTACATCTAAATAAAACTAAAATAATCATACATCATGGATTAAGACCAATAATAATTTTTTTTCCTGTTTGAGGACTCTTTCGTCATTTAGGACTCTTTAGTTTTATATCTATTAGGCAAATCTGAAGCAGCAAATCTCTGTTGGGTTATTGATTTATCTCCACTTTGACAGAGTTTCTTAAACTTTATATAATTACTTGCATTTATTATGATCTGTCTGCCATCTATGTAGCTCTCATAGAAATGCTAAAACATCATGCTGGATTGCTGTGCTGACGGCAGGTTGCCTCCAATTTCCACCTGTTATACTGTATTAAAATAGATAAGGGAGTATTAAATACAGCAGCAACACTACTTAGTGTAATTGCTGTGGGGATGTTATTCCATCATTACTGAGACACACCGCAGTGCAGAAGATAACCCTAGGATGCAGCATATGCCAGGAAACTGGTTTCGACATGTTCTGTAACTGAAACTAAGCCTAACAAAAACTGAACTACAAACAAGAATGGTAAGTAACAAGTGCCCCCGAACCACATTCATAAACTTGAGCTGACACCTCTTACTGGTTGGTTTCATCCCAGAGACTGTTACTGAAAAGGGAAAAGTTCTTCAAAATATTGTGAAAGGATTTAAAATAGCTACAGTTCTTGAAGCTTTTTCACAATAGGCCCAAAATTCTTTTTTTAGTTTTTAAACTCTGTTAGGCTATTCAGACTAAAAAATCTATTACTTAGACAGGCTCATTTCAAGTGTTTTACACAAATTTCTTTATACGAAATGAAGTTATGAAAGGTACATCTATACTTATACATACACAATAAATATCTAATCATCAAATTGTGATCTTGATCAAAGCAATATAAACCCTGACTAACTCTGAAACACCCAGGATTCTTGAATTAAATAACATGGAAAAGTTAAAAAAAGAAAAATGAGGCAGCTATATTACAAGGACCATCTATTTTATGGGGTAAAAAATACAGACTTAATGGCCAAAAAAGTAATATCTATCATTTTCTTGTTGAAATAAAGGGATGCATTACCTATATTACGAAGGTCCACATTTTTTAAAAAAAAGTAAATAAGCTAAGTAGACATAATCTAGTAAACCAAAAGCTTGAGTCACAAGCAGAAGAGAAATAAAGCCCATCACTTAATGTAATGTCCTTCCTTTTCCACTCAAGAAGAAATAAAAAAAAAAAATATATATAAAGACGCTAGATTTGGACATACACTTCCCCTCAAGTTTGTGCTTCAGTCCTTTTCTAAATCAGGGGTTTGGTAAACAAAATAATGTTATTTATCATCCCAAAGATGTCCTTGTTCCCTGGAAGTCTGATGTATATACAGAAACCTATTCTTAATCTCCCTACAGACAGAAGACTGGGAAGATGCTTAGTCTAATGATAAAGAATAAAGAACAAAAAGAAAAACAACTTTGTGAGAGAAGTCAGTGTGATAACAAGGCCACTTATCAAAGGAACTGAACTGCTGAACAGAATTTAACACCAGCCACTGGGACAGAGAATATAGGCAAAGGATTTGTGCTCTGACAAAATAACCAGAGCCCCACTTTGTTTTCTAAAAATGCAGGATTTCACTGTGCTTTTCAGTGCAATCAATCAATCCCAGATGAGTGTTCCCCCCACCCCAATCCTCATTTTGCACGCATAGCACTGTCTGGTAGAGAAACTTTTATATTCAAGAACCACACGTACATCTGGATATATTTTTTTGCTGCAACTTTTGGAAACACTTAGAAGGGTAATTTCACTTTTTGCTGGTTCTTGTTACTCCTTTCAGCATTTAAAAAATATTAATAAACAGAATAGCTTTGTAGTGTTTTTTCTACACTATAATTAAGCTAAATGGATAATCTGAGTGTACAGGAAAGTAGAAGGTGCCTAGTGCTACTCCACTTTCCAAAAGCACCACTGACCTACCACATATAAATCACACATGAAAATGAAGAGAAATGATCCTGTAGTGATAAACAATTGGAGCATTTGGAGTCCTGCATGTCACTAAAGTATGTCATGATCATACTTTTCATCAGTAATGTACCATAAGTTAGACATGACATCATTTGCTGGTAACTGCAATTGATTAAATAAAAGCATCACACACACCTGCTTAACAACATGCATGATGCAAGTTATGTAAACATTTTTTGTTCTCTATTAAAATCAATTATCTCCATGTCATTTAACAGAGCTGAAGGACTCTAAGATGTAATCATATGTAATACGTAGGAAAAAATTCAGAACTCTCTTTATAATAAATTGTCCCACACATTTTTGCCTTTGCGTCCAGCTGTAAACTGTGTATTTTTTCAAAACAAAAATGCAAACATGAAGATAAACTCTTGAAATTATCAAAGCGTTTTCAGGGAGAATGCGCTACAGTCTACAGAATTTCATAAGTGAATGGAACATATCATCACTGGAAGAAACAACAGGGAAAGGAGTGATTTTCATTAAGAAATTCTACATATAAAATATGCTTAAGAAATCAAAGTAGTTAATTACAAAGAAGTACTCAGGATTCAAATTCACACACACAAAAAAGAAAGTTATGTTCTGTGATAAATCAATTACAGTAGGAAAAAAAAGAATTTGCGTTTTTAACCAACAGTTGAATTCTTTTAAATGCTACTTTTGCATTTTGATATGTGTATCATCTGGCAATAACACACCCAAAAAAGTTTTCATAGACTATTGTACAAAGCACCATTACTTAACATCATGATTTTCAGAAGTAGGGTATATGTCAGCTTTTTTTCCTTAGTTGATTTACTAATAGTGTAGTAATATTCTCATCTAGCACTGCAATAATGAAAACAAAATTATAGTCTGTATTTACAGCTAACATTGTCTGAAAATATTATTTTTTTTCTGTATATTAACCATTCACTTTGTCTCCGTACTACATCAGCTACTATATTGTGTAGCTGTTACAATTTGGGAATAAATTTTACAAATTTTTGTTGCATATATTTATTAGTGTTTCAAAAGGTTGCCTTGCAAGTTATGCTTGCTCATTCTTGTCACAGCCATACATTATTTATGAAATGTCTGTATAATGATAGATTATTTATACTCTGATATTTATGTTACATCCTGATCTGAAAGTCTCTATGAAATTGTTCAAGAAAAAGCAGAAACTGTAGCACATAACATGAAAACTTATTATTAAAAATGGATGGCAAACAAGGCTTATCATATTGTTTTTTTAATAAAAGGTATTTTCTCCTATTGCTTTGCAAATAAAACTCTGCTTTAAGTTTTGCCATTCATCATTTATTATATATTTTTTTGGCTGCACATAAGCATAGGACTGGTTTTTTACATATTTCAGTCTGAACAGTAAGCTATTGCTGAGCTGCAGTTTCCTGTGGATACTTTTCCTTCCTCTGAGGGTTTAAAGGTTATAATCTAAATAAATGTGAATTCTGGAATTTATGCCCATGAAATAATTATTTACTTTACAATTCAGAAGTTTTTTTTTTTTGCTACAATTACGTAAATCCTTGTTTTTACGTGTTTCAAAGGCTATTTTTGGTGAAGTCTTAGAGAATATATTAAGAGAAAATGCCACCACTCCCATGATTTGTACACAAACAGTTAAAGAGTGGGTCTGGAAAAACTCATATAGCACAAAAAAGGAGAAGAGATTAAACCCTGGCCCATGACAAGTTGGGAATCAGCAGGGTTGAGTACACTTCTTTATCAGCCGGTAACCAATTAAGTTCTTCCTGAGCAAGAGTAGTGGATGTGGTAACTGAACAACAGCTGGAGTGACAGGGAGCTGTGCAGCTGGAAAGCATGAGAGCCATAGAGGAGGGCATTTGTGGTCATGCTCTTCACTGCCCACGTACACCCAGTCTCTATGGAAAAGCAAAAAAGGCATTGTAAGAATGCAAAAATACACTGAATAGTATGAAATAGATGTAAAAAAACCAAACCAAAAAGAAAGACTTTCAGATGTTACGGAAAGGAAGAAAATGGAAATTCCAGGAACAGGCATTCTAATAGGTCCATCATAGTAGGATTTCTCTACATTGAGGCTCTGAAAGAGTAGCATATATATATTTTTCGCTTAAGACTTAGCAGTCTTCAGCAAATAGAAGCTCTGGTCTTCCAGAGCTATTAATTTCCCTGATCTGTCCCACCTATGTATCACTCCTAGAAAGTGGGTGTGGAGCATTTACACACAGAAAGGAAGAAAATGTAAGTCCTGTAACTTTAAAATGGCAATGGAAAAGAAGGATCCTCTATAATTTGTTTTGTAGTGTGATGTTTTAGGAAAAAATCACATTGCATTCAGAAGGAATGCATAACTCCAGCTGAAAAAAATGTTAAAGAAACAAAAAAAAGTGTTTGAGGCACAAAATGATAAGGAGTAATAGCAACATTATATATTTGAAAAGAACATGGAAATAAACCCTTTTCTACAACATGTTTCAAATAATTTGGCAATGATATCTGGAGAACATGAAACTACATAGAAACCATAAATCTTCTCAAAACAAAACTGGCATCATAACTGAGAAACCCAAAATTTCTGTTAAGCTGGAGTTAAACAAATAATATTATAGTTTCAGTATTGCTCTGTGGGTGACATATCACAACAGCTGGAACTTAGCACAGCCTTACTGCTCTGCCAAACAGGGGTGGAACATTGGTGGAATTGGTCACTCACCCCAAAGGAGGTTTAAATTTGACCAGGGTAAAAATAACTTTTTTTTTTTTAAGTTTAATTGAAATCTTTGTTGGAAAAAACCATTTATTCAGAGCATTAACCAAAAGGTAAAATAATAACAGTGTTAATGGATTTGGGAAATGAATAATATCTCAGTAATTAAGGAATGATAGCCAATATTTGCAGATCACTGCGTGTCTTCAAGATGTTTTAAAAGCATTAAATATTCTTCAGAGCTCCCTTGCAAGTTAGGTGTACACGATGTCTCATTTCAAGGATGGAAGAAAATTGAATTAGGGAATTTTGTTATTTACTCAGCCTTGTAACTGCCTCAAGAGCCTGAATGATGGTATAACTTAAATCATCCAAAATGCTAGCCTTCTACTCAACCCTAGAACTATCAGAAACCTGAATTTCCCCTCAGATTTGCCTCATACCACACTCAGTCTTCCTACCTGGGAAGAATTTAATTTCCTATATTTTTGTGCAATACACACCCATGGACTTTCTTCTGAAGGAGCAAGATAGAAAACATGACAATGGGACATGCAGAAAGAATGCACAAAGCCTTTACTGAGGGACAGACCATCAATGTAACATGAGGATTATCACCTTCAGAAAACTGCAGAAATGCAGTTTCTGTGCATATTACTGTGGTCTCACTGGACCCGGCAGGTTGTTACAGAACATCACGCACAGCGTTGCCGATGCTTCCTGCCATTCCAGGCCAGGACACCACCTGCTGTACCAGGTCTCCATGCCCACTCTACCTCTCTTCCAGACTGCATGGAATTAGCAGGTCATCTGGGTTGGTGCAATGCATCCAGAAAATGTGAAATGCACCGCAGATACCATACAGTACTCACACATACAGGTTCTATCTAAATTAGAGAACATGTAGGTGACCTATTCATAGAATCATAGAATGGTTAGGGTTCAAAGAGACCTTAAAGTTCCAACCCCACTGTTATGGGCTGTTCAGACCACACCTCACTTTTAATGCAAACTCATTAACAAGAGACACGGTGTAAGTGAGGCTGAAATAAAGTAATAATAATGTTAAAAAGCTCAGACATCAAATACTTCCTATGAACCTACTGCCTGTGTATTTTCCCAGTATGAAATGAGACACCTTGCACAGCTGCAAGCAGTATCAAGAGAGATAAGGATAACATTCCCCTGGAAAATATTCTCTCTATGAAAGATCTGATCTGTGGAATGACATATTCAGCCCTCTTTCCTTTTTGAAGTCTGGGCTTGCAAGTTTCTGAGGAGCAATGAAGGAGAGCATACAGTGGCAAGCAGACAGTATTTCCAACCTGAGAGGGCTTACTCTGAAAAGGCTTATGGCTTGGTGGGTGCTCAGAGCTCCTCCTGTTTTTCTGGGAAAGAGGTTTTATTCCTGATTACTGCTATGTGAAGCATTGTTACAGGACTGCTCTGTTCCGCTGTAATCTCCCAAAGGCCTGCAGGATTATGAACTAACAAGAGATAAGTGGCAAACAATAACCCAGTCGCTCCCGACCCACTTGTGTTTCCTTGTAACCTACAGTAGGCAGCTTCCCATGCTCGTCTGTTTCTACATCTACACTATTTATCTCTCCATTGAAAGCCAAGGGTAATACAGGGCTTTTAATTTGCAATTCAGCTTCATTAGAACAATATTAAGTTCAGACCTAGAGTAAAATCAGAGCAAGCCTGTGAAATACCATTCCCAGTTTTAATTTGGCACTGAGCTTTCAATACATTGCTCTGCAGATGTAACCTACTACTGATAATAAATATAACCAGTAGACTTAAGTTCAAATATCAATACGAACTTGGTTTGTCAGAAAGAAATTTTATCTCTGAATTGGTTTTGAATTCTATCACTGCATCAATTAGACCTTGCTGTAAAAAAAAAATATATCTATATATATACAGACTGATGGATTTTTATGTTTATTTATTTAAAATAATCAATATTGTTCAGTGACTGAACTTCATAACTGTATGGCCATTTAAGCACAGGGAAAAAAGACCACTAGTGGTCTTTTTTGTCTTGCCAAATTTCAAGCATTTATTCCTTGCTTCTGTACTCTAATCAATGAGAGAAGGATGCTTTTCAGATGGTGAAAACACCATCTGGACCTGCCTGTCCCTTCCCCATGTCTGGCAATCCATTTAGTAAATGTGTTCCTAATAAAGACACTGAAACATTTGGTCCTCCAGAAGTTTCAAATTTTAGTTTAAAATTGACTTAATTCCTTAGACTTATCTGAAAATTACATTCCCAAGAATGAAGTCACTTATAAAAAATAATGCACTGCAAGTTATATATAGCATGCTGACTCATCAGACATGGATGATTACGTATAAAATAATTTTGTATCTGTATTTTGATAACTGTCAGGAGGACTTGTTCCTTATTACCCCATTTCTACATGTGAAAGTATGAGTGCAACCAAACTCCTATTTTTCATTGTTAATGATAAAGGTCTGGTATTCTACAATCATTGATTCTGAAGGAATATTTAAAAGTATTTCTGTTCTGCTGATTTTTATGTTATAGATGCATAACTACATAACTCTTCCTAACAGTGGATAAAACTACTTTGAAATATTTAATAGTATAAAATGTTACAAATCAATGATTCAGTTTATATGGAAACTACTTTGATATGATTTTTGCCATTGCATAGAACAACAGAGAATGTAGTAAGTACATGATGTTCAGACACTGCATGCCAGATAATGTTGTTATTTTAGGAAGAAATTGTTTTCTTGGGGAAAACCACAAGAGACTGCATGAAAGATTAGAAGTATCTTGCAATGTGTGATTCATTGGTCATTACATTAGTGATTATTTTAGTATTTAAAAAACCCAAACAAACAGCAACCACACTTTGATTCTAATAACTAAACCATCTAAGTTCATATGCCTCTACTACATTTTCAGGCAAAAAGAAAATCATATTCAGCAATATTAAAGATATTGAATAACTGAATATGTACTCAAATAATCGTTAATTATTGGAAAATACATTATGTGCATATTGAGAGTGCTACCATCGTCACACATATCTAAAAAATATTCTTCATACAATTTATGGATATAAATCTGTGTCTTTTCTCAAGTGTCAGAACTACCTCCAGCTGCTTCATTTTATGTGCTAATATATGACTTAGCTGAAACTGTGTAAAAATGAATGTTGCTAGAAAACTCATTTAAGTGTCATTTATTTCTAAACTGTTTCAAGCAAATAAATTATTCCACTTAACTTAGGCAGTAATTTCTGTTGATGAAATTAGCTCAAGTCCATCTGCATGGAAAAAAATGCATGACAAAAAACAAAGTAGCTCTGCTTTCGACCACTCAATTTCACTTTCTGCATCAGTTCTCTTAAGAGGTGTGATTCTCATGGTGTTATGCAAGATCCTTCCATAAAAGCAGTAAAAGGCAACTCTCGAACGTAATTGGTTTCACTGTTTCCAGATGTGAGAGATTTGAGAGGCTCTATTACCAGTTTCTTATAAGTTTTATGGAGTTATGAAGGGGAGTTATACAGTCTATTTTAGACCTCTAATTAAAGGGCATCCAAGAAGCGCTAAAGATTAGGAATGCAAGATTCCCTCTGCAGACAAAAGAAAGTAAAGCACTTTCCCATATTCCATTCTGCAAATAATTTGAACCAGTTAAGGAAGGAAAAATAGTGCCACATTCACCGTCCCTTTCAGAGGTATTCAGTGCTAAAAAATCCTCCTGTCTAAAATAGCAAGAAGGACAAATAGCATATAGGACTATCTTCTGAGCATTTCAATTGATTTATTTCCTCCCTTGCAGCAATAGACTCAGAATTAATGTATCACATTTATTTTAGGATGCTGAAGCCAAAAACGTCTTAAATTGGAAAGCTTCAATACAGAATCAGTTAGGTGTCTATTTCAGAGTGCTACAAAGGGCGATATTTGAACTGCTACGGATTGCCCATGCTTGCTGAATCTCTCAAGAAAGTTTTAATGTACTGCTGCTTTTTGTAATAAAGCAAACAGGATTTAAGTGACTACGTTTCCCATATACCTGTGATTCCTCTCCTCGTCTCCTCTCTTCTCAACACTAAATCCCTTGCCTATTTTCAGCAATATTTATCAGGGAAGAAGAGCTACAAGGAGCTTTATTAAACAGCCAGAAGAGAAATTAATCGTGCTCCATTTTCACAAAATTTCAGTATCAGCTTGACTGTATTGGATTACAGAATATTCATAGAGCAGCTCAACTGCAAGAGGAAACAAGGGTTCTTTGGCACACAGAATCATTTGCTACTCCTTCCACATACTTGCAAGAGCTGAAGAGATTTTTTTATCTGATACTTTAGCAAATTTTAAAATTAGTTTTTCAGCACTTTGTGAAATTAGGAAACCAAAAATATTAATTAAAAACAAAGAGAAAAGGATTATCTAAAGAAACTTGCTAGATTTGCTTGATCCATTTGGATTGGTACCATGTTCACTGTGTATTAAACATGACCAGTCCAGGGTTAGGGTCTAAAGGTTTCCATTTCTCATCACTGATTTTATATTTCAGTTGTGGAGAAAAACTTGGGCTTGTGCTGTAGTTCTCACAAAACAGTATGGAACCCATGTATTATTTATGAAAATAAAAACTCCCAGTACTTTTACAGTTAGTCTGGTGAACGAGTAAGCAACTGAATGTCCCCACACTTCAAGGACAACTCTCTCATACTTGGCAAAAGAAATTTTCCAACTGATCTGAGCTGGGTCAAGAACTGTCTTGGGAGAAAGTTGGGTTGGGTGACTGCTGCCCAGCTGGAATGGAAGGAACCGGAGAAGATACTACACTGAGGAAAGAGATAACTGTACCTGGTTAAAGAGTCAGGAGGTTCTGGTCTTGGTGATTTAGAAAGCAGGAAAACACACTATGACACCTTAGAGTATTCATAGTAGTTCTATTTTCACTTTCAGTGGATTGAAAACAAATTCAGCTGTGCCTCAGGAAATGCAAATACCAGTAAAAACCACTCTAGTTTTGATGCTTCCCAAAGTATGGTAGAACATGATATTGCAATCCTGAAGTTCTGAAATAAAAATATATCAATGTGATAAGATACATAAATTTATTATTGCCACATTTCTACTGATGCAAATTTGTTTGGGTTCTCTTTTAGTTTTAGGCTCTTTTTCTTTTTAAACATTCATGGAATTTGCTTTCTAATTTTGGTCTGAAAGCTGTGTGAAAGCTGTTTTATTAGAAGGACTTTTTGGAAAGTGGAGTACATTTTTAGAGGAATATTTTTTCCTCCTGGACATTTAAAACCACATTTATATGAAAAGTTTTTGTCTTGCTGACCGAGCATTAATGTTCTGAAAGATATACATTGCAAGTGAAGATAGAATTGCTCTTTATAGACATGCTATTTCATCATAGTGTAGGTTGTTACAAATCCCGTGTAGTGAAAAATACTCTTCATTTCTTTAAAGCCTGTGATTGAGAACATTACAAGATTAGAAAAAGCGAGATATTTTCTGTTTCTAACGCAAGATAAGTTTCTGTGACCTAGACCGTCTAGTTCCATGCTTTGTTCCTTCTTGTCTTTCATCAGTATAGTTTAAGCCAAGTTTAGCATTTTCAGCTAGTCTGGTCTTGTCAGGATATCATTTTATAAGAGTAATTTTGGAAACAGGGTAAGGATGGAAGTACGCTTCTCATGGGCAACAATCCATTCATATAAAGTAACTATGCCGGAAGGATTAAGGGTGTGAAACACGTCCCTTTCATGGCAAGAATAGGATACATACGGCAAAAGGGTGGTTTTAGTTGTGAAAGTCTTGTAACTGTAACTCTCATAGTAATATGCACTCGTGAAAATAAGATACAGACTTCATTTTTGTTACTTCTGTATTTCTCTTCTGCTGTAGCTATTAAGTTCTCTAGCACTGTTTTAACAGAACTACCTAGATGCTACAAGAGATCTTGAATGTCATCGTGACACTTCTTGAGAAACAATATGTAAAAGGCTACTGAAAATTACTTTTAAAGCTTAAAACCTGATAAAATTTCAGGACTGATGCAAAATTTCAGATCATTAAAAACTGAAGATAAATGTTTTGGTACAGAAATATGTTTTGGTTTGTTTTCTGTAATAACATCATGTGTTTGATTTTAAGCACACATATAAATTCATCTAGGAACCAGTGAAGATTTAACAAGAGTAACAAACATATCCCTCAGTGTGGAGCAGCAGTACTACCAGAAAGAAATTAAATTTCTGTAGAAAATTTGATTTATTTCTGCGGACTACTTTACTTTCTTGATACTTCAGAGAACAGTTCTTGACTCTTGCCTCATAATCTCAGCACACAGGCCTGTGACTGTCACACAGTGCCGTAATTCAAACCCTTTCCTGTCAGGTGTCCACACTGTTTATGCAGATGCCAGCTCTGATACTTGATTTGTTATTCAAGGACTAATCTAGAAAAGAAGTTCCCAGAACAAGAGAAGTATTGGTCCTTCCCTGCGGCAGAACAGCAAGCCATGCAGTTGGACTGAGCCTGGCTGGAAGCCATTTCCAAAGTTGCATCACCAGCCCCGGAGATATTCTGTGTCATGTGGCCCAAGATGGCATTGTCTTATGTGCCAAATAAAATACTGGTCTGTCAAAAAGCAAAGATTCGGGATTTTTTGGGCAGCCAAACTGTTAGAATACTCACTGCAGTATTTAACTGCCACAAACTTTTCTTGCCAAGCCTGAAAACCTACCAGGAAGCACCTGCTTTCAAGAGCAAACTATTCTGTTATTATTTTTAGTTTATTGTGCCATTCACAAACTCTCCCTGGGAGCCATGAATTAGCCATGATAAATGAACAAAGTATTCAAGTGCTGTGCAAACTGCTTCAATACTCTAAGCATTAAAACAGACGAAATAAAATCACTGTGCTCAGCACAGCAATATGTCAAAACTTAATAGCTAGAAAAACAGCTACTATCGAACTAAGAAATGCCATTACAAGGTTTCTTTCTCATTAACTTCACTTTAGAAAAATATGTCATTGAATAAATGCTATGTACATCTTAGTTAAATACAATCAATTTTATATACTTCTGAGCATCAAAAAAGTTAGAAGCCAATACCTTCATCATATAAATGTAAAAGAACTTCCTCCTTCATTCTTGCTTATCTTAGAAAGTCATGCCAGCATAAAATAGAATATGTAAAGGTGGCAGAAGATGTCTCATAACCTTTAATCGAGTACCTGGAAGCATTATTTTCAATGACAGTTCATATAAACTGACATATCAACCCTATCAGGCTGAGGAAAAAGCCTAATGTTATTCTCTCAATTAATTCTAACCTCTTAGCTTTACTTGTAATTATTTCACTCAGCTCCTAAAACTTGGCTTATTAAGATCCATCCGTCATGGTCTGGGTCACACAGTATTTCTATTGTTGGGCTTTCTGGCCTTTGCCTTCCATTCAGTGAGAGGACCTTGCCTACACTGAATTCATAAAAAGGAAACTTGTTTTAAAATGAAGGATAAAGGTAAAATGCAAACTAATTACTATAGTTCCAGATTATTTATTTTTTTATTTATTTAGATGACTATTACTTCCCTGAACTTAGTCTCCTGCTTCCCTGGAAGAGATACTCATCGTGCTAGTCACTTGTGAGACTGCCAGTTGAACTATTTACCTGTACTTCACACCTTATTTATTGATGCATAGAGTGGCTGTTTTTATTTCCACCTTTTTCTTTTCAAGCAATCATACCTATTAATATAAAGTTATTGCTTCAATAATTCGATATGTTCCAGGTAAGATTGATACAATATCAGGTTGTGATTACTTATGTTTAAAAAGCATACCCACAAAAAATTAGCAGCAGAAATTAGCACCATTACAATTATTCACCACAAAAGACACAAACAGGCGGCCTGCAGTTCCCCTGACAGTTCAAGCAATCATTCCCAGGGGACACACATCAGCAGAAAAAAGAATAAATGAACTATTTATCCTATCTGAAGCATGATTTCTTCTGTAATTAAAGCAGGTTATCACTTGAATATATGTTTCTCTATTTATAAACATACTTGAAGTACAAAGTGTTGAAATGTCCAGATAGATAATTGCTTTTCTGAAGATACTGTTGGTGTCAAAAGGAAGCACATTTTTGATACATAATTGTCTTACTTAATCAGGACATAAGTGGGGCAAAAACTGCAGTTCAGGTAGCTCCAACTGGGTGCAAGCAGCAAAGTCTCTGCATTTCTCCAAGAGTTACAGCTCCCAGTATCTAATTTGATGATTAGCACTGAGCTGTAATTGGAACCAAAATCCCAAATGCCCATCTGGATCCTGCTCACAGCAGTACGAACACAGTTCAACACCTGCCTGTTTTATTTATATAAGAATTGTGACTGATGTGCTTAAATGTCTGCAGTAATTTCCACCTGTCCGTCCTGACTGTTGATCACTGCCTCTGCTGCAGGGATCAATCAGCAGTGTGGGGAAGCATTCGGTTCATTCCAAAGCAATGGACCTGCTGCTCACTCAGCAATCCCATCAGTCAATCCATCTCTGCTTCTTCACAGCTGCTCCCTCCTTTTCTCTTTCTTGGCCAAAGAGCACTTGTACGCTTTACCACCTAGGACTACCCCTTACCTCTAAAAATCAATCACCACTCCAGTTCATTCTGTAAGTAAACTTTAAAAAAAATTAATCAATTTTGTGTTTAAGGTTGCTTATAATCTGGGTTTTTAAAGGTTTTTAATAATACATCTTAAAGGAGAATGGACTACTTTTTCAAAATTCAAACACCACTTATGGCTACTCTCTGCAGGTTCAAAAATAAGTTAATTAATAATTAACTGTAATTGCTAATGAATTTGAAGAAAAAATCAGTAATTCAGAGGGGGAAATGGCAAGCTTTTACAGGGAATTGAAAATGGCTGCAAACCTCCACCCTATCGGAAGAAAATCTGGAATATGCTTTAACCATCACAAGCTTTGGCATACCTGTAAGTGTGCAAAGGATGAATCCTGCCTCTGTGGTCTTCTACTGCACTGCAGTGAGTTCACTCAACTGATGTGGGTGGCCAAGCCTCCCACCCCTTTCCTTAGGGAATGACTCAGTGAAGTACAACCGAAGAGCCATCACCTGCCTAATTCCAGGCAAGAAGTTGTTGGCAACAGATCCACAGAGCATGCCTTGCTCTAACCACTCTCAGATACATACTCTGCAGGGCAGTGTCAGCAGAGTTACTCTCCTGATGAATTCTAAACATCTCATATACGCCAACCAAAAAAACCAACCAACCAAACAAACAACTGTAGGTAAATATTCCTGTAAAAATACAAAGAGGTAGTACAGAAAGTCAGGATTTCTAATGCATCCTCTTTTTTGTTTACAGTGTAGAAGCAACTCTTGAGCGTGACTAAGAAGACAACTTAGTCATAGTGTATTGTAGCACAGTTGTGCTTCAAATAGGGCCATTAAAAACTATGTTTTAAAAATCCCAAACACTAATTTATGGTAAGACCTTGAAAAGCCCCCAAAATGTAGTGTGTAATCACAGTATTCTCTCACCTTTTTCCTCCCATGCTGTCACCCAATTATTACAGCACTGGAGCAGACACAATTTATAGCTATATATATTCCTCTGAAAATCAGTGATCCTGTTAATTTTCCTTAATCTTGGCAAATGTGTAGCTCAAGACCTTTCATTAATATTTATTAACTATTCTTTTCTACATTGAACATTTAATTATTTAAATCCCTAACATATAATTCTACAGGTTTTATGAGGTACATCTTTCTTCCCAGTGTTCTGGAAGTGAAAAAGAAAATGTTAAGTCCAAACTCCAAACCTCAAGATCTTTCAACTCAATAAAGAAACAATCCAGTTTAATAAAAGCAGTGAATGTCTTACCATCTCACAAACACAATCCATATATTAAAAAGAAATATATTAATTAAAATATTGTGTATTTTCATTTCGATGATTAAAAAAAACACAGCTTGTCACTGATGCACTGTGATTATTATTGACTTTTGAAGGTTTTTTTACCCTCCAAAGAATCTTTTTGATCTTCCACAAAGAAGGTTGTTTTTTCTGCAAAAATATCTTCCTCTAAAACAATATAGTTTCCCCGTTGTTTTTCATATCAATATAAATTCCAAAATGTGAGAAAAGGCAGAAATTATGCAAAAACATACTCATCACTTGTCCAGGAGTCATCTGACATTTGGAGGGGGGGGAGAAATGATCAAGCTATTTGTCCGAGGACAATTTTCTCATTCTAAATATGAAATAAATGACGAAAGGACCAGCTCAGGATTCTCTTTCATACTTTTAGAATAAGATGTCTAGTCACGTATCCTAACTAGCTGTTGAGTGAGATGGAAGGCAAAAAGAAAAGGCCAACAAAAAAAGCCATAACAATGAATTTCAGGTCCATTCTGCTCAGATGAATCATTCTGTATTTCTATAGGTTTAAAACAGAGAAAAAGCAAGATTATCCTAGACTCCTAGTCTTCACAAGTAATGCCTGAGGAGAAAGTGAATTGAGTGCTGGCACACTGGAAGCTGTTTTCTCTTCAAAAGACCAACAGGGAAGACAACATATTTCTCCATAACACAATTGTCTTCAGCTGTCCTTGAAATGATTGACAGACAGCATTAAGCTTTAGGGATGCTCAGACGATATTTAATGTCAAGTTCAATGTTGAATGCGCTAGTATTTTAAGAACAACACCTGTTCCAAAGTCTTTGAATACTACTATCAGTCCCAGAAAACAGAAGGAGCCAGAAGCACTTGGCAAGATAAAGTCCAAATGAAGACTTTTTTTTCTGTTAAGGAAGTCTCTCTCCTGTCCGTGATTTGAGAATATTTTGTTAGTTTCTTCATCTCGCTGTGCCTCCCCTTCCCCCCTCCTTCCCCTGTCAGCCTTTCTTTTTCCTTCTTTCTTATTTATTTATTTTTAGATTGAGTGGGCAAGAAACACCTTTACTCTGTGAGCAGGTTGTTCCTTACCTGCTCTTTTCTTTTAGTCAGTTTCACATCAGGTAAGATGAGCTTGCTTGTGATAATGCAAAACTGCTGTAGCAACTGCCTTTGTTAACCTTTTCCAGGATACAGCGTATCTAATATATGTACCTTGCTTTTCTTTCAAAAATTCATTTCCTCCGAATAGTACTAGGAGCAGTTAATGCTCTGTAAACCTGTTCCTTGCCTGATTAATTTTAATACATATTATTGTATGTATTCATTGTACATAATATTCATGTATTCATGTATATTGTACATAATATTCATGTACATCTATTTGCTTATACTTCTATGTGTGCTTGAGGCAGTGTTTTTGTTGTATTTCTATTGTTTGTTGCCCTGAAAAATACTCTGAGCACCTTTCCTTTACATCCAAAAGGACTGGGAATGTACAAAATTGCTACCTGCACAAATAATATTAAAAAATGATAAAATAGAGGTTGAATGTACAAATGTAATGATAATAATAAGAGAAATCTGTTTTCAGGATAAGCCTATTTACTCATGGAAATGTTAGCAGAAAAAAAGTAGTATATGCTTGGAGAAGGAAAAAAGGGTACATTTACAGAAACTCTCTAGTGGGAATCCTGATAATCATCTAAGCTTTAGAAACACTAAAGAATTTCTTCCACTCGCACAAAGTACACATTCATTCAAATGTATGTCACTTCAAGTATACGGATTTTCTTTGATCACTGCACTGTGTATCAGGTTTTTACCCCGAAACAATACAGAGTAATATTCTTTTGTTACTCAGAAAAAAATAAAAACCAAACCCTTATTTAATGACTCTTTTCACTTTGAAATCTCAAATGATTGCCTTGAGTTCAAATACAGAGTTTATTTCTGAAGTAATGATTTGTGCTACTAGTCCAACTTTGCATGTATAACATTAACCTAAGATTAGTGTGATTACTGAATTCTATATCCTCTATATATAGAGAAGACTCTAGAATGGAAGACTTGCAGAATTATCATTCTATCTTATTTCTTTCTAGCAAAAAATAAGAGAACACCACCTGAGAATCTGAATATATCAGTATTTTCTCTAGCAATAACATGGTCTCTGAATAAAACATACCGTAATGACCTTTTCTCATGATTTTAAAGTGATTGCATATTAAAAACAATGCCTGAACATATTTCTTATTTTTTTTTTGCTTGAATCAGATCCTTAGGACAAGAACTCAAGAATTAAGAAACATGGTCTTAAGATGCCTTGAAACCCTTCCAATCCCATCCTTCAGGTCCAATTTCAGCTCAAGTTAGAATCAGAAGTCACTATAGCTGCTGAAAACGAAGATAACCAAATAAACCAACCTTAAAGTATGAAGTTCTACACCCCCAAAACTTGTTCCAAAAGAAGAGGAAAAGATTTTCCAGTTGGCTGCCTAATCTAGCCACTTGGTTGCTTCCAGCAAAGAGCAACAACACAACACAGGTTCCAACATCCAACCCCTGGCTTTTATTAAAGTGAAATTAGCCTTTTTTAGTAATGGAACTATGGTGAGGTGCAGCACTGGTCATGTCTTACAGAGACAAGTAGAGAGAGGCAAGATCTGCTTTTTTCAGGCTCTGAGCTGAGAACAGGCAATATTTTTTCCAGTGTTGACTGTATATTTTTCCAGTGACAAATAAATGATTAATTCAAAACACCACATTTTTTACCCATTCAAGGATATAAGTAAAAGCACTGAACAATTCTGCATTAACATAAGAGCAGCAATACAAGTATCCTTGGAAATTTCCCTCTGGCCAACTCACTTCTCTATGACAAAGAGCTAGACCAGCTTCCCCGCTCTTATTTCTTCATAGGGACAGTTTGACAGACCACCAGATTTTCCACTGTCACTGCTTTGAAATCTCTTTTACTTTGATCAGTGCTTATCATAGTTTGAGTCACCTTTCTTTGGTCGCAGGATTTTACAGAATCACAGAAACAATTCAGTTGGAAAAGACCTCTGAGATCATCGAGTCCAACCTATGACCGAACACCACTGTGTCTAGGCCAAGTGCCATGTCCAATCTTTCCTTAAAGATCTCCAGGGACAGTGAAGCATCTCTTTCTAATGTCCAGTCTGAACTTCCCCTAGGACAGCTTGAGACTGTCCTTTCATCCTGTCACTGGTTTCCTGGGAGAAGAGACCAGTCCCCACCTGGCTGCAACCTCCTTTCAGGCAGTTGTAGAGAGCGACAAGGTCACCCCTGAGCCTCCTTTTCTCCTGGCTAAATACTCCCCAGCTCCCTCAGCCACTCCTCATAGGACATGCTTTGCAGACCCTTCCCCAGCTTCACTGTCCTTCTTTGTACCCACTCCAGCACCTCAATGTCCTTCCTGAATTAAGGAGTCCAGAACTGAACACAGCACTCAAGTTGCAGCCTCACCAGTGCTGAGCACAGGGGGAAAATCCCTGCCCTGGTCCTGCTGGCCACACTACTGCTGATACAGGCCAGGATGCCATTGGCCTTCTTGGCCACCTGGGCACACATTGGCTCACGTTCAGCCGGCTGTTACCCAGCACACCCAGGTACTTTTCTGCTGGGCAGCTTTCCAGCCGCTCTGCTCTCGGTCTGTAACTGGAGCAGATTTTGTCTTTGTGAGGTGGACCATTCTGATCCTGGAGTCTGATCAACAGCTTCCTTCCCCTGGAAGTTCAGTTGTTGCTTCCCCACATCTGACACTGCTGCAATTCCTTGAGCCTGTTTGAGGGAGAACCCCCAGGCAGCCAAGAAGCACTTTTCTGGTTTTGAAGTTTCTGTGATACTATTAAGCAGCACATTGGTGTAGAGAGGATAGGATTCATCCTGAATGAGACAGAATTTCACAACAAAGTTGCAGAAAGTGTTAGTTCATTGGCTCAACCTAGCAGACATCACCAGTTTGTTTATGAGACAGAAAAGCAAGTGCTGGGAGTAGCTGGGGAAGAGTGGGGGAGGAATCTGACCCCGCAATCTGGAAAGATCACTGTAAACAAAGGCTTTCATCTCTGTACCAACTGACGATGATGCAAAAGAGACAACCTGGTTCTACCCACAGTGCCAGCAGAAGTATGCTGACATCACATTTGGTATGCTTAAATCTGTGTGTTCTCATCAGGTACTTTTCAATCACACCTTAAGTGTAACTAAAACAACCAGAAAACTGAGTCCATTTTATCAGGAAGGAAAAAAACAAAACCCAGTTATGAAAACTGCTGCTTAGGTGCAAAGTTCCTTTTGTTGGTACTCAAGCGTGGTTTTAATTGGAAAACATATTTGAATGTAGTAGCTGTTCAGCAAATAGAAAATTAACAAATAATCACCATTTACACTGAGCAAGAAGGAATTTACTCAGCTTGATCTTCAGATTAGACTGATCATGTAAGTTTGCGAATAAGAATGTGAAGCACACACTTAATTTGTAATCTGATCACATATGACAGACAGGAGATAATTATAGAACTTCAGCTGTCATTTTATAGTATAACCATACACAAAATTGTTGTTCTTTTTAAAATACAAATTAATAAGGTTATTTGCTGAATCTCTGCTAATTCTGCTCCTTGAGAAAGTCTCACAGCTTTTCAGAAACAACCACCTTGGTGTGTATTTAATCTATTTAAATAAATAAATAGTGCATTCAGAACATTACTTCACATGTATATATATATATGTATATATATGAATGAAAACAATAGGATGTAATTTCCTACCATGCAACTATTTCTGAATGCTTTGCCTAATCTAAATAGGGTTAAGAAGCAACAATACGCAAATTTTCCATTCAAAATCTTGAAATGAAATAACTCTCACTTCACACATTCAGTTTCACAATATTTGGTGGTGGAGTTAATTACAGGCTCATATTCGAAATATTTTCACACTTGAAAATGCTATTTTGTCTCAAAAATCTAAAAAGCAAGCCAAAACAATACCAACCAAAACCCCTACAGCACAAACCACTTATGTGAAAATGCTTCGTTTGTTTTCCAAATAGGCAATAAACCCATTGTTAACAGAGGGAGCAAAAAAGTCTTTGGATTACTTGGTGCTTACTTTTTGGATGGGTGGGAAACATTTTGAGAAAGCATTAACTTCAATTAAGATGTCATGAAGACAGAAGATATTTTTGGGTTGGAAGCAGGTGACAGTATAACAGCACATAGGCAGATCCAAGAGCTCTGCCATGGAAATCCAGAGAAGCAAACCTTTAATGCTGCTCTTCCACATGTGCAACACAGGTAGTGGGAAATTTGCAGGAGACCTCTGCAATCTCCTGTACAGCTAATAGTAACCACAAAATTAATCTAATTGTTTTGTTTCACATATATTATTGATTTTATATGTAAAGAATACTTGTGTGTAACATACTGCAGTAAAACATATCTACTGGGAGAATTCTGAGCAGCTGAAGAACCTGCCAAGAAGTAGTTTTATACATTTTTTGAGATATGCAGCATTTCATGGTGTGATTTATAACTGCTAATTAAACACAAATCAGTGCAATATTATAGTTTAAAAAGTTCCCCCAATGCATTTTTGAAAATTCCGTGCAAAGCAAAGCATATTTTCTAATATTATCTAGAATCCCTTCTTGCACTTTTGCCCGGAATTAGAATTATCCCTCTTCTGGATTAAAGATGCATTGGTGGATTAGTCTATCACTGATGACAACATAATATATCCTTCCCAGAGGCTTAAACTGAAAAGAGGTCTGTTAACTACAGACTCTATTAAAACAACAGAAAAAAAAAAAGACAAAAAAAAAAAAAAAAGAACGTTGGACACAAGACAGTATTTTGACATTTAAATATCATCATGTGGGAGGTCAAAGTTTGTGAAATGTAACCTGAGGTTCAGTGCCATGTATCACTCCTATTCTTTTCACAGACTGTATCACCTGTAAAACTAGTAAGACATGGGACTGATTCCTGCAAGGATTAGCCACGGGTATTACTTTTATCTTTAGCCACCTGAGCAAACTCAGGACTACCAGACACACAGGCAATTTAAATGAAAAATAAATTGGTTTCAATTTTTCAACTTGATGTTCAGATATGTATGCACATTTTGAAAAATTGTGCCTCTTTATTTGAAATTTCTTTTTGGCCACTTAAAGAAGTATTAATTTTATATTTAAATTTAGCATTTCCAAAGCAAGAAAGCAGATGAGCTGTTTCTGAACTGAAATACTTTCTATTTCTGAAACTTTGTTTCAGATGACATGAAGCTGATTCATCACTTTACTCTTAACACTCTAAAGGAGATGTTATGTTATTCTGAATATTAAGAGATATGCTTCCAGTTTTCCATAGAACAGAATCATCCTACAAAGTTTATCTAGATGTAAGACTACGTAGTTCATAAAACATTTTTCCATGTGAATATCCTGGAATATTTCACATGCCAATAATCGTACAATGACAGCTTCTAGAATACCCCTGTTTAAAATTTAAACCAAATTCTGGAAAAACTAACTAAAAAGAAGTATTTCAATTACTATAATAAAAAGATAATGTGCTGTACTTTCTGGTGAACTTCAACACCTAATTACATTCTTTTTCAATTACATCCACAAAAATGTAGATGAGTGCTTAGCATTAAATTTCAATGTAAGATGCTGGGGTCTGTTTTTTGTTTAAGAAAAAGTCAGTCCTTCACTTCATGAAGGTCAGTAAAATCATTGGCTTAAAAAGGTAGCTAAATTTGGGTATAGAATTCAGCTAAGAAATAAACTTTCTACCATACTTCCAGTTGGTGTCACTGAGAAGATGGGGATTAGATATTTTTCTGGTATTTCATTTAATAAGAGACCTGGATGTCATCACAAATGTTTTTTGCTAAATTGACTCTTTGAAGAACAGTATAGGATTTGTGAAGTGTTTGTATGTACAGCTCACAGGCTGTGTGCTCCATCCTTTGAAAGGAAACCATTGTAAAGGGGGAGGGTCCTGAGCACAAAGAAAGGAAGGACTGCTTTTCTGGCAAATGACAGTATCAGCAACAAAACTCTAATAAGAGCTGTGTGCTTCAATATGCAGTAAATAATGCCCATACGGTTTGTAGAAATAAAAGGATGGGGGAAAAGGACTTTGAGTTCTGTAGTCGAAGGAATTTAAAGGTACATCTAAGTAGTCTTACGAGATTGCTTTATAGTGAAGTATCAGTTACACACAACCCTGGATTGTAATTATCTCTCTATCCTCAGAGTAGCAGAGCAGTTATAATGCAGTTCTGTGCTTCTCTGCAATTGATCTCAGTGACTGCATCATTTTCTTGACATTTTACAACTTACTGATTCAGTAATCACAGTGTAGTTGTCTTAATCACACAGTAATTGAACCATAGAGGAAATGCCAATAGATACTCAATGAAGATGTCAAACCAATTAGATAGCAATGTTTTCAGTCAAGAAATAGCTAAGAGCAACTCAAATCTGAGTTTGTTTATCCTCCACTTTTGATGTCTAGATTTCTTAAAAGGGAATTAGAGGGAAGACAGTCCATTTTGGCCCAAATCTGCTATCTCCCTGCTCCTTTTATTTGCTTTAATATGCGTGAGCCCCGTTAAAGAAGAAACAAAAGTCAAGATACAGGCGGGTCCCCCCACGGCCGGAGGGGGAGCACACCAGCCGTGCAGGGGAAGGCAGCGCCTTGCCGGCGGAGCTGCCCGGCGGGGCCGAGGCGGGCGGCGCGGGAGGAGCGGTGCGCGGCGGAGAGCGGAGCGGAGCAGAGCAGGACCCGCCCGGGGCAGGGACCTGTCCGTGGTCCTGCAGTCGGGCCGCCACCGCTGCCGGCGCTACCGCCGAGGGGCCCTTGGTCCCTTCCTGCCTCCCTCCACTAACGCCCTGCAACAGCTGCTGCCATCGCTGAGCCCGATTTACAGAAATTCAGCTTTTAGGGAGATTTCGTACCCCCTCAAGGCTGGGGGTACTAAAGGAAAAAAAAATCCCCAAACCTCCAACCAAAGACCTGCCCAGGCTCTCAGCGTGCCTTTCCCTGGCTGTCTCTCGGCTGCCCGGGGCGCGAGGGAAGCCCCAGTTCAGCGCACAACTTTCCTGCAGGGAGCCGGGCTTCAGCCTCCTCGGAGCCTCCGCGCAGGGGATCGAAGACGGAGAGGACCTGGCGCCCTCCTCGCCTGCAAGGCTGTGGAGAAGCCAGGCAGGAGAGCGGGAGAGGCTGGGAGCTCCCTCGCCTTCCCCTCCTCATTGCCGGCTTTGGGTACCAGGGAAACCCCCGGGGGGCGGAGGGGAGGGAAGAGAAAGCTCCCACCGTACACACAATGCCCCCCGTGCATCCCCTTCTCCGGGAGTCCGGAGCCCCAGCCTGGACTCACGTGTGCCGTCAAACCGGGTGGCGATGGTGTCGAGGAAGGTGTTCTGGGGTGCCAGTAATCCCTTCATAACCGGCATTTTTCCAGCGCGGTGCGAGGTTCCCCATCAAAGTTTGTCTACAAGGGGGGTTAGAGAAGAAAGTGCAGAGGGCGCCCGGGGGAAGGTAGGGAGGGAGGGAGGAGGCGGAGGGATAGGGAGGAGAAGGAGGATGGGGATGCCGCCGCGCCGCCTCCGGCGCCGGGAGCCCCCCGCTCGTCAGCCGCGGCCCCGCCACGGGGAGCCGTGCACAGGTGCGGAACCGCGCCCCCGGCCGGCAGCGCCCGCTCCCCCTCCCCGCGCCCCTCCAAAGGCAAGGGGGAGGGGGGCGCCGGTGGAGAGCCGCCGTGAGGGAGGACGGGCTGGAGGAAAGCACGGAGCTTGGGAAGAGCCACCTTTATCCACCTGTAGCGGAGCCGGGTGGGGCGGAGCAGCGCAGGGACCGGCGGCCCCCCGGGGGCTGCGGAGCCTCCTCCGCCCCCGGGCGACTCGGACATCTTTGGGTTCTAGCACCTGAGAAGGGTCCCAGGCATCTCAGCTCACAGAGACTCTGTTTCATGAGTAACACTATCGCAGGGTAAAGCACGGGCTCTTACTTTGCTGAAAGGAGAAACACCCTTGATGGATAGCAAATGCCTCTGGAGGTACTCACTGGAGAGTGAGACTGGGACATGGATAATGCTCCACCAGTTGTGTGGCCTCAGGCATTATTTGCATGTTGAGGCTATTTCATTTATTTAAGGAATAGGCATTTTGCTGTGATTGTTAATATATCCTATAACATTCTTTCAATGTTCTTTCCTGAAAAATTCCTGAAATAATTTCTTTTTCTGTCAGCCAAAGAGAGAATTAAGCTATACTTAGCCCAGAAGGTCTAAAACCTAAATTCAAATAAATTAATATGTAACAATAGTAATAAATAAGTGGCATTCCACATTCAGACGAGTAACCTGCTCAGACTGGTGCCATGGCTCTTTAAATGCAGATAACTCTCCATAGTACAGTCATTTCACTTACTGTAACAGCAATGGCAAAACTTCCCCATGTTCTTTCAGGATTTAAAGACCCTAGAGAAAAGAAGTGGGAGTACACTCCCTAATCTACAAAGTCACTGTGCAGAGGAAGCCTGTTGGGTTCTTGCTATTTTACAGTACTGCTATTTGTATTTTTTGCTATTCCTGTTTATTTAGGATTCTCTCTTTCTCCAGATGGTTAGAAGACTTTGATTCCCACTTTTTAGCATAAGCAGCACTGAGAGAGGTTACAGAAGAGAAAAAAGGGTCTTTCTTTACAACAGATAACTAAATGTAAAAAAACCCCAAAACCTCAGAAAATGCGGATGCAGAGGGTTTCTAGCACAATAGCCTTCCCATGGTAACCCCACCTTGGTTCTGAAGAATGCAGCAGTATTTCACTGAGATCATGAATCTGTCCACTTGCCCTTGTACTAAAAGCCTTTTACAAACTACTTGACATAGAGCTGCCAGATCAGTTTTCAGAAGTAGCATATGAACTGAGAGACTGCCTGTACATTACTTTGGAAGTCTCCAAGATCTCAGAATACTATCAGTTTCTTGCTACCTGATAAACTTCAAATTCCTGTCAGCCTTGTCCTTAAAGTAAATAAGCACCAGCCTTGTCCTTAAAATGTACAATTTTTATTACTGAATGCCAGAAATTTTTAATTTTTTTTATTATTCTCATATCTTCCAGTTCAATATAAGCAGAGCCACAAAATTAATTTCTCTTGATAGTTTTCCATTTAGTCTCTCTGGCTAGTTGGGTTTGATGGTACAGCATGTACCTACTAGTGAAATAAAGAAAATCCTGTTTCAATACCTGGAATACCCACAAGAGCATGATCAGGTTTTCACTTCTGACAAAGTGCTCAGCAACAGAGGTTGTTAAGGTAAATACAAACCTTTGAAGCCTGAAAAGGTACTTGCCTATTTTGTAGCCTGTGTGCCGCAGTTGTGTTTCAGTTTGCATTTTTTTTTTCCATGGCCTACCCAAACACCATTTAGGTAGGGATACAGTGAAAGAAAAAGCAATATATTCTTAGTCCTACTACAGGCAATCAGGAGAGAGTAACCCATATATACATTTAAAGATATAAATGTATTTCTCAATTTTGATCATCACAAAAGGGAAAAAAGAGATGATTTTCCAGTGGATTCAAGTTGCTATTTGATAAGTCTGTGAGTCTATAAGTGGCCACACCAAATCATAGTATTTGAGGGCTGTATGACATTACAGCTTCAGTAAGTTTAGACCTTTATTAAGAGCTCATGGAAATTTCTTAGTCACGAGACAAAAAATGTTTTAATAAAGCCTCAGGACATAACTTGGGCAAAGAATATAAAAAAATTATATGAACACACACCTCAGAAAGGATGAATAAGTGCCAGAGGAGTTACATGGCATATTTCATGTTGATAGGGGTGAACACAAATTAGTTATTGAAACATATTCACCACTGGCCAGGAGGATGCAAGAGCAATGGCAGTGACAGCTCTACCAACAAGGAAATTGTGCTGATGCACAAGAGGAAGGGATACCACATTCTTATAAGTGTGTTGGTTTGAAAACAAACCAGTGGGAGATCCCAAGTCAGGATTTAAATTCATGGGAAAATAAAATTAGAAACAAGTGAAATAATATAAGGAAAAGCACTGACAAAGTCAGATACAACCTGACACCCTGTTAGAGTGGTGGTAGCAGTCCAGATGAAGTAGCTCAGTTGGAGTGATGATCCTATGGAAGGTCTTCAGTTGAAGGTCCAGTGGTAGCTTTGTCCTCCAGTAACCCCATAGACAGGGCTCCCTTAGGCAGTTCTGAGGGCAGGTTATATCCAGGTGGGAATGCTTGGCTCCTCCCTCCTGGGTGGAGCCTCTCACAATAGGATGAGGTAAGTCCATGAGTCATGTGGGGGTTTCTTGATGGCCCATTGTCTGTTATCAGGGGTGGGTCATTAGCAGGCGATAACAGCTAATGGCCCACAGCTGGTGGTAATAGAATACTTAAATACATCTATATTGTAACCTAGGACAATAAGGAGAACATGCTGAAGGCCTCTTCATCTCTGAGAACTTCAAGAAAGAGGAAGGAAGTTTGCTGTTCCTTACAAGTACTCACAATCATGGCATACTGTTATAAATCGGTTATGGAAATAGCTATCTACTATGAACAACTGGTAATAATTAAGCTCCTAAAAACTATGTTTGTGTTCTATGCATCATAAAGCAACCACCCAAATGTCTCTGAAGTAGAACTAATAAAACATATTACAAAAATAATGTAAAGCTTTGTAAAGCCTTAGACTACAAAAGAGGAGAAATTGAAGTACAGTATCCTATTTTACACTTCTATTTAGCATATTCTAGAGACTTTTACTCATAAGAGTAATCACCCTTAATAGAGGCTGGTGCTTCAGAGAGTTACCTACAAAACACAGAAACTTAAAGTTGCTCAAAGCAGACAAATTTAACAGGCTGAAATGTCAGTGAGCTAAGGAGAAATAGTTCAGAAAAGCAGCCAAGAGCTGAGCCTATGTAAAAGGGAGGCAAATGCAGCAGCTGAAAGTTTGCAGTCAAGTCCTGGAAAATTATTTTTTAAGCTTTAATTGAAAAGCAAACTAGGGACTCTGAATAGTCACAGACTGATTTTAATTTGGTAATTTTTTTATTTAATGTGTAAGGAAAATTAAAATACAAACCAGGGCGATTTTTATCTTGTTTCAAGAAATCAGCTTTCAAGTTTGCTATATTAATTTTTAATATCTGGGATATCTGGACATAGTGCCTAATATAGTATATATTTTTGCTGGCAAGGACAGGTAAGCAAGAGTTGGAATCAAAATTTTACTTTCGTGTATAAATCTATATCTAGTTAAAGTAAATAGCCCACTCCCCATATTCCTGTCTTTTTCACTGTGGAGCATTTTGCTGAATTTGAAAACATAAATATATGTAAAAATATATAGATAAAAGTTATAAATAGAAAGTACCAAAGCTGAGAAATTAAGGACTAATAGCACTGCTGCTACTCTTCAGGATGCCATTAGCATCCAGAGATTGCAAATGAAGCTTACTCAGGGGCTTACAGTTTAGACTAGAAGAACTGTGTAACAAAATAACATTTGCTACTTCAAATTACTCAACAGTATATAAATAAAATCTCAGCCATACATTTCCCCCTACTTATCCACAGCTACTTGGGCGCTCAACATAGCACATTACATTGTGAGGCACTGTATAATCTTTTTAGATATTGCTTGTTACCCAGAAATGAGGGCATGGGCAGAATTTGCACAGAATATATGCAAGGAGCAGCATGCTGTAGCATTTTTAGTCATAACTGTACACCTTTTCTTCATTTACAATTTAACCAACAGAACTTTTTCTAAATTTTGTTATTAATATTCCACAGTACCATGAATTACCTCATAAAACAAGAAGTTAGGAGTTGCTTCCCTGGTATAACCATTTGAACTCAACTTACCTGCTAAAATTATGCAAATGAAAACAGCTAGTGAAAATCAAATTAACAAGGACTGCCTGCAGCTTACTTTTGTGCTTGAAATTGCCACCCACTTATTTGTTTGTTAACCTTGGCATCCAGTGGAAAAAAGGGAATTATGAAAGAGCCTGAAAATACTAGGAAATGGCAAAGAATGGAAACCTGCTGTTCATCTGCCATGAACAGGCTAATTTAGTTTGAAGTAGTGTGTGTTAAGAATATTACCCTTATAAATGATCATTGTACTTCAAGAAATGCTGGTCCCCGCCTTTTGTTGTGCATAAGCCAACAACAGAACTTTTCAAGGATAGAGCTGCATAATTAAAACTCTGACAACAAGGGACAGTTTGGGTCGATGTTCAAATGCAAAGCCAGCACCTCTGGCTCAGGAGGAGACTAAGTTCCTATAAACTGGAAAAAGTTGCAAGCAAGCAGAAGAATCCATACATAACGGTACTTTGAATGAAGTTAAAGATTCAAACCTCACTTTTCCTCTGCTCCTGACAGACACCCATGAAACATTTTGGCAAAAGCCTCATTTTTTTTGGGACTGGTGTTAAAGGATGCAAACTTAATGTTCAGAGACACGCCATTCACTAACACTGAAAAAGCACTGTGGTAGATGCACAAGGTTCTAATTATACTGGTATCACCATCATATTAGGCTGCAGTTTATGCTTCTGTTTCCTTTTGAAATATATAGGAAATCACCGATAAGGTTTAATTTCATTATACATATTGCTCAACTATGTCGAATAAGGATTTATGCAGTATTGGTTTGAGTTTTTCATAGTGAGAAAACTCTTCATACACTCACAGACCCGGGTTTCATGTGTCCATCATATTTAAAAAGAGAGAAGATGCTGTCTCTTGTCTTCTATAAAGCAGAAAGTGAATTAAGACCTAAAGGTAGCTCTGCTGTAAAACCAAAAAAACGATTCAATGGTGAATAGACTATCATATTTCAAAATTAATAAGGTTATAAAATTTCTACTTCTGTTTCCACTTTCCTATCTATAAAAGAAGAATCATAGTTTTCACCTCCAAGGATTGTGTGGATATGGTTAATGTTCACACAACTACAAAATTTAACAAAAACCTCTGATAAATCTAGAAACAAATTGTCAATTGTTATTGAAGGGACTGATAGTGTTCAGAAAGTTATTGAACCACATGTCAAACAATGAGGAATTAAGAAGACACACAATTGCTCTAACATTAATTGAGCACCATCATGTGGGGAAAAAATAAACATTGTTTATTGGAAAAAAGTACCGCATAAAGGAGAAATGTACCTCTATGTACAGAATTAGCATCCAAAGCTGAATAAACAATATCTACTTTGAGTGGAGTTTGGTTTTCATCAGAAAACAAAAACAAACCCCCCAGCAAACTAAAGCCAAAACCCTCAAAAATAATACTACTAATATTAAATAAAAAGTAAAATAAAATAGCTACACTACAATTCTGGTGAAGAAATTTATGGTTAACTAAAGAGGAACAGAATTTTGTTCTTAAAATTGATGCAATAAAATAAAGATAAAAGGAAAGTTGAAATCAGAAGAGACTGAAGCACTGTAATGGCTTATTTTGTATTTCCTGGATATGAAAGACATCATAAGCCTTTTACCCTCACTGTGGCATTAGAGGCAATGCTGATGTTAAAGGATGTTGTAGATTATTCTACATCTCAAAAAAAGTTGTCGATTCAGTTCACCTGTTAATGAGTAGTGTTAATTTTGGTCCCAATTCTTTCTTGTGTAAAGGAAAAAATTCACTTAATGAACACCAATAAAGCTGTTGAGAATTTTCTTTACAGTAATATCAGAACTTCACTTATTTATGATCTGGAGTTTAAAATAATTTCATTATAAAATGTAATCCCTTACTATTTATCTGCTTGAATTCAAAGAGTACAATATCAGAATTATTTGCAAGGCAAGATTGTGCTCGGTCAAAACAAAGGCGAACTCAGTCCAAAAGCTTAAGAGGTGATACTGATTGTATAAGAGACATATAAGGATGCTTTGAATAGAGAATAATCACAAGCACAGCTCTAGATATGGGATTTGCTCTTAAACCTTATACATCATCTTCCTACTTGCAGATGTAAAAAGTGATTCCTCCCACAGATCCCCCAAAGTTAATTAGAAATTGTGCTGCCATGCTTCCACACAGATATCGCCTGAACACTGGGAAATAGCTATCTAAATTTCATGATAACTTTCTAAATCCCATTACTGAAAAGCAACTCCGAAGGCAGAACAAATTCCTTTATAAGTACACCTATTTTAAAATCCTTAAACCACATCAGTCTAAAATAATTTCTTCTGTTCCTTACCCGATATTTTCTGAGCACAATTTATATTGTGCTTAAGCTTCTTCAACATCACCAAAATAACTCGCATGACTCAGCCATATTTTTCCTGACTTGCACCAGTGCAATAAAGAGCAGGATGAGACACACCAGCTGGTTTTACTTTATTAATATTTCTGACTTGCAAAGCACCACAGGTAATGCTGAAAGAATTAAGCAGTACAGCTATGCTGGTCCCTAGCAATGTTGTGGTGCTAATGTGAATTAAGATTTTGGTGACCATTCATGAAGTGACAAGAGAGCAGGAAGTGACAGCAACATTGTTTGTTATAGATCACTACAAGTCACGAAAGACTACCAAGATACAGAAAACTCAAAAGGAAACAGAAGAGTACTTCACTAGATGTCACCTTTAATTTTGTTTTCAGTGCAATTGCCTTGACAGAGGATTCATTAATAAAATTGTGTGGCATTACTGGGTCTTATTCTTTCTTTTCTCTTTGATTTTACTGCATTTTAAAAAGTGAAGATTTCATATAAAAATATAAGATTAATGACGAAAACAAGTTAGAGAGCTTTGGAAAATTCCAGGCTCATAATGTGCAAGTATTTCTAATCACTTCATATCATCAAGACACAGAAATTAGTGCTATGATGTATGTATTTTTAATAGACATGTATATTAATATATAAATTAGACCTGACATCTAATTTTTCTACCAAAAACATCCTCTAGAGAGAGACCGGTGCAAATTCTTTGATATTTAGGGGTTTTTATGGTAAATATGGCTACCACTCAATTATATGGCTTGTTTGGGTATGAACAGTAAGAGCACATTTTCTCTAAGGTGCAATTGGCAAGCTTTGCAGAAGTCAACGCAATAACTTGAAGTCAGATATTAAGTTCTGCTTTAGAAAACTCCCAACAGGGAAAACTGACGTTCTCCCCATTATGTCGGTATAATCAGCATATTTTTTTGTACATTTCGTAATATCTAAACAATAGATGAATACTTCTTTTTTTTTACCTTGTCCCCTTCACTCCTTCTCCACTTAGGAAGAGATATTATTATGTTCAGGGGTCTGAGAAATTTTTTTATTGCCTCAGCTAACTCTTGGCAAAGCTAAACTCTTGGACTATGTGAACTTAATTCTTTTAGCATTGTTTTACACAGAAATGATTCAGGGTTAATATGGCAGGTCAAATGTAACTTCTACTTCAATACATATAATAAATAACTTTAATTGACATGTACTTTAAAGGTATCTTGAGGTCCTTAATCTTTGCCATAGAAGATTGTAAATACAATGATCACAGAGATAAAAAAGTGTATTTGATTTATCATTAAAATATCATAAGCAGTAGCTTAAGAAGTTTCCAAAATTGTTAGAGAAAAATGTTTAACTTCCAAATATATTACTATAGTTCCAAAATACCTGTCCATAAAGTATAAAAGTACATTAAAAACCTCAAGATGATTTATTAGTATAAGTACAGACTCACCAAGATCAAATGCTTTGCCAAGAGTTAGTTGAGGCAATAACAAATTTGTCAGACCACTAAATGTGATAATACCTTTTCCTAATTGGAGAAGGAGTAAAGGGGACAAGGAAAAAGAAAGAAGTATTAATTAAAAAAATATTTAAAGTGGGTTAGACTGTTTTTCAAGAATCTTTGCATCAACTAGAATAGGTAAGTTTAGTAAAGATACTGCAATACATATATCCTTTCAGAAATATAGGAAAGGCAATAGGTGCCATTTTCCACAGATTTTAGATAAAGCTTTTGTTAACTACAGTTACATGATCTTCTGTTATACCAGGGATCACTGAATTTTCTTCTCACTTAAGTCAATTGTATGATTGTTTGAAAATAAACTAAAAAAACCCCTAAACCACAAAAAATCCTCCAAAACCTTTTGATGTGCAGTAAATCTTATTTCTACATTACAGGTTCTTCAGAAGACAACAGTTAAACTGCAAGTAATTAAGGAAGAAGAGTCTAACTTGATCCATCAAGGCTACAACAGATCAGCCTTAATACTGATTGATTTGCTTTTTAATCTTCTCCAACTCATCAACTTCTTTTCCATCTTAATAAGAGTTTCATTAGTTGTTCTTCTCATGAGGCCATTTAAACAGAAGAACCAGTAGATATTTCAGAATTCACAAGCAATGTTTCTCTACCTAGAAGATACTCCAAATCTTCACAAATAAATTAAACAAATTACCCTGTTTTCACCCTTATTAGAAAAACATACATCTTACTCCTTTATTTTGGAAAGATTTTTATAAATGTGTCTCCCTGAATGTGTACTTTGAGTTAGACATTTGCAAACAGGAGCACCGCAAAGGGATAGAGACAGAAAAGGAACACTGCAGGAAAAAGGGTTCACTGTTCAGAGAAAAAGAATCTCAATGACTAAGGTAAAGAATTGGCAAAGAAATCCTACACAAGTAGACAGATAAGGAAACATCTAATAGGTGAAAATTACCATCTTTGGCAAAGGACTGAGCTTTAGACTAAATCTGTTGTGCAACACACGTGACATCAGGCAAAACAGGGTTTAAGTAGGAGGAGATAAAATCTATGGAGAGAAGAGTGGGCAGCACACCAGGTCTAAGAATGAACAGCAAGATTCAGGCAATGCAGAGGACAGGAATGAAGTAAAAAAAGAAAAAAGAAAAGAAGTACAGCATTTTTGTCTGTAACTGAAACAGCTGTGAGGATGCGGAATTCAGGATTAAGGTGAGTTTTATGCTGGAATCACATCCATTTAGTTTTTGTGTGCTCTTCTCCCAGCTAACTTCCAGCAGGGCAGAAACAAGTTATTTTTGGCCTTTGTCTGAAGAAATGAATCTTGAACTCCAGTCAGCTCCAAAATACATTGTCCTGCATGACACTTTGAACCTGAAGAATTTTAGTTTTTATTTAGATTTTGATTGTCCCAATTTTTTTCAGTACTTCAAAGTATTGGGATTTCAGGTGTGTCATTCCTCTATTAGCTTACTTTCTGTGTAAAAACTTTCATATACTTTTGTATGTTCCATCTATAAGCAGTGCTCTGATCCCACAACAGACCCAAGCAAGTAAAGCCTTGGGTATGCACAGCTCTCTGCATAGGAAAATTAGTATGGCACAATAGGTAGGTGTAAGGATTAGACTGAGGATCATATTACAGGATTAGGGCAGATATACATGCAATGGATTTTGTAGGAAATGACCAGCCTTGCACAAGATGCAGCCTCAGAGTCCTATTTATAGTATAATCTACTCCCTCGTCAGGTTGCATTAATATCCTTATCCTTTTTGCATAGACTAGTTGACATATTCTTGGTACAATTTTCAAGACTAATCTTTTATCTAGGATGGCATTTGCTGTTACAGTGCAGTTTAAAGCTCAGTACAGAATTTGTGTCAGCGCTTTTTGTCCCACAAAGAACTGAAATTAAAACATTAAAACAGATAATGTAGCCATTGTCCCAAAAAAAGATCACAGCTTCTTCCAAGCTCATAATAACTGAACACTAAAATCCATGGCCTGTTTATAAGTATTGTTTTGAGATTTCTTGGCCATGGAAAGGTTTTCCCAGGTGTTCTTTTGAAGCATATTTATTTTCCAAGAACTAGCATCTTATTCTTCTGCTTGGACTAAAAACCTCTTCAGATTAAGGCTTAAACTAAATTAATTTGTTTCATACGAAGGGACAGAAACCTGTGATCACATTCATGTATTTGATCTAGTGTCAAACAGTGGAGGTGGGAATTATTCTGTCTTTAGCAATTGAATTGAGTCAAATCATGTGGAATCAAATTCAGGGTGAGCAGAAACATTCAGCTTCAAATTCAAGGTTTGGAAAGAATTAATTTTCCCACCTTTTAGTACCATTCTTCTAGTTAAGTTGGTCTACCAGGATATCCGCAGGAAACAGCAATCAAAAGCCTCACAAAAATAAGCATCACAACTTTACTCAAATGAACTAAGAAATATATTGATGTTATGAACTAGCCTTTATGTATACCTCCACTATCTGACCACCTGTCAGAAGATGAACATTAAGGACTGGGTATTTCAAATCTCCCTCATCCAATTTGTTGGAAGATATATATACAAGTCGAAACATATAGGTGCAGTTTATGGTGTTATCTCACTGGTATTATCTTACAGTTTTCCTAAGTAAATTTAATATTACTAAAATTAAATACTACTTTCCAAATAAACTTCTACATTCCTGCAATCCAAACAGCTGGTTTTTTCATTAGAAATTTATGTCAGATATTTAAAAGACAGCTTAAGAAACAGATATTATCTATGCTCTGTAAATGATTGGAAAGATACATTTACTGGAACATTTTAGAGTTTACTGGCCTGAGATGAAAATAATCACTCACAGTAGTTTTAGTTTGTTATATTTTTTTAGCAGTTGAGATAAGCACTTTGCTATTTTCTCCCTAATTGTCAAAATGTATAATTTTTGTTTATATTTTATGGTAAACTGTATGCAGAATGAACACTCAAACAACTTGTAAAGAACAGAAACATGACCATAACTATTGCAGAAACCAGGGTTTAGGAGATTTGTTTAAGTTACAAGACAAAAGGAGTAATTATGACAAATAATAAGTGAACGAGCCATGAAAATGCCTGCTGAAAAATCCAAGGATTGTAGCGATGTAACTGATATAACATATGGTAGACAAGAAAAACAGGTGATAATAGGTTTGGCAATCAACAGGTGATAGTAGGTTATTAGATATGTAAAATGAGAGTCCTATTGTCTTATTCTACCATTTTCATTTAGCATTTTTCTTGTACAGAACTGAGAAAAACAGAATGCAAAGTCTAAGTTTTCACCTAATAACTGCCAACCTGCCTATGGAATTAATTCTGTCCTCTTTGGCAAGACAGGACAAAGTAATAATTTTGACTAATCCTGTTGTTCTTCACAAACATTTAATTTCAAAATTCTGAATGTGTCTTCCAAATTTGGAATATTTGCATATTTGAGTACAATTCCAGACTCTGGAGTGAATATTCTACATTTGTTGTAGCTGCTAAATATTGATGTCCTTCTCTTGAAAGTTCATCTCATTCAATTTCACATAGTAACAAGCTTATTCTAACACCTCTGATATTTGGGCCTCTTATCCTATCTAAAATAGCACAAAATGTAAGATTGCATTTGGACTTTCACATTCTTTAAACCAAAACAGAGACCACCATGACATTTCACATTAAGAATTACCACATTTTCTTATGTTGAAGAAGACATGAAATAATGTTTGCAATTTGCTTCTGTTTATCTTTGGAATATTTGTATCTTTACACAAGCACTTTGTGACTAATAGGTGAGAATTACAAGAATTAGAGTAGGGAATCTTCTCATATTGCAGTTTATTGACTAAAATAAAGGGCAAGGATCAGCTTCAGCCTGTTCAAACTTCAATTAAGGTCAGGTAAAACATTGAGTTCAAGGTACTAACAACTAAAGATCAAATTTTTAAAGGTTTTTAGATGCTTAAATAGGAAGGTAGGAAAGGTACAGGAATTACGAAAATGTTTAATTGCTTTGTGTAATTTTGCCTCCTGAGGATCATTTGTTTTTTTCTGTTAGTCCCAATGGATGCATGAGAAGGTGTTCTCACTTTCTCCTCCACTGTGCATGAAGCAAATTATTTATAGCCATCAGGACTCCCATTCTCGACAACACGACTGTTGCAAATATTTTGAATACCACTTGTGCTTGAGTAAGTAAGTACATGCCTTTTTTCTAAACTTACTTTTCTAAAAAGGAACTTGGAGTCAATGCTCTAGTACTGTAAGCACAAGCTTAATGTTCTCCAGAGCTAATCCAGCAAAACACTTAAAACATATACTAATATAGGACTGGTAATATGCTTAACATTAAGCTCTATTTAGTGAAATACTTTTAGCACTTGCTTCAGTGTATTTTGTAAGATAAGCATACTCAAGTATTAAACTCTCAACATGCATTTTTCCAGGACTGTGGTCAATGTTTGCCTCCAGCCATAGCATGACCTGGTTACTTATATGTTTTAAAGCTCCTGAATAGACAAAAAGCCTAGGTCTCTGCTGGTGTAATTGTACTGATGGCACTGGAGATACAACACAGCTTCCCGTCCTCAGCTTTAAACATTGTACAACATACACATTTTGTAAGTTCCCATTGGATCTATTGCTGTCACTGCAGGTGTCATGGACTCAGATCAGACAGACATTTAAAAAAACCCTAAAAAAATGAAATAATATTATCCAGACTTGATTAGTCAATTCACTTGGCTGTATTTGATCTGGCTTTAAAAACTAAGTTTTAGATGCACACGGAATTACTTTTTTTAGCAAAGAAGGATTTTTTTTAGCAGTTTTATTTAGATGTTGTTAAGCCAACAATCCATTGTCTTTCCTTAAAAACCTAAGGAAAGCGTTTCAGCTACTGTTATGTAACAGCTGAAATTGGCAAAAGATAGACACAGTGTTTCCAGCTATGGTCTAAACATAAAATTGACACTAAAATTGGGGGGGTTTTCTCCTTTATATGCTTTGAACTCTGTCTCACAGCAACTCATTCCATATTTCCTTCACTATTATTCTCACTTTCTATACAGCCTACGCATACTGAAATTCCCATTTCTAAATACATTTTCTCCTATTTTGTAAATATATAATGGATGGTAAATTAGTAAGAGCTAAACATAAACAGCACGGTATTATTTTATTTGAGGAATGCTGTTCCCATTCACCAAACACTGTTTATAACATTAGCAAGGCTTCATCTGCAATACAGAACAGCGTGTAACTCAGTGTTATTGTTTATTATTGAATATGCAAGTGATCTATTTCACAAAGACATCAGTAATGAAGCAGACTGTAGAGACAGCAATACCCAAAATGCATTGGCCTGAGAGCTGTCACGTTACTGTAACATTTTCCTTTCAGAAATATAAATACTGAGATGAAAGTGTGTGCCATAAAAATTCTTTCATAAACCTGTCTCTCCACAGCCCACATTCAGGTGGTTACATAAGTACATGAATGATGTTAGGCAAATGAGTTATTATAATGAAGTTAAATACACAATTCATATCAAACTAACGTTTAAACACCTTTTATGTCTTTGTACATTTTCATGGAACATTTAACAAGGCTTAAATCTTTTACCACTTATTAAAACAGAGCTGTTCTCTTATGCAAAATCTAAGCGATCAGCTTAAAGAGAAAAGATTAGACAATAAATGAAATATTTTTATATTGAGCACCCATGTGATTTTGAATATTACAAAAGCTGCTTATTTGCACCACAAGGGCCAGATACACAAAAACATTTAAGCACTGAGTATTCTTCCTTTTCAGCATGATACAATTATATTAGAAAGAGAATGAGCAGCTGTTAGGTAAATCTGTCCTGGCTCAAATCCACACAAATAAATACATACTAAAATAAAAGAGGTACCTCACCCAGTTCATGTCCCTGAGTCTCAAATATTACATACACCTGGTAGTTCCCATTCAAGCTTGAGTGAGCACTGGTATTTCAAATACTCTTAGGGATACCTCAGCTGTCTATACTTAAATTCTACTGAAGGTGTATTTCTATAAACAAAAACCTCAGAGGGGGATTGGGGGGAAGGAAAAAGAAGTTAGGAATCTTTTTGGAGGCTGCTAAAGCAGCCCTGAGGACCTTTGTTGAGTCTGAAAAGAAAATAGCTAATCCAAGTCTCAGGGATTCTGGTGAAGCATATTAAGATCCCACAAAACCAGCTTCAGTTTCTGATTGATTTCCATGTCATCCACTTCCCAAGACTCCTACCATCCCCAATTTCCTTCTGCATTATCACTTAGAGCCATCTGTAACTCTTTTCCTTTCAAAACTTTGTTTTAGATTTTTTCCATTAAACACATCTGAGCTATACTTTTTCACTAGCTTCTACCTAAGCACATAATCTCACACTTTGTGATATTGAGTGAGATGACTTAAGGATAGTGTATCAATACTAGCAATTAATTTCCTTCCTTTTATTGCTTTGAACAGTCATTCAATCTAATTCTCAGGATTAATTATTTTCACTTCCCGCTGGTACTGCAGACAGAACACAATGAGCATCCGAGAAAGCTGAAACCAATCCAGCTTCTCAGAAAAGCCTTTAATAATTTGATTTTGCTCATTTCTCCTGATTCAAACAGGTCTGCTTCGAGTCTTGCAAAACAAATTCCAAATTCAATTTCAACTAGGACTTCCACTGTGTGGTACTAGCAAGCTTCCAGTATATAGTACTCGCATCAGAACTCATACAAACTCCTGTTTGCTTTAAGCCAAAGAAAGTCTTTCCTTGATAATACTGCACACCAGTACAAATAGAAAAGAAATTCCAAGAACTTTCTGGACTGAGTGACAACACATGCTAGCAAGCCTACAGCTCTTTATAATGTTAAAGTAGGATGCCACCTACTGCTAAATAGCCTGAATTAAAAATAAGATAAACCAATTTCCTAATGACATGAAGTAACCTGGAAGCACTCATGACTAATGTTTCATAATTCTGTTGCACAAGTCCAGTTCTCAGAAAAGAGCTTCACAACCAGCTTATCATGTAAAAATTGGTGCTCTATGACTTCTACTGCTGGAGGAGCAGAGTTCTTTAGAGTTAACTGAAAGAGCACATGCACTGAAAAGCTAAGTAGCATTACTTTGTGACATAAATTCAGTTTTTGTCTGCCAAGTTTGCTCTCCAGCTCACTGAAGTTAGCAGAGGAAGTCTTCGGATCAAAAGCTCTGGATCAAATACCTGCAAACAGTGGGCAACTCGATGCTTGCTTTGGTATCTAAAAGTTTGTTACAGTTTTGAAAAAAAAAAAAAAAGGAAAAAGATGTAAGCGACAAAAGCAATTTACTCAGCCTAGGCAGTTTACTTTAAGCTTCAAATTCAGTTAGCAATGTATCTAGAAATGTACATGATTTTTTTCTGTGTTCCTAACTGCAGAGTATTCTGTAAGTCTTTGCCTTTTCTCATATAATCTAAGAGAATATCTACTAGTACAACCAACCAACCAACAGAAAAGTAGCCTAAAGCAAAGAAAACTAGCTTAAGAAGTTCCTGACTTGGTGCTCCTAACTTCCCTGGAAGAGTTTCAGCCTCCTCAGTTTTTGCAGTAGAATTTGTTTAGCAGCTGCTCAGTGAATCAAATGAGCAAATTTGTCTAAATTCAGAGTAACCTTCAAAAGACAAGTTTCTTTTCCAGACTGTGTATTTCCTCTGATTCAGGTTATATTGTAGCCCTGCCAAAATCTGTACCAGTACAGGGCGTGGGGAAAGGTTCCCTAGCACAAGATCTGGTGACGCAGGGATTTCTGAAGCCACCTTTGCTGCCAGAGGCAGTGCAGTTTCTTGAAGTTGTCCTCTGCTCACAAATTGAAATAAAACAGACATTTCTATCACATTTTAATTACATGTGACCTCTTCAACTCAGGAAAGAGCCACAGTAATTGGACAAATGCTTTATATTTTTTACACAAGAGAGAAGTATTGAACAGAGAACACAAAGAGGACACACCCCTCCCCCCCCGTCACTTCCATTTGTGGTTCTGCATGCAACCCCTCAGTGCTGCATTTGCATCTGCCAGAAATGATGGTTTATAAAGGAAAAATAAACTGATTTAGAGGATGAGATTGAGGAGGAGAATGAAATTAAGTATATTTCCTGGGGTGTTCAGACCATTTTGAGAGTTTCCTGCACAAACACACACCTTACGGCCAGCAAGAAAGTGCTTTGCCACTACCCTCAAGTAGTTTTAAACCAGGTTTGTGCTACATCTGTAACAGAACCAGAAGACAACTTCTTTTATTCGAATAAAAAACCACAGCCAACAAATAATGGATATTGAAAGAATGGCTTTAATCCATCTAAAACTCCTATCATTCTTTGCACAAACTAACTTATTAAGAGATACAGCAGGATCAAGTTTTATTAAACTTCACAGTGAAAAAACATAACTGTCTTGTTTTGGGTGACTAATCAAGACCTTAAAAAAAGAATGCAAACCTCTTTTGGGGGAAGGAAGGCATCAAATTACAGCCTGGAGTAGCCTACAAGTACTTCCTAGTACTTCCTAGCCACCCAACAGCGTATGTCATATTCTTCCCTCTATCGCATACATTAATTACCAGGCATCCACACAAGTTTCAAAAGCATGCAACCAGTTGTGTGAGGATCAAACTGTACAGCAATGTCTAAGCATACCACAATAATATTGTATTGTAATAATATTGTAAATGCAATAACAAACACAGTATTTCACTTTGAAATTACTAGCTCTCTAAGGAACCAAGATATCACCGTGATTAGTCTAACATCTAATCATCTACCACACCAAACCCCCAGTCCCCCAGGTCATTTAGAGAACTTTCTGTTTCAGGTACGTCATTGTAATAATTAAACTTCATATTTCTGGAACTTTACAGAATTACTTTAGCCTACAGTGGTTTCCTTCAGAGATAAAGAAGGTACACTTGCATAATTCCATCTCTTACTCAGACCCAGCCTGCTCATTTTTGTGTGGGATCAGGCTGTCCATAACTGTTTCCTCAGAATCTACCCAAAAATGTGACTGTTGATGATATTATCAAGAAAATACCATTACAAGCAAATGCATAAATGGACCAGAAGCTACCTACAGGAAAACACTGTGCAAAACTGTTCAGTGAAACAACTTTACTTCTTGGCTATGTGACAGCAAGAGCTGGCCCAAAAGGCACAATTCTGTGAATGTGAGAGTTCAAAAAATCAGCGCAGCCTTCCTGTGCTTCACCCAATTTTGTGGGTAGTTATGGGTATTGGTTTTTCATGGTCTGGTTTTCAGTAGTGGGGGGGCTACAAAGGTGGCTCCAGTGGGAAGCTGCTACAAGCTTCTTCCATGTTCAGCAGAGCCAGTCCCTGGTGGCTCCAAAGATGGGTGTGCCGCTGGCCAAGGCTGGACCAATTAGAAATGGTGGTAACGCCTCTGTGATAACAGATTTGAGAGGAAATAAAAACAAAAGTTGTGGCTCAGTTTTAACTGTGACTAGAGAAGTGCTAAGTGAGAACATGTGAGAACCACAACTCTGCAGGCACCAAGGTCACTGGAGAAGGAGGGGCAGGAGGTGCTCCAGAGGTGGGGGGTGAAGGTGTTTTTAAGGGCTTGTTTCACTTCTCATTGTCTTCCTCTGATTTTGTGAATAATAAATTCACTTCTTATTTCTAAGTTGAGCCTGTTTTTCCTGTGATGCTATTTGATGAGTGATCTCTCCTGGTTCTTGTCTCAACTCATGAACCCTTTGTTAAATTTTCTCTCCTCTGTCCAGCTGCAGAGGGGAGTGAGTGAGTGGCTTTCGTGGGTTCCCTGGCATTTGGCCACTGTCAAATCACTTCATTATGTTAACACAAGAAGTGAGCCTTTTGAGATTTCTAGTGGAAGAATTCTGAATATTGACTGTCAGGTTGAACACTGAGAGGAAGAAACCTAGTAAGAAGTTTAATCTCACAATCCTAATTAGTGAAATTAACAGCAATTATGACAATGAATTAATGNTCACTTCCATTTGTGGTTCTGCATGCAACCCCTCAGTGCTGCATTTGCATCTGCCAGAAATGATGGTTTATAAAGGAAAAATAAACTGATTTAGAGGATGAGATTGAGGAGGAGAATGAAATTAAGTATATTTCCTGGGGTGTTCAGACCATTTTGAGAGTTTCCTGCACAAACACACACCTTACGGCCAGCAAGAAAGTGCTTTGCCACTACCCTCAAGTAGTTTTAAACCAGGTTTGTGCTACATCTGTAACAGAACCAGAAGACAACTTCTTTTATTCGAATAAAAAACCACAGCCAACAAATAATGGATATTGAAAGAATAGCTTTAATCCATCTAAAACTCCTATCATTCTTTGCACAAACTAACTTATTAAGAGATACAGCAGGGTCAAGTTTTATTAAACTTCACAGTGAAAAAACATAACTGTCTTGTTTTGGGTGACTAATCAAGACCTTAAAAAAAGAATGCAAACCTCTTTTGGGGGAAGGAAGGCATCAAATTACAGCCTGGCTGTAATAACAAGTACTTCCTAGTACTTCCTAGCCACCCAACAGCGTATGTCATATTCTTCCCTCTATCGCATACATTAATTACCAGGCATCCACACAAGTTTCAAAAGCATGCAACCAGTTGTGTGAGGATCAAACTGTACAGCAATGTCTAAGCATACCACAATAATATTGTATTGTAATAATATTGTAAATGCAATAACAAACACAGTATTTCACTTTGAAATTACTAGCTCTCTAAGGAACCAAGATATCACCGTGATTAGTCTAACATCTAATCATCTACCACACCAAACCCCCAGTCCCCCAGGTCATTTAGAGAACTTTCTGTTTCAGGTACGTCATTGTAATAATTAAACTTCATATTTCTGGAACTTTACAGTATTACTTTAGCCTACAGTGGTTTCCTTCAGAGATAAAGAAGGTACACTTGCATAATTCCATCTCTTACTCAGACCCAGCCTGCTCATTTTTGTGTGGGATCAGGCTGTCCATAACTGTTTCCTCAGAATCTACCCAAAAATGTGACTGTTGATGATATTATCAAGAAAATACCATTACAAGCAAATGCATAAATGGACCAGAAGCTACCTACAGGAAAACACTGTGCAAAACTGTTCAGTGAAACAACTTTACTTCTTGGCTATGTGACAGCAAGAGCTGGCCCAAAAGGCACAATTCTGTGAATGTGAGAGTTCAAAAAATCAGGGCAGCCTTCCTGTGCTTCACCCAATTTTGTGGGTAGTTATGGGTATTGGTTTTTCATGGTCTGGTTTTCAGTAGTGGGGGGGCTACAAAGGTGGCTCCAGTGGGAAGCTGCTACAAGCTTCTTCCATGTTCAGCAGAGCCAGTCCCTGGGGGCTNGCTACAAGCTTCTTCCATGTTCAGCAGAGCCAGTCCCTGGTGGCTCCAAAGATGGGTGTGCCGCTGGCCAAGGCTGGACCAATTAGAAATGGTGGTAACGCCTCTGTGATAACAGATTTGAGAGGAAATAAAAACAAAAGTTGTGGCTCAGTTTTAACTGTGACTAGAGAAGTGCTAAGTGAGAACATGTGAGAACCACAACTCTGCAGGCACCAAGGTCACTGGAGAAAGAGGGGCAGGAGGTGCTCCAGAGGTGGGGGGTGAAGGTGTTTTTAAGGGCTTGTTTCACTTCTCATTGTCTTCCTCTGATTTTGTGAATAATAAATTCACTTCTTATTTCTAAGTTGAGCCTGTTTTTCCTGTGATGCTATTTGATGAGTGATCTCTCCTGGTTCTTGTCTCAACTCATGAACCCTTTGTTAAATTTTCTCTCCTCTGTCCAGCTGCAGAGGGGAGTGAGTGAGTGGCTTTCGTGGGTTCCCTGGCATTTGGCCACTGTCAAATCACTTCATTATGTTAACACAAGAAGTGAGCCTTTTGAGATTACTAGTGGAAGAATTCTGAATATTGACTGTCAGGTTGAACACTGAGAGGAAGAAACCTAGTAAGAAGTTTAATCTCACAATCCTAATTAGTGAAATTAACAGCAATTATGACAATGAATTAATGCATTTACTTCCAATGGACATTACAAAACCATTTCGAGCAAAGCCTCTGGAATCTGATTTTCTGTGGGAAAAACCCAAAGCTTTGATACTTTACCTCATTACTTCAAAATCAGTTTTGTCCCCTAAAACATATTCTGTTTCAAATGTGAAAATTTTAGATTTATCTAGGGTTAGATATTTTTCCTTGTCAAAATTAGGTACTTTGAACACTGAAATATTCCATAAAAATTTTTCTAAGGATTAAAAGGAGATTTTCAACGTTGTTGCTCTTCAGAGACAGAATATTTCACTAGTATTTATACTTTGAATCCTTCATTCATAACCTCTTTTGAGGGAGAACTTTTGTTTTATATGGCTACTTAATTCCTTCACTGTTTTATTTTCTTTCTCATCCACCCACCTTACCTTTAACTTAGCATGGCCTTTCACAAGCCCTACAAACAAAAAGGATGAGCCTAAACCAGAAATTCATATTTGGACTTAAAATTTAGAAACAGCATTCCAACACTCTAATAAATACTTTGACCTACTTCATGCATAAGGTTAACTCTCTTCAAAGGTACAGCAGTGTTGGTTTTTAAATCAAAGAGTAGGTGTTTTAATTGGTTCTGTTACATGATTCTTTGTGCAAGCCATGTGATGAAGTGCAAGCCCAAGCCAATAACAGAAACAAGCTGCTCAGGAAAGAACCAGCAAGCTTAACACATATTCAAGTGTCCCACTTTGAAATCTTGGGTTACAAATTATATCTCCCAATTATTAAATTGCTATTGCACAGACCTAAAGTATTCTCTTAGATAATTTGTCACAATACTTCTGGTTTAAGCAGGGTTAATGGAGTCCAGGGAAAAACCAACCACACACGGATTCTTATTATAACACTTCTGTGGGTGTTCTTTCAGCACTTTTCCCCCCCTCGGCTCCTTCACGAGTAGCACCGAGGACTGATGCATCCAGGATTTCGCACGGATTGTTCCCGTGGCTGTGACTGGCGTGGCACGGCCGCCCCCTCGCGTCCCCCTGCCCGCACTGCGGCCGGGACCCCGCGCGGATCCTCCGTGTGCGTGGAGATTCCGCAGCGCGCTCCAAGAGAGCCGGGACCCTCACGGCAGCTCGTTTGTGACCGTGCAAGGCAGGCAGATGAAAATTCAGCGTAATCTGGCCTTTTAAACATCGTTTCTGCTGACTTCATCTAGCACCTGGAGTGTAAGCATCAGGTTGTCTTCTTCCTCCTCTTTGCCACGTGAAGGATGAGGGAGTCATACAGAAAGAAAAGGCAAAGGAAAGGTACTGCAAACAGTGTTTACATTTTTGGGGCACAAAGTAGCTCTTACAAACTCATCCCTACTAGTGGAGTGGTTACTATGTCTACTTCAGGATTGATTTTAAGCACGAGTCCAACCTCATGCTTGAGCTCATACTTACCTGACACAAGTGATGTGGTTATAAACCCAGACTGTGGTAAGGAACAAATCCTGTTTCCATAGCACCCGTCAGCACAGGTCGAAGCAGGCATTTGTCTGTAGTGAAGAGCAGTGCACAGGAACAGTAGGACTTTCTCACTCCACATCTCCCATCTCCAAAAGTGTCCATCTATGTCTGAGGCAGGGGAATCAGCCCCAGAAACAATGCATGGTTGAGGTGGTAAAGACAAACTTGCTCTGCCTTTTTCAGCAGAAGCATGTGCCATCAGGTCCTTCCAAAATGCCACTCCACAACACATATGCCACCAAGACCTGGCCACCTGTGGGTGCAGGTCCCGGAGCAAACCATACTTCTGCCATTCTTGTGCCTCCGCTTTGGCAAATGGTCATAATGGTGTATCAAAATGGAGTTGCTCAACATGTGCCTGAAAAGTGGAGGAACTAACAAAGACAGATTTCTGGAATGTGTACAACGTAAAACCATGAGGGAGCGAAGTATTAAAAATATATTTAAATCCAAGAAATGTTTACAAAATATATACAGAAGAAGTGCTTACCCTGACAGTAGAGGTTAATTAGGCCCCTTAAGAATTAGTGGGGGTAGAAGCAAGAAGAAAAACCACACTTGTGCTGGAGCACACTGAAAACTGTAAAATGAGGCTTTGTAGGTCTAAAGAACAAACAGAAAATTCTGCTGTTGTTTACGTCTGGTAAAAGTTTATCAGCCTTCAACCTTTGCTGCTAAAGACATATAACACAGCTTTGGCACACCTAAAATACCACACATATGTGTGGTAAAAGTCTATGTGCATTTTTTATTCTAGGGAGATAAAAAAATACCATTAGTAGCATGTGGCCTGACAGGAATCATATTGTGCATGACTGGAAGGTGTTCAGAAACAGGTGCAGTGTGAAAATAAATATCTTGTTTCCCCATTTCACAGCTAAGGTAAAAAGGTAAACTTCACTGTTATTTTGAAAACACTGGATTTTTTTTAAATGTCAGCAGCCATGAAAAGTGAGGCGTTTGTTTTTTTTTCCTCCATCCTGACTCTGTCAAGCTTAGAGTCTGATTCAAGTGAGAGAAATCCAAAACAAAACTTGCTACCTGGAATCTCTTTGAATAACACACTGTAAATCTACAGGGAGAAATTAATCTCTATAGCTACTCCAGTAAAACATTAATCTTCCTAAACGCTATCTTTCTTTACCCAAGTGGTAGTTTTCTCATCCCAATCCACCCTTAACACGTAACATACATGTACCTAAATATTTAGTTCCTACTTTGATCACATCTACATAGATGTTTTTAAAAGAAAACTTACTGCATCATTAAACTAAAATGTTAGTTTCCAGGATAAGAATAACAAATATTTATCCTGTAGTAAGAGTCCCTGCAACAGTTATGAATGATTCAGAGTTAAGCCATGACAGTGGGCTGTACCACCTTCTTCTCCTCAACAGCTACCTGGAGGAATTCAAAAGAACTGTCTTGACAACAAGGAATTTTTTGTCACAAAGCAGGAGTGAAAACACCAGAGGAATCAATATAAATTACACCAACAACAATTAGTTTAAAATTCAAATCCAATAGGTCCTGCAAAATGTTTCAATATAGCTTCTAGTAACACACACACAAAGATATCCTTATGCTTCATTATAACAATCAAATCAAGCATTTATCACTGTGGCCTGATAAACTGACAAAAGTTGTCCTCACTTTTATTTGCCTTACTGATATTAAAATACTTAAAGCTGCTCTCTGCCTGCTTCCATAATTCTCCCTGCACACTCCCAGATAGATCTGCAGCTGATGGAAGTCAATCTGGCTGCACCAAGGCAAATGGAGCCATTATGGCCAGGGGAGATGTTGTGCTGTGTCCCGTGGTAACGGAGCCACTGGAGGCCATTAAATGGTATGATGTCACCCCAGAAGCCTCCACCCCGGACCTAAGCACATTCTCCTCCCCTTAAGCTGTCTGTAATGACCTTGTACCCTCCCCTTGTCAGTTGGGCCCTAAGTTCTGGAACACTCCCTGAAATCTGTAACCCCATTGGTCTGTTGGTACTCCTCTCCCCATAGTTGTTGTTAACCAATCCCATTCCACTCTCTCCTCATACTCCTTCCCCCATTGGTCGTTTTTGATCCACCCCACACCCTATATAAGTAATAGCTAGCCACCATTTTGGGCTGTTTTGTCACTGGACTCCTTCGAGGCAATGAACCTTGGAACTACACACGAAAGGCCTCTCGCTTGCTCCCTGAATCTGCGTCTACATCGTGCTGCCCGTTAGCGCTTCGCCGCCTGCGCAAAGTGTTCTGAAGCGCTACCGCTTGTGAGGACACTTTGGTGACTTTGCCGCGGCGGTCGCCTCCAACCAGTCGACCCCCTGACAGGCCTTCAAAACCCCACCGCGACAAGTGGCACCCAGTGTGCGGCATGATTTGTGTCCGCGCGCGGTGCTGTGCCGCGCTCCTTCAGCAGTGTCCGTGCTGACCCTCTGATGGCTGCTGCTGGCTTTGACATCGCTGTTGGCAGGAGCAATGTCCCTGTGTGTGGTTCTGTGGTGGGGCCCTTCTCTGGTTATTAAAGTGTCGGGGCTCCTTACACGTGCGCCACCAGTGTCCCAGCTTCCCGCAATTTGAGCACGTGTTGTTGTGCCATCTTTGTCCTTGCTCTGTGCCTGGTGTGTTATCCATAGCAGCTTCCATTGTGACTCCCGCCATCTCCCCTTTTTTTGCTTTTTGCGCTGCTGTGGGGAGCGCTTGCGTCACGCAGCCCTTGATCATTTCACTGAGAGTGGGAGGTGGGTCCAGCGGCATAGCTTGCTGTACCTTTTTGCAAGCCTCATTGACATTGACTCGGGCCACTAAGCATAGCACCTCCTGTTGGGCCTCAATGCTCTTTATTTGCCGCTGCACCGCCTCCCTGAGGCGGTCGGTGAAGTGGATGAAGGTTTCATCCGGTCCCTGCACAATTGGTGTGTAGGATGTAGTGGGGGTGGTGTCAGTGGGGGTGAGGAAGAGGGCTCGTTGAGCTGCATTTTGAATGGATCCCAGTACGTGCTCAGGGAGGGTCATCACTTGGTCTTGGGGTTTGGACCACTGTCCAATTCCCAAAAGATGGTCTATGGTTAGATGGGCATGCGCTGGGTCGCGTTGGTAAAGCAGAAGCTGTTCGTTGAGGGCGCACTTCCACAGTTCCTCCCACATCAAATACTCGGATGGGGTGAGGAGGCATGATATGACAGCTTTTAAATCATGCGGAACCAGTGTGGTTGCGGACAGGGTGGCCTGAAACATGCTTTTAAAATACAGTGAATCCCTCCCGAAATCCTTAGCCACCTTGCATAGGTCCTTAAGGTTTGCTGCAGGGAGGGGTTCCCACCGGGGGTTGTTGCCTGCCCGGTTGTAGACAACCGGAGTGGCAAAAACCTCAGTGGCTCCGGTCGACTTCCGGTCCTCTGACCCCTGACATCCGGTTCCGGTGGGAGCCACACTGGCAAACTCTGCTGAGAAGCCACCTCTGCTGTCACACTGTGAACACAAGCAAGAAACATGTGCAAGCACATTCTCAGGCCTATCTTGGACTCAAAACACTTCAGTTCCCAAAGGTCATTGAGATAATGAGAGCGGTGGTTTTGCTTTGCGTGAAATGAAATTTTCTGAAAAACAGATTTTTTGCTGCTTCATCCCTTCTCAAAATTGAGTTTTACTTCATTCTTAAGATCTTTCTAAAGGCTGACATAACCACAATATGTAGACTGAAGAAGCACAAAATACTGTAAACACAAAGAAAAGATCATTAACAAGAGTAATTTCTGAGCAAAATTCCATCTAGGAGCACATTGAGCTTTTAAGTAGTATTTAGTATTACTTAACACATTTTTAAACATCTCAACACAAACTGTAAATGCAGTCTGAATGTTTTCCATAGAGAAGAGACTTGCTACTGCATGACAGTCAATTTAAGTGTCTGTCTGTAGGTTTTTTTCTTTCATTAAGTGGCAATTCAGCTCTTCATCTTTTCCGATTTTCTTTACTCACTTTCAGGCAATTACTGCTGGGGGCTCTGATGTTAATGAGTTATACACAGCATATTTAGAAATGAAATATGCTTTTAGAGTATGAAGTTAAGTTAATGGAAGCATCAACCTGAATAGATGCAAAAGCCAGACATCTTTGATATCAGTGCTTGATTGATTTTATAAGTCAGGTGTTCACATGAATAAGTAACCCTTACTTAGCTCAAGGAGCATTTTGACAAGAAATTTGCACTGATGAGCTATAAAGGCAGCCTTTTTATAAGGCTCTACTTTGCATTGTCCCTCATATTTTTGATCTTGTTTGCTTTCTCTCTTCAGTAATCTAAATCCTTATCAACATTGCAGATCTCTATATTATCATAAAAGCTGTCATACAGCTACTTATAAAAATCTCTACAAATTAAGAAGCGTGAAACTACTGATGTGAAAAGCATGGCCCTACTTCTGCAAATATTATACTTTTTGTATGAAGGGTCCTTTATTGTATTCTTTTAATTGTTGCAGTGGAATACAGCTTGTAAGTGTTAACCAAGTTTTTTTCCATGGAGTTCAAATCAGTTGACATTTAAAGTCATCTAATTTTTAAATACTCTTCCATCCATTGTTTATTCATGTTGACTACAAACTTTAGAAAATGCTGTTTCAATAATAAAATCCAAGAGGTATTTTAAGTACCATAATTCTTTAGAGCATAGAAACTTCATCTATCTTACTAAACACAGAAGTTGTGGGACTTTTACCACATAAAAACTAAATTAACCAGATTTTACAACTTATTCCCTTGTTTTTGAGCTTCATTTTCTTTTACTTAAACTAAATCCCTAATCTGAAATGCCACTGGTATATTGGACTAATGATACGGAGCTGACCTACTAGGAATTGTTACTTTGCTCCTAATGAATATCTACCCATACATCAGATGAAAGAGACACCTAGATCTGCTTCAAATGTACAGCCACAGAGACCAAATGCAAACAGGGAAACCCCCAAAATTACATTTTATTGTGAAATCCTTGTTTCTATTTCAAGCAGGAGGAATTCTAATTTTCACTGAAAACACCTAGGAAGTTCTCCTTCTCTCCAGCACCCCACCACCTCTTCACCCAAAGACCTTTAGAAGAAGCAATATTATCCAAAAAACTCACATGATCATATCTATGCTCCAGAATTATTAGTTAAAATTAGATGATTTGTGGAAAGAGAAAATAAACCAACAAAATACATTTATTTGCTAATCTCAAAGTTATATAAATAACAGAAGAACTTACCCGTAGAAGTTTTAGACTTTCTACACCTCAGTGGCTTTAATCTAACGAGCCCACAACAAACAAACCATGTAGAAAAGCAGAGACCAGAATAGTTACCTAGACCATTGGCCACCTTGGGACAAGGCCACATTAATTCAGTTTATATCCTTTTACAGAAACACTTTAATGTGTTGAAGGATTCACTGTGTTTCCAGGTGATCAATGGCACTGTTTCACTAGGGGTATGCTAGACCAGAATCACCTGAGGAAATTATGAGACCTGTGCTAATTTCCAGGTGGCTCACATTAATAGAATCCTTCTGGTTTGAAAATCTGTTAATCTATCACAATGTTCATTACAAAGACAATCTTCTATGCAGCCATGAGGTGTCACTCTGTGTAATCAAACCCTAAAAATGAAAATTAAATCTCTCTGCCTCCTGGGTTTTAGCTTATAATTGCTCTTTAAACAAACAAAAAAAAAAAAAAAAAGAAAAGAATTTCCCTGAGCCTAGCTCTTGTGAAGGGCAAATTAAGGTCTTTATATAACACCATGAACACCTCAATTCTGCCTGACTTCCGGCAATGGAGGATTACACAGCCAAGACTGGCTCATTGTCAGAGGCAGGGAAGGGGAGCTGAATTACTAGATTATGGCTTTGCCTTGGAGCTTATTTATTCTAATTTAGCTTATGTGATATGGTAAATCAGGTTTCAGAGCACTACAAAGTAGAGTAGAAACATCACAGCCACAACCTGAAGTCCAAAACTAGAATATGGTTTTCATATTCATGTTTGTCCAAAAGACTGTGGAAGTGTGTCTTCCAGGCAGACATCATCCCTAGACGAGGTACCACCAACCTGCACTGCTCAACTGTTATGCTAAATGTGATTTTTTCTGTTCCCACACAACCAATATTAACATTGATTTATGTACTCTGCACAATTTAACCCCAACTTCTGTTAAGTGTATACCGTGAAGCAATCCCGCACTTCATAGACCCAGATCTGTTGCCACACAACTACAGCTGTAAAGCGTGTATAGATCCCGGGTAAAGCAAAGTGAAAAGCAGTATTTGATCTAATTCAATGGCAGAGCATCCAAGAATTTGCAGATGAACATCTAGGATTTCTGCAGCTGTGTCATAAAGACCAGAAAATGGCTTCAAGTGCTCATGCCATTTCAACTCAATTTCATGAAACAAAGAGAGGTTTGTCTGCAAGATGCAAATTTCAAATACTTTGAGTATTACTTTGGTAATGATCTTATCTAGTTTTTGAGTTATAATGCTCAATTCCAAGGTGTTTCATTTTCTGGTTTTGTATCAACCGATAAATCTTACCTGAAAGTTTCAGATAAGCAATGCTCACACGTTGGTTCTGGTATTGAAACCATCACACCCAGCAGTCCAGCTGTTACGTGTTTTCAGAAGTTCTGGACCAAAAACCACAGTTAGTGGCAGACCCTATCAACACTCCACCTGTCAACAACCCCATTGTACCTCTGTCCTTCTGCATCTTCAGATGATTAATAATCTGGAAGACTTTTCTTAGCAGAAAAGAAGGATGAAGGGTAAATTTTCAGAGTACAGGCACAGGGAAATCTGAATTCAAATATATCCTCTGATGAGGAAAGTCTATGCAGAATCTGTAACGCAACCAGACATGGGGGAACAAAAGGGCAGCTGAGCATTATAAAGAGGGATTGTTCTCCATCTGCACTGCCTAGAAGCAGCAGCACCTGATGTAGTCTCTAGAGCAGCAACATTGCCACAATTCACCACTGCAAACCAGGGTGAGAAGCTAGCACATCTGAGTCTAGTGGAGCTCTGACTTCAGCAAGACCAGAATTCAGCCCAGGTTCTTGTTGCCTCGAGAGACGTGAAAGTGCGCGCACAGATATGAAGTGCAGACATTTATATTACCACAAGCTGTAGTTCATATTTTTATTTTGAAGGCAGAGTCTTATGGAGACCTATTGGATCCTCATGCATTATTAATTTTTTTCAGCTATAAAAATATAAAATGGAGCATACAATAACATGTTGTTTATTGCTTCTGCCGGTATGAGGCTCAGAAACTCGGATCTCCTGCCAGACACTTACAAGCAGAACTGTTCCACTTCATGCTGATGACACTGCTCCATCAAACAGCACTAATCAAATTGCCCAGGGCCTTCCAAACAAACTGTTAAACTGCATTATCAAAAAATAGTCCAGTAATACTGCCCATCTTAGTCTTATATTAAAAGTGTGGATTGGAGAGCCTCCAAATACGTTACAAAAATATAATAGGTTCTGCAGATTTGCTTCTGAAATTCCAGCCATTTTATATCACTGTCCTTAAATGAATGGCAGCTGATAGCTATCACAATATTTAGAGGTTTATAAAGAAAAATGTTCCACTTTAAAGGTAGCAATGTGTTTGCATAAAATTTTAACATGCTTAATGACAAAGATTCCTGTTTATCTGGAAAAGTTTCTAATACTGGTCTGCTGGTTACTCTAAACATTTCACAGTAATTAAAAACATTACTTCATTCCAAAGAGAAAATGCATTCTGGTTTTCTCAGTTTTGTACCACAGAAATATTAGATTTTGTACTATCAGAAAGTCACCTTTGTACCATTAATTTCTGGGCTTGTTTCATTTTCTTTCAAGCAAGCACTTCAGTCAACACCACTGAATTAGTAGAGTAAAGCTGCCCTTATGTACCTGGTTCTTTAGTGATGAAAGAAGGCAGGGAGCTTCTTTTAGTTAGTTGAGCATCTTCCTCTTGGTAGTTGTCAGTCTTGCTCATGTCTTCTGCTTTTTATCATAGCCTTTGCAGTGTTCCCAAACAGATGAAGAAGGAGCAGAGGGCAGGACAATGTCATCAAAGACAGGCAGCTTTCAGACTGGGGGAAGGCTCTGGAAGCATCATAAGTTGTATGTTCTCCAGGAAACTGGGAGATGTTCAATATCATACATGTTGTCTTCTCAAGGATCATTGATCGCCTTGGATAAAAGAGACTTTCTTTAATACAGATTTCCCACTTGGAGTGCGTGGCAAGGTTTTGTGCGCACGATATTCTTCTTTCCCACAATCTGTGCAACCGGTTGCTAGCGGATCTTCTGAGGTATACAGCTGGCCAAGTCTGTATTGGCAAGTTGTGTCATATATCAGGAGCAGACCTGTGAAACAAAACTGTAGATGCTGAACATCTGACATGAAAACTCTTGGTGAGTCTTGCAATGCGCATTAGGGAATGCAACTTCCACTTCAGTTTCATCTCCAAGTTTGAACCATTTCAAAATGCAGACATCATGGTAATGGGGATTACTGGATGATTCACTGCAAAAGCATGCTCCTAATCTCACACTTCCCAGGCCTGAACTTACTTGTCTCTATCTAACACTCAGTTCAGGGGGGTTTTTGAGTGCGGTCAGTAAAGTAAACAAACATAGCAACATTTAGATAGTAGAGGTGGCTTATATGATGTAAAATACTGGCAGGTGCATCTGAATTTTTTACCATTTTATTTTCACCTATTTTCGTAGGTGAATTTGATGAATACAATGTAAGAAGCAGCAACACAGAGGTCTAGATAGGTCCTGGCACACTGTGAGCAAATGTTGAATATGCTTTTGCAGGTAGTTTTGCCAGTGTCTCTTGATGCCTGTTTGCAGAGCTTCAGTTCTAGGGCTGGACATCTCTGTGCAGAGGCTGACATCTAAGCTCTTGTGGTATCACAGTGTGGCTACATGAGAAGGGCTGGGAATCATACCCTGGTAGCAGATAGTGATATACAGACCATCAGTTTTAACACAGGAAAATTAGGCCTTTGTTAATTTATTTATTTATTTAAACTTGCAAGAAATACTTGTAATTATTAAAGAAAATAAAAAACCATGGATAGCAGAACGATAAACCACTGATAGTTATTTGCCTTCTGAGTCATGGGCACCTGGGCTAAGCTCCAGCTTGGAAACTCCACTAGCATATCTCTGGTACCTCAGATATTTTTAATGAAGAACATGTAATAATTATCTTTGTTATGCTTGCAGATAGATTTTTAAAAATTATCTATGCCTTTAGAGAGCCTTTTATCTGAAAATAAGAACAACAAGCTGAATAAGTAAGAGGTTAAATAGAAAAGTTGGCACTTCATTACCAGTGTATCAGCAGTTCAGCAGAATCATTGGGAAATGGAGAAGAAAAAAATTAATTAATTGCAGCATATTTTAAAACACATCTCATGTAGAATTAATTCCCCAGGTCAGATCTAGATTTGTTTTGAGAATTCTAAAAATGTCACATGTTTTCTATTTACAGGCCAGTATGACCAGACTCCCACAGAATGCAATGAGGTTCCACTAATTTTAACTGTCCGACAAGGAGATTCTCTTTCTATCATTAGACGTGAAATCAAAAACCAAATAATAAAATGTGCTTTCCCATCACGACAAATAACTTCCACTTTCAAGGAAATTTGGCCAAAAGATCTTGAAAATGAAACTGTTTCCTCTTCTCATTTGATATAGACATAGGTAAAGGCTAATTAAGAATGTCACACATTTCAATTCCGTGAAGCTCCTCTGTTGCCCACATACATATATTGTCTTATGGACTAGATGCAAAGATCTGCCACTGCACTTACACATTTTTCTGGACCAACTCAATTCAGCAATATGCACAGAATTACAGTATTGTTCCAAAGGTAAGTGTATATGGTAAAATTTTATTTGCTTTCTGATTAATATTTTTTCTCATTCCTCAATCTTGCTTAACGAGAAATCTCATACATTTTCTTTAGCAACAGTACCACTCTAGGATGTGATTTAGCTGATATTAAAAAAGCCATATAATCAGAAAAAAATGCACCAAGAAAATCTAAAACACTCACAAATTTATTTGCTATTTGTACATGCTGGTTTTTAAATACTTATATACAGATACATACGTATATCAGGACATATTTGTAAACAACTAAGAAGCAGAAGAGAAGTTGAATTTGCAATATTTATAATTGTAGGTATATGATTAATCATCCAGCTTAATAGCATAAATAACCATATGTAACAGGCATTATTTCAGAACAGTCAAACAAAAATAATCCAAAAAAGCCCCCTGTATTCATAGAGAAAATTCTTTTATGACAACATCACAGGAAAAGGTTGTAATTAATGTAAAAATAAAGCGGACAATCTATTAACATAATCTGAATAAAATCCTTCCACTGTTAAATGCAGACACTAAGTGCTAGTATAATACTTTATTAATTAACAAAGTATTTATCCACTGGGAAATGAGGATAAAAGACCGTACACTTTGTCAGACTGCAGAAAAATGTGTTAGCTCTTCATAAGAAATGCATAAAACTCAAACAAAAGAATGATTATCTCTTTAAACCAATTACATTTAATCTCAGAAGAAGGAATGAATAAATCTGCTCCTTCATGTTACTGTGATACACCACCAAAATTATGGAGATCAGAGTCCTTATAAATTTCAAGGCTAGTATCCAGCTATTTTCTTGAACTGTTAAAAGTATTAATATACTACATGGAAGTTTAAGTTGCAGGATTTTTTTAGGAGGAAGAATAGTTTTGTAAGTGCAATACTTTAAATGGAGCTAGATTTTAGGTAAATGAAAGATACTGTGCTTTCTAAATGAACAGTCTTCATCACACAGCATAGCCATTCTGGCCAGACACCTTTCTACAGTATATCCTTACACTTGTCATGTGCTCTGGAATTCTTACTTTTCCTTCATTTATATTTTGGAAATGTTGTGTTTTTAGATTTGTTTTAAAAGATTATGTTTTATGATTTTCAACTAATTGTAAACAATTTCTTACCCATTTCCTGTTGAAAACAAAAAAACCACCCAAAACAGAACAAAAAAACCAAGGCCTTCCAAACTAAAAAGAATTTACAGATCAAAACAAACAAAAGGGTACATCCTATTCAGAAGAGAAAATATATTACATTAAGCAAGGGAAATTAAAATAGTAACGACAGAAGAGTATTGCTCAATGGAAGACAATGCTTATTGAAACCTGGTAAGGATATGGACTCAGCTGTTCTAAAACTGCTAGTGGATCCTTAACAAATTGACTACTTACCAATGCAACTGATTTTCAAAAATTAAATGTTTTGAGTCCCATAAGACATAATTCAAACGTATTTTCTGCTATTGATTCTGAACCTGATCATTAAGATGCTTCCTAGTGACTTAAAATATCAATTTCCTTCCTTTAATCCACTTGAGAACTTTGGAGACTTGCAAATACAAAATTCCTTGAAAAGCTGAGTGTCTTCCTACACACCTTTGTCCAAGGTCCTGCACTCTCCAAGGCGTAAGGAATGGAGAAGACGAAAATTTATTCCTATGCAAATAGCCACTGCATCATTTCAGTCTTCTTGAAGGCTTTTATTCACACTATGTTATCTTGCATTTATACATGTCACATTATTTTAGTTAGAAATGCAAGTCAATTACCACTAGATTATCCTTTGAATTTTTTTTTTAAGAAGGGGTTGTAAAACTAATTTAAAAAAATCCGTTCTATTGTAAAAACTGGAAAATGGTTATTTGAAGAGTATATTAATCTTTTCTCTTAGGAATTCTAGTTATGATCCTTCACCCTTCCAGACTTTTTGTGGTCTTGTGTCTCAGACTTCATCTCCCTTATTGAAATGAAACACCACAGGACTGTATTGTAAAATGCAAAGTCTGCTTACAGCATGAATACTTCAGAGCGTTAAGTTCATCATCAATTCATGAACTTTGAAATGTTAAAAAGGTCTTGATGTGGAGACCATTCTATCCTGAGTGTGTACTGTGGCAAAGTCTTATTCCTCTCTTCAAGGCAGTTCTTTCTACCTGGTGGGCGCTGTGAATACCGCTTACTGTGACAAGAGGCAAAGCATTCATAATCAATAAGAGAGAACTAATTTATTTACTATTCATGGGTATGCATTGACTTCAGATTATTATCATTTCCCCTTTATTGGATAAAATTCTAGAAACAAAAGGACAAAAATAAAACACATTCAGATAGGAAAGATAAAACTTTTACTGCAATGAGTAAATGCTGTTTTTCACATTAACATTCCAGTAAACTAATCAAAGCTTATTTTTACAAGGGCTTGTTGCAAAACTAACATATAAAGCAATGAATAACTCAAACAACCTCAAGTTTCTAAAACTGAATAAATTTCTATGAAATTCAAGATTGTCTGAATTTTCCTCTCACTTGTATTCATAAAGAATGCACATATTCAGAATGACTGATCTAGTAGATAACTTGATTTTTTCTGCTTCTTATTCATCTCTTATTATTATTATTGCTCCATTTCACAGAATAAGAAAGAGAAACTTTCTCGAAGTTGCAGTGTGTCTTGCTCAGAATCAGAATTAAAAGTTGGAAGTTCTTAACTGGTCTCGTACTTCACACACAAATCACTCTGTAGCAGCATCAATAAATTTAAAAATATATTCTTGGAAGCTCAGATCATTATGGAATGACTTTCTTTACCTGGAGCCTTAATATAGAATGAAAAGTTCTGCCTATCAATACTTGTTTTGTGTGGTACAGTCACAGGCATGTGCTACTGCATTTCTCCTAATGTCTTTGCATTTTGAATATCCTTCTGATACGCTCTTGTTACATATTTAATGTTGTTACAGGTGCAAAATTGTAATTTAAATCTTGAATGCTGTTGCACATGTACCTCAAAAACACTGAAGGCCAAAACTCTATGCTGCTAACACAGATTGTGGGTCAACAACATTTTTCTTTGCTTGCTAATGCTTTATTGTCTCTTAGTATACATTGAAATAATAATGGTAATTTATGCAGATATTTTGTATGCATAGCAAATAATGAGAAACACCTGCAGAAATTCCCCTCCTTCTCTGAGTTCAGCAACTAATTATATTTTTAAATAATGGCTACCATTGAACACAATTATCCAAATCACTTTAAGTAATGGAATCTTTTAAAGGTGTTTTTGAAAATTTTCACACAGTTTTTAAACAGTCTTTTTATATATCAGATAGGAGACAAAGAACATGGTAAGCAGCTTAGTAACCCAAAAATGTTTTGGCAGCTATAAATCACACTGTGATTTTTCTTCTGCAGCTAATACTTTGCTGATTTAAAGAAAGGCTAGGATTACCCCAATACATTCCCATCCTGATTAACATTCCTGGGTGCTGTAAAGAAAACACTACAGGGAAAGGTAAAACACTGAGCCACACCAGTTAAAGTGACTGACTCAGCAAATCTCTCCTTTTCAAAGTTGAGATTTGAAAGCATAAGCGGGGATGGAAAATGGCAATCTTATGAATAAGAAATGAGAGTCTAATTTAGGGAAAAGAGTAGACCCAAGGTCTCTGAAGACTGAGGTAACATCCACTCATTTGAGAGATACTCATATCTTCGTACCTTGCACGTTGAGCATTCCTTCCAAACCTCTAACTAAATAGGACAGAGATGCTGCTTTTCTGCTATACTCTCCTTTGTAAGAAAATAAGTGAAAAAGTGTCAAGGAAAATCACATGAAAACTACAGCAATCAGTTCAGTGCATGGGTTTGATATTTTATATCTGCTTATAAAGGAGAGAAGTGGATCGGTTTTATTTCAGCATCTCTTTCTCCTGTTTCTAATTCCAAGTTTTCCTGAATGATATAAGTACAAAACTGTTTTAAATACATATGAAAATAAAACATGTACATACCCCAAAGCAATGAATGAAAGCAAAAGATTACCTGAAATCTCTATAGCATTTTCTGCCTTATATTCAGATGTTTAACTAAAAGTTTCCTGCATTTCCCTGCACCTGGATAAGCATCTAACTGTAATTGTCATATTATTCACACCAGACCCACCACCAGGCATCTCAGCAGTGAGTTAATACCAGTTCTTGCAGCCCCAAAGACGACAGATCAATATTAACTCAAAGTCAGGATGCTCAGCTAAAAATAAACACGCAGATGAACGCTGAGGTGGTCGAAACAGGATGGGGAGAGCCCTGTGCAGTCAAAGATGCAGATTCACTGTTTTCATAGGGTAGAGGAGATTACTATGGAAAAGTCCACCCTGTGGCCACCGTATCACAGGTCCTAATCTAATCCACTGTAGACACACAAGAGCAGCTCAGTTTTGTAGGGTACTACTGCTCCTGTTGGGGATCTGTGACCTGGGTCTACTTTGCTTCAAGGCTTAGTAGCCAGTCCCTGACCGTACAGCTCACAAAAGACTGCTACAGTCTTGTGACTCCAGAATTGATGGATTTATGTTTTGTGCTGTAAATTCAGCTTACCCTTCAACAATGTTACAGTTGCACACAAGAAATCTCACCTGACAAAACACCCAAATTCCTGGCATCTAACACACAAAAGCTGAGGAAAACACAGCAACACCCTAAATTTGAAAGGTGTGACAAGTGCTGAATTTTAGAACTCATTGGGGTCACTCCATCTTGGTCACTTGGACAAGATCATACCTACACAAGGCATGGCTGCATCAGATTTGCAATTCATCTTTTTCGTCTTCTGTTGCTAGTAGAAACAGACATCTTCTGTTGCTCCTGGAAGTGGACAGGGATGACAGAAATTACCATTACAGTCTCAAAGAAGCCTATTTATCTCTAGTATTACAGGTGCATAGTACAGTGAAATGTGGCAATTAGAGTTAAAAAGGAGGGAAATTAGGATTCAGTTATATGTATGATACTTCTGTGTGAAATGAGCTGTTATTCTAACTCATTTCCCTGAAGCCAGGCACCCACATCATATAAATGTGGGAACTGATACTTAGAGCTCACCTTCTGAAAAGAAGCCAAGAATTAACTTCTAATTTTGAGTTAATCAGAACAAGGACAAAGCAGTTTGGAAAAACATTGACACACCTTCTTACATGTTTTATAGGCAAACAGTAGAAATTATTCCTTGAGCCTTTGTATCAGTATCTTGTGCCTGCACACAACCTTATGGTGTGACTTTCAGAATCGTGTCTTTTACACTATTATTTTCTTGTTTTGTACATGCGATATATTTTTGCAAACATTACATAGATTCAGTAATGACATTGTATTACAAACATCAAAAGCATTTGAGTGACTGATTTTAAAATTATGTCCATTACTTCAGTTTTAAAATTTGCATTAAAATAATCACACCTTTTTTTTTTCCCCACAAATTTCTTACACTTCGGAAAATTAACAAAAATATTTTAACATATGCCACAATAGAATTCCCCCTCACAAACAGTTCACTTTGACAGCTGTGTTGGATTTTTAAAAAATCTTTACAAAACATTTTAAGATGCTAGAATAAATCAGTAGAAAAATTTCTGTTTCCAACCTAATTCTAAAAATTTCATTATGTCTTTTGCAGTTCTGAAATTAAGACTGATTTTTGTTGACATCTGCAAGAACGTCTTGTACCAAGATAAATTTGGAATGTAAGGAGTAGCATATCCTGGTTGTCTTGATGTAGGTCAAATACTGAAGATTGTATCCAGGAAAAATGTCACTTGTCATCTGTCCTCAGCCTTTTGTAGATGCATTTGCTAAACTGGTTGATCGAACTATGCTTTCTGAAAGAGTGATAACACAGGGATTTTGAAGCACATCTCTGCAAGAATGCAGTTCCAAGCTGGTCTTGATTTCCAAAATAAAGCAGGAGAATTTTAACATTCTCCTGCCCAAATAGATTTGCAGAGGATTAAGAGGCATTTCTTTAGGACATGTAAATACAGAAAATAAACTGATAAATTCTCTTCTGCTTTCTGTATGATGTCCTCTGTGAAACTTAACTGGAAAGGGAAAAAGAAAACTAATGTTACAGAAGCAGGGAGCAAAAGAATTAAATAACACCAATTTAAGGAAAAGTAGGTAACTTTTCCCTGAAATATCGCAGTCAGCATTCAAGGGAGAAGGAAGGTGCTGTGGGAATAGAATTCTTACATCCATGCAGATTACAGGGATTACTTTCCATTTCCAAATTCCAAAAGTAGAGCCAGGCTTTACTATCTTGCACGATAAAACCCAATCTCAAGATATCAAAGACTGATGTTAAGTATAACTACAAAACACATGATCCATTATAATCTCATTTGAGAAAGTTATTTACACTAACTTGTGAGATGAAATGGTAAGTTTTTATGTTATGGTGAGGACTGAATAAACAATACATATTATCATTATCATGAACTTCCTGATAAGTATCTAGTCTTCCAGTTAAAATACCTTACAGAAAAAAAGAAAAGAATAAGTGCACCTCCTTGCAAAGTGTTATAAAAAAGACCTTGCATTCCCACCTGCATTTGTCACAGATTTGGGTAATGGTGCATTTTTTCTCCCTTCTGTAAGCAAACATCTCGTGTTTGGCACTTGGAAGAAGCAAAATACAATTTTTTTTTAAAATGCTGCCACTATCCAGCCACATTTTGCAAACTGCGGTAGCTTCCAACGTCCATGAGAGGGAACTATTGTTTAACAGTTGAAGATTCATATCCCCACTTCAGTTCATTCAGTGCAATTTCCCTCTGCTTATCTGAACCCTGCCAAATGGGATGTTCAGAACGCAAAAGGACAATCCCGATCCTCATTAGAATGCTATTTTTGAAAGCTAAACTGTTTTAACTTTTAACAAGAAGGGTACTAAAGATGGTGCTACTAATGGGATTTAGTGTGCTATGCAGATGGAACCAAGTGACAGGCGCCTGATACCAGAAACCAGAGACATGATAGCAGTAGACATCATAACAAGAGCACATTTGCTACATTCAGTGCTTTCTAGGGAAAAAGAAAACTTTTTCTAGGGATATATTAATTTTAAAAAGTGTCACTGTAAAACAAAAAGAATAGCTCGGTATTCATCAGATTCCTGCTTGACAAGTAAAAATAATGATCCGTAACTGGTACAATGTAAACATATGCTATGAAGTATTCATTTTTACAATCTCCCAGGCCATTTCAACTGGCAAAATCCGGACTACTGTACCAAAAGATACATAGAGTGGACTCTAGGAGATTACACAGTCTCCTCCTATTCTGCTCAGCCCCTACAGTGGCAGAACTACAAAAGAAGTTAGAAAATATATGCTTCTTTAGGGTTTGGTGTTTTCCTGTTGGATCTTTTTTTTTAATTTTTTGGAGCAGAGGAGAAGACAAATATGTTCATTCATCTTGACAGTCTCCTGATTTATTAGAGCATTGACATACATTCCCTTTGTACAATTTGGCAAATGATCAATAGAATTATTCTTTGTGCAGGCAGTCTCAGATTGACTGCGGCGGCAGGTACAAAAGGCATCATACCGGATTAGGCTTTGGGATGAATTGACAGCATAAAGGGACTTCAGTTTTATAGACTAGCTTGAAAAACAGTAAGTGGGTTGATAATATGGCTGAATCTATGGAAGCAAGACCTTTTTGTGACATTCATACTGTTAATTTTTTTTTTGTTAAATAAATTATACAGAGACATGTTAAATATATATATTTTTTCTAAAACAGACAGATATAAGAACTACTAAACCAAAAAGAGGAAACGCTGTTATAGACTCTGCCTTTTTCTACCTTCCTAACTTTGTATAAGTGAGTAGTCCAGCTGAATTTAAAAGGGGTAACTTGGATCATTTTGCCTCTAAAGTTAAGAAAAGCTTTGCAGGTTTAAGTTATATTTTTTGTGCATTTTGATTATGCAGTTATTTTTCTAGTGTATAAAATGACTCTGAAATAAACAGAATACCTCCAGAATTATTTAAATATATGTTGATTTAAAGTGTTACACATTTCCTGGCCTTAATTTTGCCCTTTGTTTGAAACTAATAGTCATCAAAATTGTAGTGGCTTAACCGCTGTCTTTAAACAAGAAAACATTCCGCATTTGATTAACAGAGAAACCTCCTCATCAAGATTTTTTTTTTAATATTCTATTTTTTATTCCTTCATTAAAAAAATACAATGAAATAAGACGTCTTATAAGTAAAAAAACTATCACAATTAAGCCCATTCTCAAATTAATTAAATAGCAATGTCCTCCAAACATTTTGTTCAAAAACGTAAAATCCCTCAACTTAAAATGCTCTGAATTAACATTTATTTTTTCTATTAAAAAGACTCAGCTTCTCTCTGTGCTTCAGAACTGACATATTGTGCAATAAACAGCAATCAGCCTAAAGATGCTATATTAAACAAACCAAGTTTTGTTTTGCTAAACTAAGCAAAATTAGTTGAATGCCCTAAGTAATAGTTGCTGGTATTTTTTTGTAAATTATTTCTCCACTTGTTTTTGTGTCTATGCATAAATTAAAAATCTGCTGAAATTTATTATTCATCTGAGATGTAATTAATATGCAAAAATATGCAAATTAAGATGCAATTAGGCTTCAATTCTCTAGTGGAATTTTCCATTATAATTTAATACAAAGTAATAGAGTAATTGGTGTCACGTGTAATTACGGTTACTCACGTGTACTTGCAGACGTGAAAATGGTGTGGTATATGTTAGTTATCCTATGCAAATGTACCGTACAGGCTCTTAACACTTGGGAACTAGGTAAACAAAGATTGTCTTAAAAAAGAAGTGAGCAATAGTGACCCTTCTTACTTGTCATGTACTGTCATTTTCAAGAACATGAATAATTGTAATTAATTTTTGCTGTGTTTGTTCCTTAGAATTTATAAATAGGTGGCATGATGCAATACTAGGCTTTCTGGTTTTAATGTCTTCTGCAGGAAATCCCGTTTGGCAAAACAAAAAATGGTCATCGAAATGACAAGGACCTGGAGGATCTGTAATATGCATAATACCAATCTGTCAAGTTTTTAACACAAAGTATATTTTCTATCTTAGTGTGATATACAATCAGTCTCAATTGTTTTATAATTCACTACTTCTTGCTATACAGCTTTGCACTACAACCTTAAACGCAAAATCAGATTCATACACTTTCGCTGGAGGGAGAACCCACAAACAGTCATGGACATGAGCACATGTACTGGGTGAGCAAATCACACTGAGTTCAAGTTTTCTGAAGTGTTAACGTGCAGGATCAGCCTCTGAGTTTATATGAACTTTCAGTATAAGCGGCTATCTGAGATACTGCAAAATAATCCACAAGGTTTTTTAAGTCCCTTTCCTGTCGTGAAGTATAGTTCTTGCTTTGCACTTAGAGAATTTCAGATATAGCAATAAATTGTTCAAATCACCCAAGTAATCAAAATTTCATAATTTGACTGATAACTACATATCCAATTAGATGAGAGGAACAGATTGCCATACACTTGAATTCACAAAAATAATAAAGAAAAAAGGATGGGGAAAAAAAAACCAAGCAAAACCAGAAAAATGCTTTCTAAATTTTATTGTAACAACAGATGAAAACAGAACAAATATAATGCAATTTTGTTCTTAACTCTGACTCCAAATTCATCATCCCCGAACAGCAGCATACACCTCTCATTTTTAACACCCTAACAGCAACACATATAAACCAGTAGTTTGTGTGAAAAAGAATTATGCCGTTCCAGGCTGGTTATTTTCGGGGGTCTTTTGGTTTGTTCTTTTTAGAGTTCTAAGGTATATTGTACAACTATGCTTTTGCTTTAACACTATCACCTTCTCAAAACCTTTTCTTTTTCCCCATGCAGGCTGGAACTTGTTACAAGTTTAATGTGGATGGATCAATGGCTAGGTAGGTGGGGTGAAGAGAGGGAAATTGGAATGATTTAATGTAATGAGTATAGAGCTTCAGTGTGCCAAACTAGTCTCCTTCTCTTTCTTTTCATTTGCTTCTACTGCCGCTGGCTAATTATTTAAAGGAAAAGCCATCTATGTGAGAAAATAAAATCTACCATTAGTCTCTGGTGCTGCGCCCTTCCCTAGCCCCACCCATTCATCCATATGTAGCTTTTCCATTCACTCCCATAATACCACCAATTACTATGCAGTCAGGACCATTCATATTCATATTCACATCTCACTGTGGACATTTAAGCTACACTCTGAGCAACACTCATACCTTAAACTACACCTATTATACAGCTGTTGTACAATTACTGTAAATGAAGTATACAATATGGGGCTCAGCTTGTATAATAATTTGTAATCAGTGATAGGGGAAGAGGGTTTTGTGTACTTCTGCCCTGCGTACCTTTTGGTCTCCTTCTTTCCATCATTCTTCTCTCCCTTTCTCCCCTTGGGCTTGGTTCAATAAAGGCTTATTCTGTGAGACACAATAAAGAGATTCTCATCTAGGGTAAAATAACTTAGCCCTCCTACACCAGTTTATGCCAGCTGAGACAGTCAGCCTGTCTGTCTCAGCACATAGCACTGATCTCTTTTGTGTCATTCTTTGCTGAAATGGACTTAAGTTTGATTTATACCAGAGACCAGAAAAAAATACGTAACCTATGTGTGATAAGATGATCAGAAGAAAGGTTAAAGACAATCACTACAGGAAACACTGCTAACTAAATTAACGGCCTTTGGACTGGTTATTTTTAAATGTTTATAGGTTATTAGCTGGTCCAACAGCCAAAAGATTGCAGATTTGATGGATCCAGTGGCAAATATCAGGCTGGTAACAAAGGAAAGAATATTCAGTAGAATATGGTGTATGTAGGCCAGCTGTCTCACTGGTAGGCTAAAGTTTCCACAATCTTTCCATCTTTGTGATTTTGTCACTTAAAGTTATGATGGATTTATCACTAACAGTATCAAAACCATGTTGCAATATCTTTAAACAGTTTCCCACTGCTACTCAGTGTATGGTCAACATGAACTGTATTTTGCAGAAAACATAAAGCAAGAATTATTATGGATGGTTTACATAATTTTTCAGTTTCCTGTTTATAAACATGTTTATCAATATACCATCATACAAACAAAATTTAACAGTCATGGAGTCTTCATTTGTCTAGAAATGTTCCTCAATACTATGGAAGTCCATTTCACTATCAGTAGATATTTTAAAATAATAAAAACAATTAAGGAATTTCTAATTTTTTTTTCTCTTAAGCAGAGTATAGCCCTCAGACTCTATTCAAAACTTTTACAAATACAATATACATATGCATGTTCTTCCTTCATTACATAGTCATGTCCTCCTTCTATGTTTTTTCTGATCTACAAATTCCATACACCTGGGTGATTTGTTCTTGTGACTGTCTTCACAAGACTGTATGGGGACTAGTCACATGTATTCTCCTCAGTAATTGTTTGCAAGACTGTAGCCTTACAAGAGGTAGTCAGGCTTGGCACTGTTTTAGAAGTCCTGTCATCCAATATGCTGTGTTCCCAAATAGAGTTGCAATGCTAACAAAATTTAATAACATTTTAATAGACATTACTGTTCCAATTACAGCAGGCTTTCTTCCTTTCTCCTTTAAAACAGAAGGTCACAGTCAATATTACTGATGCCACCCCATTGGGTAACCTTTAACTGAGTTCTTGTCATGGGTTTTCAGCTGAATAATTTCTGGTTTTCATGCTTCTCTTGTAAGTGGATTCCCTGATAGAGAGGTGTTGTATATCTTTCCTCCTTGTGTGCCATGTTACAAGGAAGAGGCTGCATCATTGCTCTTCCATCAACATTTTGTTTATGCACAGCTTTGTCTCCCCTCCTTTCTCTCTCAAGACTCCTGCTGTCCTCTGTCATAGGTGGAAACAGCTGTTTTCCATCAGAGACTAATCAAAAGATCAGTTTTTCCATTTGTTCCTGTCACTTAAGATATTTATTGTAGTTCCCTGGAAAGGTAGTTTCTACCAAAAAATTAAGGACCAAACAGAGATTACTTGTTTGTTGCTGCTGTGGTACATCTTCACTGATTCCCTTTCACATGGTGACTGTTTTTCCTACATTTGTACAGAAATACCAAGACTTTACACGTTTCTCACAAACATGTTTCTGCAGTGAGGTGGGTTAGTTCAAACAGTTGTCAGCAAGACAGAAAACATTGTCTCTTATGCGAAACAAGTACAAACACCATTCAAGTGGTTAATGGTTCAGAGTTGTTGCATTTACCAGGTATATCAAAAGATACAGCATGAAAAGAGAAAAACCTCATTCTTAGATAGCCTTGAAGAAGGCAGATGTTCCAAACACAGTATGTATCCACCACATCTGCTACAGTTCAGCTGTCTCAGATAACTAGAACCTCCCATGCAGGTAGACACCTGACTGCTTCCTTTATGCCTGTAGTAAGATCTTCTAGCCCAGGTTTGAGATACAGCTTTGCAGAAGCCTTGCTCATTCTGTAGCTTAAGAAAGGGCTTCAGAAAAATAAAATCACTCTTGGCTAAGATAACTCCTTCTGCAAGTAACAACTGAAACATTAATATATAATTTGTATCAGGAGCTTTGGATAACCTTCCAAAGACCTGCAGTAAATCAGTAAGATAAATGTTTTTGACTGGAGAGGTGTTTTGGACCCTGAGTTCTCATCAAGTGACTTATCCACTCCAAATTTGTCTTTCGTCTCTCTGTGTAGGTGCAGAGAAGGAATTGGTTTTAGCTGTTTGATCATGGAAAGAAATGTGGACCACATCACAGCACTCAGAAAAGTTATAGTCTGATGAACAGTGGTCTTGATAAGAGCACCATTTTAAACAGCCTAGCTCTTCCTTGTCATCCTTCTGGTCCCTGGCTTAATGTTCCCACACCCTTTATACTCTTCATCTGTACACCCAGTAGCAAGGGAATGTGATGAACTGACAAGGATTAAAAATAACCTGTTAAAACCAATTTGTTTTAACCTGACTGTGTTAGTCATACTGTTACTAAAAAGAATTTCTTAATTTACATTCCTATTTCCCTAGGCTCTTCCCCTTTCTACCGTGTCCTCTAAAGTAACATAGATAGTAGACTTAATTCATAGTCACTTCCATGGAATCCAGATGATGATCCAGATCACGATTGCCTTTCATCCTTCCTCAACAGCACTACATCTTGCTGCTCTTCTCTTTATCTCTGACAAATTTCAGGTGTCAAAATGGGTTACTTGCAATATTCCATTTATACTTTAATGATCTCCTACTCTTACCTTCTGTCTAGGAAGCACTGTCTGTCTTCTTAGTCATTCATTGCTGTCAAAACCCTCTCTTCATCTTTCCCAGCCTCAGCAATACTTTACAGTGGAGTTGTAATCTCTGCTTCCAGTGACTATGGAGTAATAATGGCCTCACCGACTTGCTTTATATTACCTTATTTTTTATCATGGGTTTTCCTGGTTTGGCCTCCCATGAAATACCCACAGTTCAGAACTAGAATTAGGGGAAGACTCTAGTCTGTAAGATGTTAAGTTAAAATTGCCTGGCAGTTCCTGTGCATTTTTAGTATGGGAAAGACTGAGAGCAAGTGAGAGTGACGAAGGAGGAAGAGACCTCAATTTCCAACAGAACAGCCAGTGACCCTCATTTGCAATGCTGAAATAGGATGAGAGGCTGAACTTCAAGTGCAACTTCAATCAATATTTAGTTACTGATATAGAATGGAACAAGGTTCAACAAGAAACACAGCAAAAATCTACTGGCTGGATGCAGCTCCCCTGTAGACAGAAGCCCAAGTCATGTCTGGCGTCAGTCCATAGGAGATTTAGTATTGATTGACTGGGTGGCTCTCTGCTCTGGTTTTTTATTCTCCATGGCAGAGCAGCACTGTAGAGCAACACCTCTTCTTAGAAGAGAAGTCCATGCTTACCAAAACTGAAGCTTGCATTTCAAGTCAAGAAGGGATAGTTAGAAAGCAAAAAGCAAACAAACATAAAAGAAGAACCGAAAAGCTCCCCAAATCTCTCTCAATTCATTGAGAAATCTGTAGTCTGCTTTATATGAGACCTTTCTTCCCTTCTCCACCCATAACTAAATAGTGTGTATTTAGTTCTATCTGAACTAAACTTCTATCTGAAGCCATTTTATTTATTTATTCTGCTGAAAATCTGTATTTTACCACATGCTCAAGACTATTTCCTCCTCCCCAACTGCTGATCACCACTACTATTCTAACAAAGATGCCATATAACAATTAATTGCTTTGCTTTGTATTATAGCTCATCAACTTGTTGGGAGCTAGGAAAAATGAAATAATGGGGGTCACTTCTGCAAAATGAGTTTATTTTCATGCCAGCTGCAGAAAATGAGCAAGGCTGGCTTCATGCCAGTTAAAGGGATGCTGTAAGAGGTTTCTTTCTGTTTGCCTGAAGAACAAATGCCGATCTAAAGAGTTACACATGCTAATACACACAAGCATGTTACATACATGCAATCTAAAAAAATCAGTCTGCGCAAAATAGGCTAAATTTCACGTCTTACCATATTTTGCCCTCACCTTCCCTCCTTTATATTTTTAACTTTCAACAGAAACTCCTTTTCTTGTGCATTTATCCTTTTGAAAATAGTTTACTAATTTAGCATAAATACCAGCAAACCGGGATTTTGCAGCTGTATGACCTGGAAACTAAATATTATTGAACTACTTTAGAGTTTGCTTTAAGTTTTAGCCTTTTGAAAGCAAGTCTCATTCACCTGCTTCATCTATTTGTGAAACATTAAATGATTAAAAGTTTTATAAAAATGGAAGGCACCACATAGATATTTTCAAGCACTCAGCACCTGTGTACTGATATTTTGACTAATGTGTCTTAAATCCCCAAGAAAGCTGAGCTCTATAGACTTAGAAGATTACTTAATGGCAACATTTGTTAAGGTGCTGCCATAAGTCAGTTTGGAGGGAACTGATGACTGATCATCATTGAGCAGAGAGAGGATACAGCTTCTTTCTAACAACAACACATTGCTGAAAATAATTTCTTCACTGCCACACAAATCTCCGTGTAGCACTTAACTTGGACACCGCACATGGCAGTGCCCTTAACTTCCATACTTCTGTCGTGTATGAAATGTCTATTTCTTGTTATAAGTTCCAGAAATTTGAATGGAGAAAAGAAATTATGAAAAGAGAAGGAAAACCTTTTTAATATTGAAATGTGTGAGCCTTAATAGCAAACAAAAAAAGGAGAGTGTAACTGATAAATAAATGAAACAAGGTGTAAAGAAGTATTAATGTTTTCATTATTTCATACCATTTCTACTCTGTTGCAACTGATTTCCATAGTAATATAGTTAGCTCAAAATCTGTCTTTGCATATAAGGTCTCCATAGAAAAAGCAAATGTGAAAATGGCAATATTTTCAACACTTCTTTTCTTTAATAAAACTAACATTTTCAAATCTGCTTTTATTAAAACACAATAAATACCATCAATTTTTGACATGAAATCTCATTACACACTGTAAATATTTATCACTTTGCAGAAAGAAGATTATACATTAGTTCTATTCATTCAATTCAAATCTGAGTAAGAATGAATTAATGTTTTATTTTTCTTCTCTATTTAAAAAGGCTCAGTTGCTGTAAGAAAATGAAAGAAATACACTTTGTTGCTGCTAACAGATAGGCAGAGAGAAATATCTCAGAGGTAAGTGCTCTGACACACCGTTCCTTGACCCTACAATTACTCCCTGCCAATGCCATTTGTGATTCTCACAAAGTCCCACTGATTTCAAAGGGAGTCAGTCCATGAAGACCTCTTTGTAAAAAGAAGATACTAACCTTTCTGTTTCTGGAATTTAGCTTCAAACATGGAGGTTACAAGGAAAAGAAAAAAAAGAAAATCTGATTATTTTATTCTCCTTTTACCTTCGTAACAGAATCACTGTTACATTAACCAGTAGAGCTCAGAACACAGATATGCCTCTGTTCACAAAGCTCAAAACTGAAATAGCAGTGCTGTAACAGCAGGACAAGGTGAATAGATGAAATAAATTGTGGAAGCCTATCTTATGCCTGTCTGTACTAACCAACATGAGGACTCCTTACTATTCTTTTCATTAAATCTAACCCCAAGTATTTTAAATCAATGTTTGAGCTTCAAATGTCTAGCTTGCATAAGTGGCATGTTTTCTGAGAAAACCGTTCTTGTAGATCTGTTGCTCTTTGAGTTTATGGTTTTACCTAGATAACAATATAGACCATATCCTGTTGCACAGTCTTTGAAGAATTCTGCAAGTATCATAATTTAGTTGTATATGTTCCATAAGTCTCTCTCAAATCCTTCGAAGAGTGCTTTTGCTAACCTACATACATTTAAGAACAAAAAAAGTGGGCTTTTTCCCCTTTTGGGGGGCATAGTCTTTGCAGAATAAAACCATTTCATCACATGCAAAGAGAATTTGACACATTGCTCAAGAAATTGAAATTCTACAACAGACATTCAACCATTCTGATAATAAACAATAAAACAAATAAATAAAATTGAGGAGCTTTCAAACACAATTAATTCTGATGCCAGGCTCAAGTATAAATTTTCCTGCACAAGCTGGGAGATGTGGCTGAGAAGCATTCCCACAGAAAGGCATCTGGGAGTCCTGGTCAGCAGTGAGCCCTGTCAGCCCAGCAGGCAAACCCCATCCTGGGGTGCATCAGACACAGCATCACCAGCCAGTCAGAGGTGATCATCCCACTGTATTCAGCATTGGTGTGGCCTCCCCACGGACACTGCGTGCAGTCCTGGGCCCCACCACTGAAGGAGGATGTAAAGGTCCTTGAATGTGTCCAGAGGAGGGCAAAAAAGCTGGTGATAAGCCCTGAAGAATGTCCTGTAAGGAGTGGCTGAGAACACTGCGTGTTTGTCTAGTTTGGAGAGATGAAGGCTCTTGGTACCTTCCTGAGGAGGGGAAGTGGAGAGAGATCTCTTTTCTCTCAGGTCCAGTGATAGGATGCATGCGAAAGGCTCAAAGGTGCAGCGTGAGAGGTTCAGACTAAACATTAGGAAATATTTCCTCACAGAGGGAATGGTCAGACTCAGGAACAGGCTTACTAGAGAGATAATTGACACCTTCAAGTGCTTAAGAGGTATTTGGACAATGGCCTTAATAACACGCATTAACTAGTTCAGCCATGAATTGGTCAGGCCATTGGATTAGGTGGCCATTGTAGGTGCCTTCCAAATGAAATATTTTATTCTATGCTGATAATAAGATATCTATAATTGTAAGGAAAATGTGAAAATATAATATAATTCTGAATGATAGGTTGTACATAAAACACTATTAAGTAGAATTTTTTATTTGTAATCATGTGAGAATCAAAGCAAACTATGAATTAATTCAGTCAGAAGGATACCAAAATATTTTAGCTCATGATTTCATGATTCACAGACTGACAGAATCAAAGAACTGTTTGGTTTGGAAGGGACCTCTGGAGATCTAGTCCAACCCCTCTGCCAAGGCAGGGTCACCTAGAGTAGGTAACACAGGACTGCATCTAGGTGGGTTTTGAATGTCTCCAGAGAGAGACACTCCATGATCTCCCTTGGCTATCTGTTCCAGTGCTCTGCTGCCCTCAGTGTAAAGAAGTTCTTCATGATGAGGTGGAATTTCTTGTGGTTTAATTTATGGACATTGCTCCTTGTCCTGTCTCTGGGTAACACTGAAAAGAGTCTGGCACCATTCTCTTGGCACCAGCCTTTTAGATATTTATATGCATTAATGACTTCCCTTCCCTTCCCTTCCCTTCCCTTCCCTTC